>CM076581.1:119679616-120020113 GCA_034641835.2 Pinus albicaulis
AGGGCTTTCTCCTCCTCGGATATACTTCAGAAATTGCTGCTGCTTCACTGCTGGAACTGAAAAGTGTACTCAGAACAAACCTCACTAGGGCGGGCACTCGAAGTCCCCCGAAGCTAAGGGTGAAACCCGAAAAACCTTACCAGGGCAGGCACTCGAAGTCCCCCGAGGCTAAGGGTGAGATCTCCAGTAGGGAGGCCTCAATACACTACAGCAGTCTTGCAAGCGGAAATAAACAACAGGCGTCTTGAGCGGACAAAGTCTGCTTCTCGAAGAAGAATATAAAATCTTGGATGAGTGGATGAGGTGAGAACCCTCTACTTTTATATTACAAACCCCCTCCAAGCTTAACTCTCCTTGACTGTATGATTTACACCCCTTAGAATTAGGCTGAGTGCCTCCCCATCATGTGGACCCCCAAGGCCCCTTCTTTAAGTTACAACGTCAATCAACTAGGAAAGCACTTTATTTTATAAAGTGAGATGACTAAAGTGAGGTGACCCCTCTTATTTCTCACTTTATTTATTATTTCTGACTAAAGCGGCAAAATTAAACAAAAATGAAATATTCCAATTAGCAAGGCTAATTGGGAATATTACAGAAGGGCATCACCAAAAACTCAAAATGGCCATAGTGACATTTAAAGGTCATCATGTGGACATCTTGGTCCCTCACTCGGATCTGATGGTAGTCTGACCTTAGATCAATCTTCGAAAAGAACTTGGACCCCCTCATCTCATCAATTAGTGGGATGGGGTATTGGTTGTTCATGGTTTCTTGTTGAGAGCCTGATAATCGATGCACATCCTCAGCATGCCATCATTCTTCTTCACAAGTACAACAGAAGAAGCAAATGGGCTAGCACTGGGTCGGATGTGTCGCAACACTAAGAGCTCATGAATAGCTCTCTCAATCTCATCCCTGTAGGCTTTGGGGTGCCTATAGGGTGTAGTAATCACAACTTGAATTCCCTGCTCAAACTCAATTGTTCTCAAACCCTCGATCTGGTGGATGCCCTAGCGATATATCCCTAAAAACTGTAGCATATCTGTCCAAAATTGACTGCACATCTGGGTGAACTGCCTGTCGTGTAGATCCTGCCTCTGAAACATGCAGCTCCACTACCCACTCTATGTCTCCCTTCTGGAAGTCTGCCTCCATCCGGTGTGCTGAAATTGTCTGCGGGGGATAAGCGTGCATGCCTCAAATCACCTCATGCTTAATGATCTTCTTGTCTATCCACTCCATCTCTAGATTCCCCCAGTCTGTAGTGACCTTCAACAACGTGATCAACGACTGCACTCCCAGTATCACGTTGGTGTCTGGAATGTACACTACAAAGAAATGATCCGTCGGAGTGTAAGTCCCCATGGTCACTACCAACGCTCGTACATATCTATCACACTGCATAGTTCTGGAACCCGGTACCAGTACTAAAAATCCATCAAAGCTCTCTGTTGGTATGCTCCTCCACTCTACTAATTGTGCATCAATAAATTTGTGGGTGGTCCCACTGTCAACTAGCACTGAAGCACATTATCCCTGCATGGTGCCCTGGACACGCAGTGTCAAATACTTGGGAACCCCTCACAAAGAAGCAAGGACTCCCCTAGTAGGTGCAAATGTTGTCCCTCCTGCTCTCGGGGGTGGATGTGGTGGATGATCCCCTCTTTTAACTACAACGATGCCTCCTTCCTTTATCTCCTCATATGCATCTTCTTCCTCGTCACTGTCGGAGAAGACCTCTATGTAGTGTGCCTTCCCTGCGGCAAAAAGATGTCCTGACGCCCATGGCTCCTGGCATATGAATCATAGCTTTATCCGTCTCAAATCTCTCCAAGTATCTTCATCCAAAGTCCCCCTGCCTTGGTTCCCCCACGGAGGTGGAACCCTCGTGTCCTTCCCTTTTGGCTGAAATTCCGATCTCTGGGGAAAAGGAGCTCTAGTCCTAGGTAGAGCATCCTATAGATCCCTAGTCATCCCAATTGCATCATGAAGGGTAGCAGGGCTTGTGGACTTTTAGGTCCCTATATTACTAGTTTAGTCCCTAATTGTTGTTAGTGTAGCCCCCATATTGTTATTATTGTGCCCTTACATTATTATTGTTAGGTCAGCTAGGATTATATTGTGGCCCCATGGACTCCTATATATAGAAGGAGGTATTGGTCATTTGAATCATCCAAGAATTATTCATTTATGTAATGTAGTGGATGTTTCCCCCTCTAAGTGGTTAATTTCTAAGGCGTTGATCTCTCTTTTCTTCTATTTTTGGAGCTGGTTTCATAACATTTGGTATCAGAGCTTTGGATTCTAGGGTTTTGCTACTCCAAATAGGTCTGATCTAGGTGGATATTGGTGGCCACCCACCTATTCCACTTGGCCCCCCACCATTGTCTCTTTCAGTTTTTCAGTTTCGGCATAACTTACTATTTTTAGCAGTTTTTCGGGTCCTGAACTTCCGGAGCCGTTTTGAGGCCCTAAACGACGTTTTTTTCCTTAATTTGCCAGTTGTAGTCCTCGGATAGAGCTTTCTAATGATGTATCATATGTTAAGTCAGAAATGGAGATAAGTATGTAAGTTACGCCCCTGGGAAGTTGAAACACCAATTTACCCAAACGGGGCCCATAGTTTGGGCGCTTCATCTCCTAGGGTTAGGGTTTTGGCTGTTTAGGATTTCCCATTGTTTCTAAATAATAAATAGGCCCTCGAGCCTCATTGTAACTCAGTTCAGAGGCCTGTAGCAGCCACATCTCTTCTCAGAGATAGCTACCAGCGCCCTAGCTAGACACCAGCCCTACATGCATGCAGCAAGCAAATTTCGGTTCACAGTAATGAAATGATGTTCGCTCGGCTGAATCTACGCATTTATAGTTATGTGTTTGTTGTTGAATTTCACATAAAATCCAGGATCAGTAGTATCGAGACGGTACGCTTTTCCCTCGATCCTTCTTTGCATGTCCCCAACGAGGTCGGGGTATAAGGAGCTAGGGCTTGATCTGGTGGAACCTTTGCAAGATCAGCCTCGCAAACCTCGACGGACGCCCATGGGAGACGAAAAGAAAGATGAGGGAGCAGGAGATCCTATCAAAATATTGCTCGAGGAGGCCCTCGAAAAAAAAAGGAACGTGATGATGGATAACTTTGCTCAGATCCTTCAACGGCTGCCCACCGGCGGCGCATCTGCATCCAGTAGCCACTCTGGAGTGGCGACTCCTTTTAAGGTACAAGTAAATTTTGAAATTCCCATATTTGAGGGTCAAATAGATGCAGATGCCGTAGATAGATAGTTGAATCTATTAGAAGGATATTTCTCTGTTCATGACTTTTCAGACCGGGAGAAGATTATTTTTGCACTCCTCAAAGCTATGTTAAGGACTCGTGGAAACCTGCGCGGGAGCAGGACTGAATGGAACCCTCTACATTCTACCATTGCGTCTGACTCAAAGTGCTGAGAGACGACCGAGAACAATTTTCTCCGTGGGGGAAGCTATGAGGACCAGTACATACAATGGACCACGCTGCGACAACAAAGGGATCAAGATGTGCACGAGCTGACGAATCTGTTCCATACCCTGCGCACAAAGTTGGGTATCAAAGATTCAGAGAAACATTTGGTGCTAAAGTATCGCAGTTGTCTGCACAGATACATTCGGGAGGAAATGGAGTTCCTCGACATCTCCTAAACATTATCAACTTATACATTATCACATAAAGATTAGCTACAAAATTAAAACGAAAGCGAAGAAATTGGATTCACGAATCAAACGAGAAAAAATCATACAAACCGCGAGAACAAAGAATGAGCCAGGAGCATGGCTAAAGACAACAATCAAGAAACACAAAGAAAAAAACAAGTAAGCCAAAGAAGGACACGGGAAAGTGGTGGCAGGTTTCGCAAAAGGCTCACTCACAACACAAATAGATGCAAGACTGACAGTCATGATGGCAGAGATGAGGGCAGAAGTGAGATCGTATAACTCGAATCGAACACAGAAAGAAATGAAAAAGGGAAACAGATTATTGATGCGGAGCCCAACGCCACTGTTTCCACTGCAAAGATCCAAAAGGAGGAACCGGAAGATCCAGAGGAGGAGGAACGTCTCTTCCACTCCCAGATGTGGGTAAAGGGCTCCCCGGTACAGTTCATTGTCGACAATGGGAACCAAAAGAACCTCATTTCAGCAGACGCCGTGAAGCGGTTGGGCTTGCCGACCACAGCTCACCCACATCCATACACCATCGGGTGGCTTCACCAAGGACGAGATCTCCGCGTCAGCCAGCAGTGTCGCCTTCCCTATAGCATCAAGCCCTTCACGGATGAGGTATTATGTGACGTTGCTCCCATTGATGTTTCTGATGTATTATTAGGACAACCATACTTGTGGAAGCGTCATGCTGTGTATGAGTCTCGACCTCGTGCTGTTATTGTTACTTTGGGAAATAAGTTGTAAAGGATACCAGAGGTACCACCTCCTGCTGCTATCTCTTTGGTTACTGCAAAACAATGCAGTAAGCTCATTTCCCAAACCAGGAAATTCGTTTTCCTGATGATCCGCCCCCAGGGCAAGAAGAAGACTGTGGCCACGACCTCCAGACAGGGCTCCTCTGCACAACAACAGCAAATGGATAAGGTTGTGGAGATTACAGAGGACATCTTCACCTCACCACGGGGTTCTTACGCCTTTGTCGGGTCAAGCACCAGGTGATCGACCCAGTTCTGCCAGCTACCCAGTAGATAGATCTGTCGATGCTGTTAAATGATGAAATCAAGAGGCAAATTCAGGAGCTGTTGCAGAAAGGTCACATCCGACCAAGTTCATCGCCCTGTGGGAGCCCGATCGTGTTGGTAGAGAAGAAGGATGGGACGTGGAGACTCTGTATTGACTATCGGGCGCTGAACAAGATCACTGTCCGGAATAGGTACCCAATCCCACGGATTGATGACCTTCTGGACCAACTCCAAGGTGCAAAATATTTCAGTAAGATCGACCTGAAGTCTGGGTATCACCAGGTACCAATTGAACCTTCTGATGTGTGGAAGACTGCCTTCAAAGCTAAGGAAGGCCTTTTTGAATGGCTGGTCATGCCTTTTGGGTTGACGAATGCTCCCGCAACCTTCATGAGGATGATGGACGACATCTTGCGGCCATTCACCAACTAATTTGTAGTGGTGTACTTGGATGACATTCTGATCTTCAGCAAGACTTGGGAAGAGCACCTTCACCACATCCGACAAGTCCTCCAAACACTGCGGCAACACAAGTTGTGTGCCAATTTGGAGAAGTGCATGTTTGGCATGACCCAGGTTCAATATCTGGGATACATTACTGATGAAAGGGGGGTGCATGTGGATCCAGCCAAGATCCAAGTCATTCGGGATTGGCCAGCCCCGACTACTATAACAGAGCTTCGCAACTTTCTAGGTCTTGCTAATTTCTACCGTAGATTCGTGTTGGGATTCTCTCATATCACTTGGCCCTTGAGTCAAGTCACCAAAGGAGGAGCGAGAGAAAAATTCTTTTGGTCGGAACCTCAACAGAAGGCGTTCAAAGAATTGAAAAATCGCCTCTGTTCTGCCCCAATGCTCACCTTACCAGACTTGCAGCAGCCGTTTGAGATCGAGACAGATGCCTCTGACTATGCTATTGGGGCAGTTCTTACTCAACAGGGACATCCAGTGGCATATCACAGTGAGACATTGTCTGAGACAGTTCGCAAATATCCCACCTATGACAAAGAAATGTATTCCATTGTGCAAGCCTGTCGACAATGGAAGCATTACATTTTGGGGAAGGAAACAATCATCCACACAGACCACCGGCCCCTGCAGTTCATACAGACACAAGGGAAGTTGCAGAATGATCGCCATCAGAAGTGGTCCACATATCTGCAACAGTTTCATTTGAACATCAATTACAAGAAGGGTAGCACCAATAATGTTGCAGACTGCCTCAGCCGACCACCGATCGTGGCGCTCACCACCGTGCTCAACTCTTGCGGGCACAAGACTTCTGATTGGCCGCTTCTCTATGAGAGTGACCCAGAATTCGGCGACACTTACAAGGCACTCTTGGGGGGCACGCAAGTTCCAAATTTTCACCTCCAAGATGCACTTTTATGTCACCTGGGACACCTTTTTGTTCCTTCAAGCGAGCGTGCCAAGATGATATGGGAAACACACTACAGTTGAGTCGCTGGGCATTTCGGGGTCGAGAAAACAGTAGCAATACTACAGAAGTATTTCTATTGGCCGAACCTTCGAAAGGATGTCGAGAAGCACATCAGATCTTGCACTGCTTGTGCCATTGCCAAGCCGACCATCAAGAAGCAAGGCCTATATACTCCACTACCTACCCCTAGTCGACCATGGGAATCCATCTCCATGGATTACATGTCGGGCCTGCCTTCTACTAAGAATGGAAATGACTGTGTTTTCGTGGTCGTTGACAGATTCTCGAAGATGGCCATCATGGCGGCTTGTAAGAAGAATATCACAGCAGAAGCCACTGCTAAACTCTTCTTTGAACGAGTGTGGGTGCACTTTGGGATCCCACAGTCTATCATATCAGATCGAGATAGCAGGTTCCTCGACACATTTTGGTCCAGCCTCTGGTCAATGTTGGACACAAAGCTCACCAAGTCCACAGCTTTCCATCCCCAAACAGATGGCCAGACAGAGGTCGTCAACAGAATGATTGTACACATTCTGCGCATGTACAACTCAAAGCATCCACGCACATGGGACGAGAGCCTCCCCTATGTACAACACAGTTATAACCGGGCTCTCCACGGTTCAATTGGCCATAGCCCCTTTCAGGTGGGCTTGGGATTCCAGCCACTATGTCCCATTGACATAGCCATGCCGTTTGCAGCTGCTCAGGCCGATTCAGCTCATGTCCAGTCTGAAGTTGACAAAGCAAGTAGCTTCATCGAGCGCATTCAACACATCCGCCAACAAGTTCATGATATATTGGACAGAGCCAATGCGAAGTACAAGCAGTGCCATGATCAACACCGGGTGCCACACAACTTCCAGGTGGGCGACAAAGTATGGCTGCATTTGCAGAAGGAGCGCCTCATTGGACCTCACCGCAAGCTTCGCCCGCTCCGATACGGGTCGTACACCATCACCAAGGCTGTAGGGAACAATGCTTTTGCGCTTAGTATTCCACCATTCCTTGGTCTGCACCCAGTCTTCAATGTGGATCGCCTTCGTCCTTACTTCCCACCTCTACCGGACACTTCGGACATTGCAGAACAACTCACACCAACAGAGTTAAACCCAGACTGCATGGAACAGGCCACCACAGATTGTATCATGGAAATGCAAATTAAGAACACTCGCCAACAGAGGATCCAACTGTATCGGGTTGTCAAAGCTGGCCAACTCCTGCACCAAGGAAAGTGGTTCACCAGGGACCAAGTTCAGCAGAAATTTCCTCATCTCATGGAGGAACTTAACGCAATGGGGACCATTGCTTCCTAAGGGGGGAGGAATGATCAGGTGGATGTCAGGCAGCCTGCCTGTTCCACTTAGCCCCACCATTGTTTCTTTTAGTTTTCGAGTTTCGCGCAACACTATTTTTAACGATTTCCCGGGTCTGAACTTAGGAGCCATTTTGAGGCCCTAACGACGTTTGGGTCATCTAATCAGTTCCAGTCTAGGATAGAGCTTTCTAACGATGTATCATCGTAGTAAAACGGAGATAGTATGCAAAATTCGTCCCTGGAAGTTGATGTACCAATTACCCAAGCAGGGCCCATAGTTTTGGCGCTTCTGTCTGAGTTGAGTTTTTTTGGATGTTTAGGGTTCTCCATTGTTTCTCAATAATAAATGGGCCCTCGAGCCTCATTGTAACGCAGTTCAGAGGCCTGTAGCCGCCACATCTCTTCTCAGAGATAGCTACCAGTGCCCTAGCTAGTTTTATTTCCATTCTGTCTGTAAGCAAATTTCAGTTCTTTGATATTAATGAAATGAAGTGTTATTTCCGCTGCATCTCTGCATTTATGGTTATGTGTTTATTCTGTTGCGTTCCTGCATAAATCCGGATCAAGGTCATCGTGGCTTTTTCGCTATAACTTTTTTTCTATGAAGGTTCAGAAGATGAAATTTTTACAGAGTGAAGCCGAAATCACGAGGAACTTCGCGGAAAAATTTCAGATCATGGTTCAAAATAGTTTCAGAGATATGATCTGTGTAAGTTAGGGATTTTTACAGACTCCTAAATTTAACATAAATAGGTCATCATGGAATTTTCGCTATAAATTTTTTTCTACGAGGGTTCAGATGCTAAAATTTTTATAGAGCGAATCCAAAATATTGAGGAACGTTGTAGAAAAATTTCAGAGCTTGATTCACAATATTTTCGGAGATAGGGTCTGTGGAAGTTAGGGATTTTTCAGGTTGTCGAATTTCATCTCAAAGATGTGACCATGGGAAAATCGTCTTAACTCTCTCTCTGAGCATTGGATTGGAATTCTGTAAAAAGTGGCTACAAGTACACAGGTTATAGTTTCCTCTCTATCAATTTCAGAGTTGAAGGAGGAAACAATGACACATGGCACACCATACAAGTTAGCTCTACTGAACCAGTCCATAATTAGGTCATTGTGGGAGATTTGTCATAACTTTGTCTTGAAGAATCCACATCAGGTTAGACCTATAGAATTTGAAAGAAGATTCAAGGGGATACTACAGGACCCAGTTTCAGATATTGAAGATCCAAAATCACGGAGATAATTCAGTTTCAATATCGAGTTCCTCAAAAGCAAGAAAAATGTGTGTATTTTTTTTTTTAATTACATAAGTCTCGTTTGAAAAAATTAGTTTGAATTTATTCCAAGGGCATATTGAAGAATATATATCAGTATTGGGTTCTAAAATTCCCCCTAAAAATAATTCAACACCCATTAAGCCTTCAGAAGGCTCTACTATGACTCATGAAGATGAAGAAATGCAACATGAGATATCAAAATTACAAGAGCTAGTGCACCAAATTTCGCTATCACAAAGAGCAACAAAAAATGAAATGGATGTTTTGAAAAAATGCATGGAAAATAAGATGGATGGTTTGAAGAAATGCGTGGAAGCTAAGATGAATGGTTTGGAAGCTAAGATGGATGACATGGAAGCTAAGATTGATGAAAAAATGAAATGGAAGTTTTGAAGAAAGACGTGGAAACTAAGATGGATGGTTTGAAGAAAGGCGTGGAAGCTAAGATGAATGGTTTGGAAGCTAAGATGGATGACATGGAAGCTAAGATTGATGAAAAAATTAAAGACAACATGGAAAACATGAAGAATTATCCAAAAGTAGACATTGAAGGTTTGGAAAATTTGATACAAGAAATGTTTCCTAATAGCGAAAAGATAGTAGAGGAAACTCATGATGAGAACAAAATAAATGTTAATCGTGATTTCATAAACTTTAATGTTGGCGGGAAGAACCACCATATTCCAAAAATGGATATGAGGAAGTTTGATGGAAAGGATCCTGTAACATGGATACTACAGATGGAGCAATATTTTGATCTCCATAACGTGCAAAACACACAAAAGGGACGCATTGCAACTTTACATTTAGAACAAAATACATTTGTATGGTATCGATGGCTTTGCTCCCGTAAAAAAATTGTCACTTGGTCAATTTTTACGGAGGAAATGATGGCACATTATGAGGATACAAAGAGCAACACTTTCTTTACCCAATTGATAAATCTCAAACAAAAGGGTTTAGTGGGGCAGCACATTGAGGACTTCCAAAAATTGAATATAAGGGTAACTGATATTCCAGAGGAACACAGGATTGATCTCTTCATAGGCACTTTAAAGGATAACATCCAACATGAAGTTCTCGTTTTGGAACCTGATTCATTGGAGAAGGCATTCAGGTTGGCAAGAAAAATTGAATGTAAAATTATGGCGACAAGGAAGCCTACCACTCACTTCTATAAAGAGGGAAGTGTTGCTACTCCTAGATTTCCACAACCGACAAGGTTGACACCACAAAAATTGGAAGAAAAAAGAGAAAAAGGCCTTTGCTACAGTTGTGATATCAAATACACTAAAGGTCATAAGTGTGCTGAGAAGAAATTATTTTACATAGATTGTGAAGAGGAAGAAGAAAATGAACAAGAAGAGGATATACACCAGGAACCAACCCAAGAAGAGGAAGAAATGAGTCTGACCATATCGTGTAATGCATTGGTGGGAATTACCACTCCTCAAACTCTCAAGATAGAAGGACATATCAAGAAGAAAAAGGTAATAGTGTTGATTGATTCAGGTAGTACCCATAATTTTATTCATTGTAAGGTAGCCAAGGAATTGAATTGTTTCCTATACCCAACACTAGAATGTCAAGTGATGGTTGCAAATGGATGAACTATAATTTTCTCTCGAAAATGCCATAATATCAAGCTAACCATGGGGGAATATGTAATGAATAGTCCAATGCTTTCCATTCCAATGGGAGGTGCTGATGTTGTACTAGGAGTAGAATGGTTACAATCTTTGGGGATGGTAGCTTTTAATTTTCAAGAAATTTTCTTGAAATTTTTTTCAGAAGGAAAGGAAGTCGAATTACGGGGTATCGCAGGGAAGCCGGGAACGATAATAAGATCTAATGTCATGATAAAGCTTTTGAATAAAGAACAACGAGGCATAATTGCATAATTATGCTCACTAGAAGTTCCAACATCAAAATCATCTATTTCTGCAGATCTCCAAATAGCCTTGGAAAATCATTCCAAGGTGTTTGAAACTCCCAAAGGACTCCAACCTATTCGTGATCATGATCATGCTATTCATTTGATTCTAGGAAGTGCTCCTCCAAACATCAGGCCTTATAGATATCCTTATGTCCAAAAGAGCGAAATTTAATGTATGATTGCAGAAATGTTAGAGGTTGGTATTATTCAACCTAGTCAAAGTTCTTTCTCTGCTCCAATAGTATTGGTGCACAAGAAGGATGGATCATGGTGCATGTGTCTGGATTCTAGGGAGCTCAATAAGCTCACCATTAAAGATAAATTTCCCATTCCTGTGATTGATGAATTATTGGATGAATTACATGGAGCAATTTATTTTACCAAGTTGGATCTTCTTTCAAGATATCATCAAATTAGAATGAAGACTGAAGATATTCCGAAAATAGCATTTCGAACTCATGAGGGTCATCATGAATATTTGGTCATGCCTTTTGGCCTTACCAATGCACCTTCTACATTTCAAGGGTTGATGAATTCCATTTTTAAACCCTTCCTTATAAAATTTGTGCTAGTATTTTTTGATTATATACTAATCTACAATAGGTCTTGGAAGGATCATGTTCAACATGTTGATAGGGTGTTCAAACTATTGCGCGAGAAACAATTATATGCAAAAACATCCAAATGCTTCTTTGGAGTACAAGAGGTGGAATATATGGGTCATATTGTATCTCACGAGGGTATTAAGGTAGACCCTAACAAAATTAAAGCCATTAAGGAATGGAAAGTCCCCACAACCATAAAGCAGTTGCGAGGATTTCTCGGGTTAACAGAGTATTATCGCAAGTTTGTTAATAATTACGGGAGAATAGCAGCACCTCTAACAACATTATTAAAGAAAGATTAATTTTCATGGACTCCTGAATAAACTAAGGCCTTTGAACATCTTAAAGAGGCAATGTGCCTAGCACTGGTCTTAGCTACGCCAGACTTCACAAAAACCTTTATTGTGGAATGTGATGCCTCAGGAAATGGAATTGGTGTTGTTTTAATGCAGGAAGGAAGACCCATTACTTTTGAAAGTCATCCAATCAAAGGAAAGTATTTACAGAAACCTATTTATGAGAAGGAAATGTTAGAAATAATGCATGCACTAAAGAAATGGCGAACTTACCTAATGGGAAGACACTTCAAGGTAAAAACTGATCATGATAGTCTTAAACACTTTTTGGAACAAAGACTATCGTCAGAAGAACAGCAAAAATGGGTCACAAAGATGTTGGGTTACGACTTTGAAATATTCTACAAAAAAGGAAAGCTGAATGTTGTTGCAGATGCACTCTCAAGAAAGAATGAAGAGGTGGAAGCATTGCTTTGTGCCATTTCTATTATCCAACCGGATTGGATAACCGAAGCAAGAGATGAATGGAAGAAGGACAAAGATGTATGGACACTCATTCAAAAGTTGCAGCAAGATCCTAGTACATGTGATACATTTAGTTGGAAAAATGATTCCTTATGGTACAAAGATTGCTTATATCTTTGTAAGAATTCCCAACTAAAACAAAAGATTCTTCTGGAATTGCACACTTCTCCTTTAGGAGGACACTCAAGATTTTTAAAAACTTACCACAAGGTGAAGAAATAATTTTTTTGGGATGGCCTTAAATCTGATATTCGAAAGTTTGTGGCGGAATGTTTGGTTTGCCAGCAGAATAAAGTGGAAACAATTAAGACCCCAGGACTTCTACAACCTTTATCCATTCCAAGTCAACGTTGGGAGGAGATTTCAATGGATTTTATCACAGGTTTACCTAAGTCCGAAGGAAAGAGTGTCAACATGGTGGTAGTTGATAGACTTACCAAGTATGCACACTTTTGTGCATTATCTCATCCATTTAAATCAAGTACAGTTGCTACTACATTTATGGACACAATTCAAAAGCTACATGGAAACCCAAGGGTTATTGTGAGCGACAGAGATCCCATTTTTACTGGAAATTTTTGGATGGATTTATTTTCTTGTTTGGGTACTCAATTAGCTCATAGCTCATCTTATCATCCTCAATCTGATGGTCAAACTGAGATAGTAAATAAATGTTTGGAAGGATATCTTCGTTGTTTTGTATCTCATAAACAAACACAATGGGTCAAGTGGTTACCTCTCGCTAAATGGTGGTATAACACTTCCTTCCATACTGCAGCAAAAATGACCCCATTTATGGCACTTTATGGATATCATCCACCATCCATCACATCATCTTTAAGGGAAAATTTGAAGGTTCAAGCAGTGGAAGATCACATCGAGCATCAACAGGAAGTTCTCCAACTCTTAAAGGATAACCTGAATTTGGCACAAAATCGAATGAAACAACAGGCAGATCAACATCGCAGCGAGAGAAGTTTTGATGTAGGAGATTGGTTATTTTTACGGCTACAACCATACAAACAAATGTCCCTCAAGCAAGCTAAGAAGGATAATAAATTATCGCCAAAGTACTATGGTCCTTACAAGGTGTTGCAAAATATTGGTACTATGGCATACAAATTGGAGCTTCCTACTTCTTCGCAAGTGCATCCAGTTTTCCATGTTACATGCTTCAAGAAAGTTATAGGTGAAAATCTTCCAGTTCAAACAATATTTTGAGAACTTGATGAGCAAGGGAAAATCATATTGGAACCTGAAGTGGTCACAGAAACAAGAAATCGACAGCTATGAAATCAATCAATTTCAGAGTATCTCATCAAGTGGAAGAACTTACCCACTGAAGATTCTACATGGGAGGATGAGAATTTTATACAGAAGCACACAGATCTACTCAAGCGTTGAGGACAACACTTTTTTGAAGGAGAGGGGCATGTTAGGTCCCTATATTACTAGTTTAGTCCCTTATTATTATTATTGTAGCCCCCTTATTGTTATTGTTGTACCCCTATAACCCCAATATTGTTATTATTGTGCCCTTACATTATTATGGACTCCTATGTATAGAAGGAGGTTTTGGTCATTTGTATGATCCAAGAATTGTTCATTTATGTAATGTAGTGGAGGTTGCTCCCTATAAGTGGTTGATTTCTAAGGCGTTGATCTCTCTTTTCTTCTATTTTTTGAGTTGGTTTCATAACATGGACCTGAATAATCCACGAAAAGGTTCTACCAACCCATCAATAAACATTTAGATCATCCTGGCTGAGGACAAGTCGAGCACCATCACCGAAAGCATTAAGAACTCAGAAATGTAGGTTTTTGGGTTCCCGATCTTCCTTAGCTTGGTCAGCTCAACGAAGTGCTCTTCTGGATCTCTCTGGTCAAAATTCTCTACCAGTCTCTGTGTGAACTCTACATATGTTTTCACTACTGAGTGACCCAGCGTGGCCATCTCGTAGAACCACCAATCGTGGCCCTCTCCCTCAAGGTGTAGCGTTGCCACCTTGATGGCCTCTCCCTCTGCCATCTGATTGACCTAGAAATAAATATCTAGCTTCTCCACCCAAGCCTTTGCCGAACATTTTTTAGGACCCATCAAATGTTGGAAAGAAAAACCTGCCCAGTATACGATGTACGTCCCCATCCTGTGTGTATCTACCCCCTTTGTTCTAGTTACGGGGTCGGTTATCCTTCTTGAGTTGAACAAAGTCATAGAAAGTGAGAGCTTCACCAAACTATCGCCCATTGGACTGATACTCGAAAAAATAATCCCCCATATGAACCGGCTCTGGCTCCTGAGGTGCCCCCATCCCAGTGCCTGTAGTCAGAGATGTGGGCATCGTGGAACGTGGGGGAGTAAGTGTTACAACCTGTTGCGCTGTGAGTTGCTCCTGCAAATGGTTAGAAGTGTCGGACCCTTCTCTGATTTGAAAAACCCTTAGGGTTTCATGCTATCTCTAGTCTGTGGTGAAATTCAGCCCCATCTCTTTGATCCTCCTCGATAGCTCCTGCATAGACTTTAGTAGGAGTTGCTCGAATTCCCTCTCTTCATCTTTCTCCTCTGCCATTGGTTCTTCCTCCTCTACGTCCATTACTAGAACACAGTCTCCCTCTCCAAAAGTAGCCTCAAGCCTCCACTCCTGATTCTTGTACTTCCTTCCTCGGTAAGTGATATATGGTTTTCCTGCTAGTGTCATAGACTAATCTGCTCCACAGACTAAGCCAAGTCTATGAGCTCTGATACCACTATAGTATTCCGAATAGAAATAAACAGTAATACAAGCAACATAAACAAGCATCTACAACAAATAGAGAGACATCACGCAAAAAATGCAAATATGGAGAAACACTGAGCCATTTTATTATGTAACTGAAAGATAACAATGATTACAAATGTGATCAGAATGATGACACCTTGGTTTGCACAAGGCAAGCTAGAAATACTCTTAGAAATGCTCAATGAATGGTTGCTCTATCAAGGATTGCATAATATCCAAATGTTCTTGTTGCTGCCGGACTGCTTCTACTGCTGAAATGGGATGGCTCTTTAGGGTTGTTCCTCTGCTTAGAAAAATGTGAAACTCTGGGAATGAGCTCTCCTCCAATAACCCAAAAAATCCCAAAAAGGAATCCCGAAATGGATGACCCCAGAATTTGATCTCCCTTGAGAAATAATGCTGCCCCAGTGAAATACGCTAGCCCTGAATGATCCTTTGCAAATTATGGCCTCCTCCTGTACCAAAATGATGAAATAGTAAAGGGTTGATCCCTTCACACTATCTCAGGCTGAATCCCTTGAAATATCCTCACTCCTGGAATTACCTCTACCAAAAATGGCGTGATCCCTCCAAGAGACTGTGGTGTCCAAGAAAATGCATAATCCTGGTTGAAGATGTTATGGATCCTTCCTGCAAAACAATGGATAGAACTCCTCACCCGAGAAAACAATTGAAGTCCCCCAGGGATGAGGTTGGGATCTTCGCTTGGAAACACCTGGTGTGCTGAAAAACACTTGCAGAATTCGCTCAACAGCAAAAGCGTGCTCAATGTCAAAAGATAGAAATCAGAGATGCATAATAGAAAGAAAGAATGAGGAGCCTCTTCCCCTTTTTATGCTTTGAGAGACTTACTCTCATCTGAGCCCCACCAAACTGTGTTGTCCCTCTTGGCCCATGCGGTCCCTCTCTCACTGTGCTGTCATGGGCCAACGCTGCCCATGCTATCTCTTCCCTCATGCTGCCACTTCACCCTCCTGGGACCCACGTTGTCAAGTAAATATGTGCTTAACTGAATTTAGGGAATAATTATTTCCTAATTGTGGGCTATGTGTCTCATCACCCACTTTATTAACTGACTTAACTTTAGAAAAGCAAAACTGGCCAAAATTAATATTACCAATTAGCTGCTGCTAATTGGGAATATTACAGTTTCAGGGTAAATCTTTATGTATTGTATGTATCAATATTTACTTCATGTTTATTTAAGAATCCATATGCATTGCTTCACTTGAAAAGGCTTAAAATTTGTAGGTTTTATCTAATTTTTTCATCTCCCATATGGTATTTACATTTTTCATGTACTTTACATAGTTTTGAAAGAACTTTCCAACATTATTCACTTCATTTGATGGTCATTCTTACTGGCCCCATGGGATTGTTCCATCCTTTCTAGTTAAGTTAGGAGGAAAACCCATTTATATGGAAATGGAGGTAGTCAATGTGAAACTCAACTACAATCTTCTATTAGGATGAAATTGGATCTATACAATTCAAATTATGGTTTCCACACTTTTTTGTATCTTGTGTTTCCTTCGTGAAGGTAAGATCATCATGATCGATCAAACAAATTATTGTCATCCAAACTCAAATGCCTCTTCAAACATTATTGTCCCTCTAATAGATCAATCTGAAAAGGCCTCTGAGAATTTTGGGTTTGGAATGTACCCATCACTTATGGGAACATTTAATTTCTTACCTCTTATTAAGTATATTAACACCATTTATGCTTGCTTTGTGCCAGTCACCCAAAATTATTATTTTTGTACCTTATTTTAAGGAACCATGGGTCTTACCTTCTCATTATACCATGGCTGAATGAGGTCAACATGCAAGGATGGTTATTTCTTTATCTACAACTAAAATTACATATCAATATGTTGTTAATAATGTTGTAGACTATGATCCAACTCTTCCCCTGGTGGAAGACTTGGATCTTGGTGTGACACCCATATGGGCTACCGATTATACTCCTATGGATTTCCTAGACACAATTTTTCCATTTGACAAGGCAATCCCCAAAGCTATGAGTGACCTTGAGAGACAATGGAAGGACATGCATTATCAATCATATTTCTTCTTGGAGTTGAGTAGGGTAGACAATGACAAGTTTCATTTGATAATGTTCAAGGGTGAAGATTGACTTGTGAACCCTATGGGCTACCGATTATAATCCTATGGATTTCCTAGACACAATTTTTCCATTTGACAAGGCAATCCCCAAAGCTATGAGTGACCTTGAGAGACGATGGAAGGACATGCATTATCAATCATATTTCTTCTTGGAGTTGAGTAGGGTAGACAATGACAAGTTTCATTTGATAATGTTCAAGGGTGAAGAATGGTGAGCAAATTCTATCTATAGTGGAAGTATATTTTTAGAATGGTGAGAAAATTCTATATATAGATGATGCTCTATTTTTAAATGCATGTGCGAAGTCTATTTATAGATCACATGTCTAATTATAGAATGCATGTCGATTATTATTATCACTTAATAATAATTGGACAATAAACATTAATCTATTCTCAATGAGCACTTGGAAATAGTTAACTGAAGTGTCAAATCAGTTAGATAAGTGGATTTCGATTTGAGTGGTTGGTTGGTGGGACATGCAAGTGGACTTAGTTGTAATTGAGTGATACAAAGTTGTAACAGAGTTGGATGTGTAGTTATGTGAGTTGTAATGTAGTTCAACTCAATTAAGTGAGTTAAACTCAGTTGTGCTAGTTGTAACTTAACATACACTAGTGAGAGATCAGTGAATTAATTATTTAATTAATTCACAACCAGTGGTCTCACATGTAACTGAATATTTACTATTGTTAACTACATGCATGTCAGATCCAGTGGAGACCCAGTTGAGAGATAGGTGAAAGGGACAGTTTGACTATCAATTGTGACATTAGTGGGTGCACTCATGCAACCACACACACACATTGGATGTGCCCTTGAGGATTATGCAGTCAAGGCAAGTAGGATTTCATTCATTCAGGGATTGTTATCAACAGGGATTGCACAGTGGAGGTAGGCTGTCAGGAGGCAGTAAATTGGCGCATGTATTTGCCAATTTTTGTATGACAATGTGAGGTGATTTTACATTGTCCTGAGTGATCTTGGATTAGATTTTTGTATGATATTGTTTCATGATCCATGATATATACATAATATATGATAGTGGGGTTTTTAGCTTTATGCTTTCCCGGTAAAAACATATGTGTTATGTGTGATTGATCTTTCTTCATGTGTTTGCAATTGGCGATCATGTTTTAAAATTCAGCAAGAATTTTTGTAGAAGCGATTCTATATTTAACAATGGCATATAATTGTTAGATCAGGAGAATCCATGCAATATATAATTTGTATTAAAATTTCTACATGGTATCGGAGCACAGAAGATTGCAATTTTGAAGCAGTAGTTGAGTTTGTTGGCGGAAATAATTCGAATTTGCTGCAATAATTTCTTGGTGCGATAGTTGAGTAAACATCGAAATGGATTTCAATAACTTGCGGCTAGAGTATGCACTTGAGGGCAGCTTGAACTACATTTTCTGGAAGGACAAGATGGAGGCGGTGCTTGAAGATAATGGCTTTAAGGAATTCATCGATAGTGATGTTCGTAAGCCCACTTCGACGGATGTTGCATTACTTGAATCATGGCAAAATAAAGTAGCGAAGACGAGAAGTATTCTGTTAAAAGGTGTACGAGACCACATTGTATCAAGCCTTCATGGGAAAGCTACTCCATATGCTGTGTGGAAGGCTTTGACGAATCTTTTCCAAAGCAGTAGCGACCATAGGAAATTGGCGCTGAAGGATAAACTCATAAAGATCAAGATGGAGAAGGGCGACAACATTCCAAAGTATCTCACGAAGTTACTCCAATTTCAGGATGAACTGGGGAGTGTGGGAATCATTGTTGTTGATGATGATTTGGTGAGTTTGGCTCTCTTGGGACTTCCTAAGTTTTGGCACAGTTATCAAGACTCTGTTAACGGACGGGAAAAACTGTCGGTTTGGGAACGACTGTGGTCAGATCTAGTGCAGGAGGAGTTCAGGCGGAACACCAAAGATGGCTCTTCATCAAAGCATGATGATGAAGAGGATTGTGCTTTGGCTGCTAAGGCAAGGAAAGGGAAGGGGAAGAAATTCCATTAAAAATTTGAGTCTAAAGGCAAGAAGCTGGATTTGTCCATGGTGAAGTGTTTTCACTGTCACGAACATGGGCATCTCGCCACTAACTACCCACATAAAAAAAAAAAGAACAAGAAGGTTGCTGGAGCTACAGCCGGTGAGGCCCTTGCCTCGCAATTTGAACTTGATTTCTCCTTGATCGCATGCTTGGTTTCAAGCTCAATGGGATCAGTGTGGTATCTTGATAGTGGTGCTTCCTTCCACATGACGGGAGATAAGGAGATTTTCAGTGACTTGGAGGAGAAAGATCTCCAAATGCATATAGAGATGGGTGACGATGGACGATACAGTGCGACCGAAATTGGTACCATTACCTTTGAGAGGGATTCTGGTAAACCATTTCAATTGAAAGATGTTATGCATGTTCCAGGTCTGAAGAAAAACTTGGTCTCAGTTGCGATGTTGGAGGACAGAGGCTATGACGTTGTTTTCAACGATGGAAAAGCTTTCCTGCGACATAAAACAACGGGTCAAGCCAAGAGGATAGGGATTCAAGTTAAGAATCTCTACAAGCTAGAGGTAGATGGTTGCTCTTCCATGATGGGCAAGGCGAAGAAAGTGGTGAGCAGGGATGAGAGCGAATTATGGCACAGGAAATTGGGCGATCTTCATCATGGAGCCTTGAAAGTCATGCAACAAATATCTACTGGACTTCCAATGGGAACACTTGCTCAGTTGGATCAGTGCAAGGGCTGCACCATGGGGAAGTATGTAAAGTCCACCTTTCATGAAAAGGAGAACCATGCTCCGGTGATCTTGGAGAGAGTTCACACAGATGTGTGTGGACCATTCTCGGTTGCTTCAACAACAAAACACAAGTATTATGTTATTTTTGTTGATGAATTTTCTCATAAATGTTGGAGCTTCTTCATGCAGAAGAAGGATCAAACATTCTCAAAGTTCTGTGAGTTTAAATCATTGGTGGAGAAAGAGTCGGGGAAGCAAGTGAAGGATCTGAGGAGCGATAATGGCGGAGAATACATCTCTAACGAATTCAAATACTTCTGCAAAAAAGAATGAATTCGAAGAGAACTCATAGCGCCTCATAACCCACAGCAAAATGGGGTCGTGAAGAGGAAGAACAGAATGATCGTGGGTGCAACACGAGCAATGCTGCATGATCAGGGCCTACCAATGCATTTGTGGGTGGAAGCATGCAACACTGCGGTTTATGTGCAAAACCGTTGTCCTCATAGAGTACTTGGCATGAGTACACTTGAAGAAGCTTTCATTGTTAAGAAACCATATGTTTATCACTTTAAGATTTTTGGCTTATCAGTTTATGTGCATGTGACCAAGAATGCCAGGAAGAAGCTGGAGTTGACTACTGAAGTTGGGATATTTGTGGGGTACAAAGAAACACCCCATAATTATCATGTGTATTTTCCTAACAACAAGATGGTTGTTATGTGACGAGATATAAAATTCGATGAAGGGAAAGCCATGCGGTTGTCGCTTGAGAGGGAGCTAGAATTGCATGCGGAGGAGGAACTGTTGGTTCCCAAAGATGAGTCTCGAGAGTGGATCAGCCAAAGGAGGAAGTTCATGGAGTGGAGGAGTCCACTCATGCAGAGCCAAACATCAGAACTGGCAAAAGGTGTACCACAGAAGCTGATAGGCTGAGGCTTGATGCTGCGCAGAATGTAGGACCCCCTACTTCACAGTGCAAACAAAGATAGTCTCCTGACCGATTTACTGGATACATGGCTCTCATGAGCAAATGTATTGTGACTGAGCCATCTTCCTTTCATGAAGCAGTGTAAGAGGCCACATGGGTAGATGCAATGGTGGAGGAGTATGACTCCATTGTCAAAAACAATGCTTGGGAAATTGTTCCAAGGCTGGTTGATAGATCAGTGGTAGGTTCGAGATGGATCTACAAGGTAAAGCAAGCTTCTAATGCGAGTGTTGAGAAATACAAGGTCATATTTGTGGCTCGGGGCCTCTCATAGATCGAGGGGATTGATTATGAAGAAACCTTTGCACCTGTCGCACGATATTCTTCCATAAGGACCATCCTTGCTCTCTTAGTGCAGATGGGTTCGCGCATTCATCAGATGGATGTGAAGACTTCATTTCTCAATGGGATCATTGATGAAGAAGTGTACATTGAGTAGCCTGAAGGATTTGAGATCTTCAGTAGTGAGTCGCATGTGTGTAGACTCAAAAGAGCATTGTATGGGCTGATGCAAGCACCCCGTGCTTGATACACTCATATCGACAGCTATTTCACCAGACTTAGCTTCACCAAGAGTGAGGCAGATGCAAACCTATACTGAATTGTGGTGGAGGGTAAGCTTTTAATCATTGTTCTTTATGTTGATGATTTAATACTGATTGGTGATGAGAAACTTATACACTCATGCAAGGAGGACCTTGCAAAGGAGTTCGAGATGAAGGATATGGGCCTCCTTCATTATTTCCTTGGATTGGAAATATGGCAGCGAGAAGGTGAAATTTTTGTGTCTCAAGGCAAGTATGCAAGGGAGATATTGGGTAAGTTTCACATGGAGGGTTGTAAACCCATGGATACTCCTCTTCCAGGAAACTAGAGGAAAGTGGATGCTACATCTGAAGAGGTAGTGGATGCTATTGTCTATCGATAGGTAGTGGGTTTGCTAATATATTTAGTGAATACAAGACTGGACATATGCTATGTGGTGAACCAAATTAGTCAAGCGATGGTTAAGCCTACCAAGATCTTTTGGAAGGGAGGCAAGAATGTCCTGAGATACTTGAGGGGCACATTTGAGTATGGCTTTTGGTACAGAAAAATGGGTGAGGTGAAGTTGCATGGCTTCATGGATGCAGATTGGGCAGGCAGCCCAATGAACAGAAAGAGCACAACCGGGGAGATCTTCAGTGTTGAATCTACAACTGTTTCTTGGTACAACAGGAAACAGAGATCCGTTGCACTCAGTTTAGCGGAAGCAGAATACATGGCAGCAAGTCAAGCTGCATGTGAGGTTATATGGATGAGAAAGATCCTGGTTGGTTTGTTTGGTTCTCATTTAAATCCTATAGTGATTCATTGAGATAATCATAGTTTCATTAAACTCTCGATTAACCCTGTGTTTCATGATAGATATAAGCATATAGATATCCGGTATCATCATATCAGAGATTGTGTGTAGCGGAAGATCATGTTGCTTCAGTACATTCCTACGAAAGATCAGGATGCAGATATCTTGACAAAGGCGCTCACCAAGAGCAAATTCAAATACCATAGAGACAAGATCGGGGTGAAGGATAATCCCTTTCTTGTTGAGAGGGAGTGTTGAGATTAAACAAGATGATGATCCTAGTGAAAATTAAGCACCTACACTAGGATGGAGCCTCAGGCTATTTTTAGGTGTAAGACTATTTTTAGAATGGTGAGAAAATTCTATTTATAGCAGAAGTCTATTTTTAGAATGGTAAGAAAATTCTATATATAGATGATATTCTATTTTTAAATGCATGTGCGAATTCTATTTATAGATCGCATGTCTAATTATAGAATGCATGTCAATTATTATTATCCCTTAATAATAATTGGACAATAAACATTAATCTATTCTCAATGAGCACTTGGAAATAGTTAACTGAAGTGTCAAATCAGTTAGCTAAGTGGATTTCGAGTTGAGTGGTTGGTTGGTGGGACATGCAAGTGGAATTAGTTGTAACTGAGTGATACAAAGTTGTAATAGAGTTCGATGTGTAGTTATGTGAATTGTAAAGTAGTTTAACTCAGTTAAGTGAGTTAAAATTAGTTGTGGTAGTTGTAACTGAACATACACTAGTGAGAGATCAGTGAATTAATTATTTAATTAATTCACAATCAGTGGTCTCACATGCAACTGAAGAGTTACTACTGTTAACTACATGCATGTCAGATTTAGTGGAGACCCAGTTGAGAGATAGGTGAAAGGGATTGTTTGACTATCATTTTTGACATTAGTGGGTGCACTCATGCAACCACACGCACATTGGATGTACCCATGAGGATTGCATAGTAAAGGCAAGCAGGATCTCATTCATTCAGGGATTTTTATCAGCAGGGATTGCGCAGTGGAGGCAGGATGTCAGGAGGCAGTAAATTGGTGCATGTATTTGCCAATTTTTGTATGACAGTGTGAGGCGATTGTACATTGTACTGAGAGCTCTTGGATTAGAGTTTTGTATGAGATTGTTTCATGATCCATGATATATACATAATATATGATAGTGGGGCTTTTAGCTTTATGCTTTCCCGATAAAATCATCTGTGTTATGTGTGATTGATATTTCTTCATGTGTTTGCAATTGGCGATCGTGTTTTTAAATTCCGCAAGAATTTTTGTAGAAGCGATTTTGTAGATCAAGAGAATCCATGCAACACATAATTTGTATTAAAATTAATACAATTAATGTGACGTATAAGTGGTTAATAGTTTTCATTGTATTGAGCAAGGGGCATGGTCAGTCCATTAATATTGGAGGCAATAATGAAATTTCCTCCCCCACACAACATTCACGAACTTTAGAATTTTCAAGGAAACATGAACTTCTTATGACGGTTCATTGTAAACTTCGTCGAGATTACAAAAATATTTATGTATTTGTTAAAGAAATGGGTTCCATTTATTTGGTATGATTTTTCTTAAAGGTTATTCAATGCATTAAGAAAGTCCTTGATCTCTATCCCACTACTTATTCCTCTTGACAGTAGTAGATATTTTAGTTTGTACCTCATTGTGGAAGAATCCACTATAGGTATGGTTCTAGTTCATAAAGATGGTATGATTAAAGAGCACATTGTTTATTACCTATGTAATACCCTCCTCCCACATATACCCAAGTAACCAACAGCTAGGGTAAGCATGTGTCAAGAGGCTACTATGATCTTATTCAACTCCCCATATATAGTTAAGGAAGTGGAACTGACACAAAATAACCAGTCTGACCTTCCACACATGAAATAGAACCCCCACGAGCCATCCCACCCTTATAGGCGACCAACCCTTGAGACAACCTCATATTTTACTAAATTTTAGCCTCATTCACTCCCTTGACATGGGAATGCATGTGACCGAGACACTCCAGTTACTCCCACAACAAGGCATGCATGTGACTGGGGACTTTTCCAGGTTCTTTTGTGCAACGAATTCAGATTTTGTGACACCTTTTCAGGGCTAGGACTAAGGCCACTGCCCAGAAGTCCATGAAACTTACATAAATGAAAGTAACATCAAAACAATGATATAGATGCAAATACTTGAACAAGGACTTAACTGGATCCTTACTAGCCATGACAAGCATGTCGTAAAACATGTCACAAATATGCATTCTACAGGTTTAAACAACAGATCTTAGCATAAGGGTCTTATACTTATCTAAGAATCACTAAGAAGCATTTATTATTTATCACAATAGCTGCATTATCATCTATTAGGTCATATGTTAATTGCTCATTCATTTAGAAATCAAACATGATGACAACCATACATTTTCACTGTCATAAAAAAATATTCATAACCAGCATATAAACAACAAAAATAATGAGGATACAACAACCATAAGTGCCACATATGAACCAATACATTTACACATAAAATACCAAGGAAAGGGACTCTTGTTACTGAATTCAAAAGCTGACTCGGTATGGGACTACCACGTTCCACCCGACCATATATTGGTTGAGCTAAATCTCTCTTCAACTAATCACCCTAGTGCCATATTTCAAGTATGGATTTGGGACTCAAAACCAAAAGAATCAACCAGAGCTTCTCGAGGCTAAACCGCCTAACCCTCATCATAGAACCGACTTTACTGCAATCCTCACTGGATCACTAGGATATAAATAAACACGAATGCCACCATATTTCTCCACCTACACCATGAGTATTTTTCCTGTCTCTTAGTCTCTAGAATTTACTGCAATCCATAGTCTGATATAGGGATCACTAGGCCATAATTGAGACACCACCCTCAAGGCTTTACCATATATCCCACAAATCACCAGCCAAGGATTCCTAGGCCTTATCAAGGGACACCACCTCAGGATTTACCGTATATCCATCTATTCACCGGTAGAGGATTCCTAGGCCCACAGAGGCACAAATCCGGTTAAGGGTTTAATAGGCCAGTGGAGTTACCACAATCCACAATTTGGTTTAGGGATTACTAGGTCATGTGTTATTTCATTAAGATATCAACCTCTCTCAATTTCAAATCCATTCGGAAATCCAACTCAACCAAAACATGAGAACCCCATCACACCATGACTATCCGGAAATGGAAAGGCAAGGATGAAGAACACAGTCACACTTGGAAAAAACCATGTTGATGACAACAAGAGAACCAAAAACACACATGCATAACCATGCATGCCAAATCTAGCAAGGAAATCACAGATGCAAATCGATTCTTGCAAGTAAACCCATTGTAGTTTCTTGATCCTACCCTTCCTTTCTTGATCTTTTCTTCCTCTTTTCCCTCTTTTCCTTTCTTGATCCAATGCTGAAATGCTCCAAGAAAAATCTAAGTTTCCAAGAGTGTGAGAGAGAGAGAGAATAGAGAGAGAGCTACAAAACTAATATGACCAAATGCCATGAACTTATCCTCAATTTTTTTTTATATTAAAGTGGCTTATATTTTCTTCATTTTCCTCCTCACATGCAACCTCTGAACTTTTACCTTCCTTTTCTCCTAATTTCCATCATTTTCATAAATAAATTGCCAAAAATGCCAATTTTCCTTTCCAAAGCCTTTTCAATTTCCTTTGCCAATTTCCTTAGCCATAATTACCAAAATGAACACCCACACTAGGATGTTTTTCCGAACATTCAACTTGGAATAAGTGTCCCATAACTGTGGTTATTATTTTTCCTTTATTAACTTTATTTACATGGAAATTTCACGAGGGTTTTTACAATCTAATTCATGGTCTTTTAGGTATTCATCTCAATTACATGTGTGTTGAGAAGCTAGCTTTGGATGAAATTAATGTCATTGAGAGATCATCATTAGATTCCATTGAAGAAAAATATTGTAGTTTTTTATGTTAATCCAATTTAATATGTCCTTAATAAGTGAGTGGTCGGAGGGAGTTCAATAAATGGATTGTAATATTATAATAATTTGACTCTGAATTCACGTCACAAAGTCCAAAAAAAAATTGTTCTTCACATAATTAATTTTAGAGTTACCTAGTGAGAATGAGAGGAATTTTGATGAGGATTTGTTTCCTGACAAACATTTTTTTCTCATTCCTTCTAATCATCCTTGGTATGGGGATATCCTTGTATATCTCTATACTAAAAAAAATCTGTCATCTTATTCACAAGATGATGAACGTCATATTCATTATTAATCGAAGATTTGTCTCATCACTGGCTACACTTTGTATCATCTTGGTGTAGATTTTGTTTTACATCGTTGTTTGATTCATGAAGAGGTGGAAAAAGTTTTAAATGATTGCCACAATGGAGCATGTGGTGGTCATATTTTTTGGTTTTCTACTACCTAGAAAATTGTGTATGCATGTTGCAGCTAGGTTTCCATCTTTAAAGATTACATTGAAGCGGTTAAGAAGTGCCACCCATGCCAATTTTTTAGTAGGAAAATGCATACACATCCCTCTCCTATTTTTCCAATTATCATGACAACTCCTTCATGAAGTGGGCAGTGTTTTTCATGACATGCCACATAATATTGGTTAGGGGGCACAAGTACATTATTGTGTTTATCAAATACTTCACAAAGTGTGATGAAGCCATGCCGACATTCTAAAATGATGGTGAAATATGTGTGGTTTTCATCTTTAACCAAGTCATTGCTAGATTTGTTGTGCTAAAGGAAATTGTTAGTGATTATGGAAATCATTTCCATAACAAGATGACGTTAGAATTGCTTTCTAAATTTGGGTTTAGGTAAGAACATTCTTCTCCATATTACCCGCGGGAAAATGGACAAGTAGAGGTAATAAATAAGTCCTTGAAAACCATTTTGCAGTGAACTATCAATGAGAGTAAGACGAACTAGCACAAAATGATGTATCCTATGCTTTGGGAAGATTGAACATTGTTAATACCACTATTAGGTTTACACCTCTATAGCTCATTCAAGTGGTGGAATCAATTCTCTTAATTGAATGTGAAATATCATCTTTTAAGTTACATGTTAAGCTCATTATGAACACATCTAATTTAGAGGAGAATCTCATTCAGTGAAAACATCCCGATGAGTAGCGTTGAGATGTTGCCAACAAATGAGGCACATGATAAGTGTGCCAAAAGTCAATATGATAAGTTTATCCTTTCTCAATTATTTTCTAGAGGTGACCTCATTTTTTTCTATGACCAACATAGAGACACACTGGAGGTAGGCAAGTTCAAGTTAATCTAGTAGAGGCCTTACATTGTAAGGAGTGTGCTTAAGAAAGGACCATATAAACTCATGGACTATGATGGAAACATACTTCTTGAGCTAAATTTTGGATCTATCTCAAGAAGAATTATGTTGAAAGTTTTTTTTAACATTTTCCCTTTTTTGTTAAATATATGTAAATAAAATATAGCTTAATTTTAGATTTTTTTAGTTTTATTTATCGTTCTTTCGACATTCTTGATGTATGTCAATAAATTATCTGGTATTTATAAGATACACTAATGGTTCCAATTGTCACACTTGAAATTTAACTTCGAAAACTTCAATGATTTTTTCTCCAACTCGTCAATTGATCATGTCCGGTGGCACTTGTATCGGTTGTGTGACCGTTAAAATCTGTTGGAAATTGTAACTAGTTTTGGTCTTCATAATTGCGAGGTGTGTCATGTCATAATGTAATCATTATTTTACTTGTTGAGAGAAAATATGTTTATAAAAGAAAATTATTTATTTTAAGTATGGGTTTCTTGCCCATGGTCTCGGTCCCAGGTCAAGCATCCATTATATGCTTTTAGGTTTGTGTCATGAGTTAAAGTCATTGAGACCCTAGTGGACACTTGTATCAATGTAAAGTAATATTATTTGCGTATTTGTAAAGTGTCTAGAAGGGCTCCACGACCAAGTTGGCCCGCCCTGTATGAGTTGGCCTAGAGAGGGATATTCAAGCCTCTTAGAAGGCTATATAAAGATGAACTTTGACCTCATTTGATGGATTAGACATACATACATTATCTAGTCTTTGATCTGTGGTTAAGAAGGGATATGCGAAGGTCTTTGAAGGTTGAAGAAGCTAAACAAAGGAAAGAAAAAAGTTTGTTGATCGAAGAAGTCTAATCTTACTATCTGTTGTTCACATGAACAAAGTATCTACGGTTACCTCAGTTCAAAGGTGCAAAAGATACTACAATTTGTCTTGGAAAGAAGGAGAATTTATAAGCATTACTTCGTTTTCACTGAAGATATTGTCTTGCATAAGAGAAGGTAGGCTGGTCAACTTGGTTAGAACCCTGATTTAGGTTTTGGTCTTGGAAGTCCTCTTTGAAGTTGATAAGAATATTTCTTATGGGTTTTCTCGCTTGGTGGGGTTTTTCTGTGGGGTGGAGCCTATATCTTGTGTTCATTTTATTTTTGGCATTTATTTGATGATAAATATCATAAGCATAATTAAGAAGAAGAAACTAATAATTCACAAGTAGATGTAATGTAAGGAAAACATTACTGCCTATTTCAGTTTTCCAACATGGTATCAAAGGAAGGTTACTTGAAGTTTTAGGCCTAGAAATAACACTCTATTTAATTTAGATTGAAATTCATGAAGGTTCTCTCTCTAATGGAGAAATAGATGAAATTATGAGCATTTTCCTATGAGGTTCTATGATTCACTTCTTTGTTTGAGACTCATTTTTATCACTTATGTTGTATTACAATGATACTCACACCTGTGTCTGAGATTCTGAAGCATGTACATATTAATCTCAATGGATCATTCTTGTCTCGCACCTGTAATTTCCATATGACTTAAATGCTATAGATCGAATCTAATAGCTCGCATTAGCTGGATCATTTGATAATTACAATCTCGTTGTATGTCTCCACTAGATTGCAATATTTTATAATAGTGAGCAAATTGTTATGCCTCGTACAGATCGTTCACATACTCTGAGGATCATTCTTTGTAAATCATATGTATTGACTTTCTCTATTATTGTGGAACATAAGGCTCATACAACAATGTATTGGTGATCTTTTGTATAGTTCACTATACAGTGAAATGTATGGAGACTATTCGACATAACCATTAATTATTTTTTATATCACACTATGGCCCTCTCCTTATGACAATAGCCCGAATCACGTGACAAAAATAATGAGGCTTAGATCTACAGTAGTTTAATATGATCCAAAGAATTGAAAGTTTGTAGTATTCAATAGTGAATTTAATACTTGACAGAGATTTAGTTACGTTGATATATGAACAAGACAAGTTACATTACAGAGAAACCTTAATACATGACATAATTGAGATCCTTCTTCAGTGGAGGATGATAGACTAAGATTCTCGAAGCAAAAACATAAGGAAATATTGTTCCAAAGGTTATCCAAGCTTGAAGGAATTTCTTTAGATCAAAGTCTATAAGCATGTCTGGAAATCAAAAAGATAAAGTAGCCAAACATGTTTATAATAAAGGACTGAAGTTGGAGAACAACAATGGAAGTTGGTGCCATATCTCTTTTGAAAGATCTGAGTCTCCTTCAGTTTAACAAAATTGTGACATCTCCAAGCCCACATTTATTTGAAGTGTGTTATGTCATTTCTGTGACCTCATTTTTAGGATTGGAACTACAATAAAAACTTCAAGTGTCTAAAGGTTTAAGAAAGATCGTGGAAGCTTCAGTAATGGAGGACTGTAGCAACGTTGTAGCAATTTCCTAGGATCTTGAATAACGAAGGACTGTAACAATAAAAAAATCTATCAGTCACCTTATGAAGAGCATATTGTTTTGTTGCTTAAAAAATCATGGCATCAATGGAAGTAGTAGCAACTTTGAAGGCAAATTTTGGCTTTGGCATCATTAGAAGTTTTCACTCTTGAAGATAGTAAGAATATCATGGCATCTTTAAGGAGGCTTTGTAGCAAAATTTCATAAAGGAATGAGGTATGTAGTCCTTGCTGAAAAGGTATGTATAATTGGTTTTTATACATAAAGGGTCTAACATCAACTAGGGTTTTTGGGACATGTTTGGTTCTAGGTTTTGTGATATTCAACTTGTTGTAGGTTTTTGGTATCTAGGATTTTTTAAAACCCTAGTTGGTACTTAGAAACCCTAGTCAAGAGAGAAACCTGTTGAGCCTTATGATTGCTTCAATTTTTACACTCTCTCTTACCTATTTTCTTGTATTTAAATTCCATAATCACTCAACAGGCATCAGGCTACAAGATTTTGGCATGGAAAGGTATCTAATGATCTTATATTTCATATTTAATAACATTATTTATTATTAAGTTAATATTTGTCTCATTTATTATATTAACATGATTCTACAGTTAATTCATGTTTTTGTATCCAACTCCATGGTTTACCAGGATCCGAGGTGCCAGCTAAGGAAAGAAATATATGGGAAAGTGGATATTAATGTATTGAACAGTTTCCTCCTACCTATATGAGCCAAATAAGTGGAGGAAGGTTCGAATGTGTGGTCAAAGGCGAAATTTAACACGGTGGCTATAAAAGGGGAGCGAGGGTTCGAAATGCATGCCTCATGATTTGCTATGTTGATAGAGAATCGTGAGCAATGGTATTATGCTATCTTTTTAAGCTAAAATTAGAAGTTTGTTAGCAATGGTAGGCACAAAGGCCTCGAACAATTAATTGATACTGGCTCTATAAATACCATGCATCAAACGTGAATGTAACACATTTGGATGCAAAAATAATCTTTTGAATACTCTGTTTTAAATCTGTTATGAAGAAATCTTTTACATCTTTAATGCGTAGCTCATTGTTCAAGTGGATTCTGTGACCACCTGTTTGTCGAGGGCCCCTACAAACAGTAAGGTTTTGTTTTTATGAATTTCTTTCATTTTTCTCATTACACTAGTTCATTACATGTTTCACATTTGTGTTGATTGAATAGACAACGATGGAGTGACTTAGTTAATTATCTTATTTCATATATTTGGAAATTGAATTTAATTGCGATAACAATAGTTGTAGAATGATCTTATCAAATTTCTTTACAACTGTAGTATAATTTCATAATATTTATTTATAGGTTATATTTCAGAGTGATTGATATTAAGGAAGAAAGTGTGATTAAATGAGTGTTATATGGTTAGATGAAATATTTCTTTTGTAATGTGATGAGTTGATCTAGTTTTCTTACAAATAGATAAGCTTATTTTTTTATGGATTTTAGTTTGTAGAAGTAAGATCACTTTAGATTAATTCCAAAATTTGTTTTAATTTCATTTTGCAAGTGAGAAGATTGCTTTAGTTTCATTAGGTAAGTGTGTGAATATCTTAGAAGTTTGGGATTTTGTTAAAAGTGCTAATTTTATATTCCAGAGAGAAATAGAAGTGCGAGCATCTACATTAATCATCTAATTTAACTTTAATAAGCACAAACTTCTAGCACATATAGTGCACTAAACTTCGTCAGTTTACAAGCCCTGGTCGATAATTTATGCAATCAATTTATGACAATTAAATTGACAAACATTTTGGCGTCATTGTCGAGGAAGTGTAGATAGAAATCTTGTTGTCTTTCTTTAACAATTAAAAAAAATGGCATGCATGGGGAAAGAGATTCTAGAGGTAGATTTGTAAGTAGAGGCAGAAGTTTAATTCCAACAACACCACTCACCGCACCACAACCCCACAGTGCCACACCATCTAGCCAAACTCGCATACCATCCATTGCAAGCAGACAGACTTCCTGAGGTACTGAGATTTGAAATCCAACCTAGAGATTCACCAACTTCATCAACTAAAGCAGTAGTAGAAGAAGAAGATCCTACATCCCCAATAGAAGGAGTAATTTACTTAACTTCAATTGGAGAACAACTTCTAGCTCAAGTATTATAATTCCCTAGTGAATAAGAGGAAGAAGAAACCTATTTTAACATACCATTGACAAAGGAACCAAAAGAACTAGAAAACCTAATTTTGGAACCTTACACTAGTTCTGAAGAATATACAATGGCTGCTATTACACCAATTTTTGGTCATCTAACCTGTTACTATTAGATGGATTAAAGTACACCATGTAAGACCAATTTTACCATAGTAACATTACTTTCACTATTAGAAATAATTTAATAACCCATAGTTTATTAAGTTATTTTTGGTCTAAACAGGAAACGCCGTGAGGAATAAAAATAAATCCTTATTTGTTTGATTTTCCTCTAGGGATAATTAAATAAACCACTGTTTAATTAATATTCCTAGTCACATTTAACCCAAAATAGGAAAATTAATTAGATAAATCATTATTTATCTTATTATTTTATAGGAATAATTATTTAAATCGTTATTTAATAATATTCCTTGTTAAATTTGACTAAATCATTTATAAATAATGGAATAAATCATTATTTATTTAATTATTCCTTAACCACATCATTAAAATAATAAATAAATCATTTATTTATTTATTATTTCTAAATAAAGAAATTTGACCAAATTTAAATTCCTTTTCCCTCCAACAAAAATAATAAAATATTCCATAAAAGTTGGATCTAGATTTGGTTAATAATATTTTAATTATGCACCAATGTCTAGACTAACTCAATATTTTGTTATAAATAGAAGGGTTTTCCATTCATTCACTACCTTTTGTTACCTTGAGATCACCTTTTGATCTATACTTTTGGTTTGACTTTGATCCTACATCATTGTCATATTTTTCTACTTTTTGCTTGTGAGCTCTCTTTGAGTTCCATTTTGTCTAGGTTTTGTGCACCATCAAGAGAGGGAGATTTTGGATCTGAAGCGCCGAGGACATACAATAAGCCATCCCATTGAAGGGGACTGGTAAGATCTTTCTATGTTCCCTTCCCATGTGTCATAATACAAAAACTTCTTTATAAATTCTTGTCTTGTTCATTGGATGTATGGAGCAAACTCTTGCTTATTTTTTTTGTTTAATATCTTTAACTGCATAGATATGGATTTTTTTAGCATTTATTTTGATCACCTACTGCAGATCTAAGGAAGTTGACAGCCACATTTGATGTTAGGGCTGTTTTTTATGCACAATTTAAGTGAGTTTTCTTCGTATGCTTGTGATTAGAATTTACACTAACAACTAGCGACTCCATAAGGGTTTTTAATTACGATTGCTGTTGTTTTTCAGATCCCTGCATGACTAGCTACTTCAAACCCTAGGGTTTTTCTTCAGCTTCTTATTTTTCATTCCTTGATGTTGTTTTTAACCCTAAAACAATACAAATTCTAACTTTTGTGTGTTTCTAGGCCTTTTGCGCAAGTAACAGGTATCAGCCGCAACAAAGACGACACTTTTTTTTTTTTCCTCTGAAACCTGCTCCCAAGACTGCTAGAAGTGCAGGTTGCACTTTTTGGCCCAAAACCTGCAACCTTATCTCTCACGTAGCAGATAACTGCCCAAAAACGACGACCTCAACGGAAAACAGGTCAGAACCTAAGACCTGTACTTTTTGTGGGATTTTTTTCTGTGAATTTTTAGGGTTTGTCTGGGGTACTGTTCAGGGTTGTTTGACCTTCGTCTTTACCCATCTTGGACCTGTACTTTATTAGTTTTACTCGTCGAAGTAGGAACCAAGCCCCTTAGGGCTTCAATACTCTTCCACCTTTATAGGAGGAGTTTTAGCTGAAGCAGGTCTTCTATGATTTCGGTGTTTTTCAGTGATTTTTTCAAATCTGAACCCGCACTTTCAGATCCATTTCAGATCAGTTATTTATCCATCCAAAACACCTATTTTCAGTTTTTTTCGGTCCTCCTTTATGGTACCCTCTGTTTCCCTTTAGGTTGTAGCCTTTCGTCACCTATTTTTTAGCATTTTTCTCTCTGGTTTCTTGCTATTTTTTGCACCTCGTTCCAACAAATCTGACCTTTAGATCCCTATCCCTCTTGAACTTAGATCCATTGGCCATTTTGTGTGTTTTTAGTAGATTTCACCCACCCATAGACTAGTTGTTGGGAAGCCCTCCTCCTTGGGTTTAAATTTATGCATCTTTAGCTATTTATTTTACTGTCGCTTTCAGTTTCCTTTACTGTCGCTTTCAGTTTTATTTACAGTTATACAACATCTTTTTTTTTTCTCTACACATGTTTGGGCTTACCTAAAATTAACACACTTATCACACACACACACACACCTAAAGCAAAGAGCGCATGATTTACACTGCTAGGACAAGACTTAAACATTGTAATTAATTTATCTGCACCTTGCTGCCTTTGTTTACCTCTCTTCCTTATTAGGTTCCTTGTCTCTTTTCCATCATTGTGCCCCCAAGGCGTTTATCTTGGAGACTCCAAGGCCTTCATCCTCATTTTTCGTTAGGATGACTTACCCCACCGCGTAGGGTTAGAGTTCGTCCTCCGCCGAGTCCCCATTGTGACTCTGATTCTGGTTCATCAGGTTCCCCTTCTGTTTCTATCCCCAACTCTCCTCCACCTTTCACCTTCATCATGTCTGGTTCAGGACCTAATGTTGGTGGTGGCCCCGGCTCTAATGTTGGAACTGTTACTAGTGGAGCCGCAATAAGAACGATTTCGGCTGCTCCCTTGCTTCCTTAGATGGCAGGCTTAAGCCTTCCTGAGTTAGGCCAATTGATTAATGACCACCATGATCTAGGTTGTATTGCTATGCCAACCAAGCTTCCTTCAGACATCCCTAAGTTTGAAGGAAATGCTGGAGAGGATCCTACCAACCATGTTCATTCTTTCCTCATGTGGTGTTCATCCAACTCTATCACTGATGACTCTACCCGTCTTCAGTTATTCCAGCGTACACTTACTGGGGAAGCTTCCAAGTGGTATGTCGACTAAACCGCTACCTCTCATGCCACTTTTGCGACTCTTGCAAAGGTGCTTCTATCCTACTTCCAGCTTCCCCTTCATTATGACACCGATACCAAACTTTTGACCGCTTTTCGTCAAACTTCTGCCACCCGCCTATCTGACCATGTTCAAGAATGGCGTAGAAGGAAGAGCTTATGTCGAGCTTCAATTTTCGAAGACCGTGTCTACTTGGAATAGTTTCTCAAATCCCTTTTGCCCTCTATTGGTAAAGATGTCACGTCTCGATTTCCTCAGCCTGAGGAAGAAGCCTTCCAAGTTGCGTTGAAATATGAATTGATCTACGCACAATCTAGTTATGTTTATACCGTCTTACCTGATCTCCCTAGACTTGGTGGTGCCAACGCACCGAGGGCATATCATGCTGCCGACGGTATCATTAGATCCCTTTCACATCTGTATACTAATCCTCCTATGGGTTATGGTTTCCCTCAGGGAGGGGCCAACTCCTCTAGAACTTTTCCCCCTCCTGGCAGCATGTGTCTAGGACATGACATGCCTCATGCCTTTGTCCAACCGCATCCTCCGATGCCAGGGCCTGTTAATGCCAAACCTGTTTACCCCAATGTTGCTCAATATCCTTACTATCCGTATCCACAGCCAGGTGCTCCATCTCCTCCAACACAAGCACCTCCACCTCCCATTCCTTCTCAAGCTCCGCAGTAACAACCACCCCCCCCTCAAGGTCAAGTGTATGCGCAATAGAGTGTGACTAATCCTCCCACTTCCAAAAAGAAGAGGAAAGGCAACTAGAACCAACCTGCTCTAGGTAATCTAGGGAAAAACCCCCAAGGGAACATATCTCACACTTCAACTCAGCAAAAGGGCGATCAACCCAAGCAGAACAGGCCTCTTCGTACGAATAAGCCTTTTTCTTGTTGCGGTGTCCATGTTCATGGGATTTAACACCCTTGAGGTTGGTTGGGATTCAACCTCCACAGAGCAGGGGCGTACTACTTAACAGAGACTCACACGATCATGCATAGTCCATTTTACCTCAGATGCGTCAACTGTGGGAAGCTCAAGCAACATCTTGAGGACAACAAGCCTCTGCTTCAGTTCCTCCTAATGGTGTGCCTACTCAACAGGATGTGTTTACCAATCCTTTCCCCCAATAAGGATATGTGGTTGCCCAACCCCTTGAAGGTCAGGCAGTTGCTTAACCTCCTCTGTCTGGTACCTCTGATTACCAGATCATTTTGATGCAATCTGACCAGGCCAATACCATTGATCTCAACATTCAAACTCGGTCGTGCCAGTACACCAAGCTCCCCGTTACGTCTACAACCGAGCCCCATTCCTCAGGTCCCACAGAGCCAATTTAGACACCCAATGGTCCTTTACAGATCCCTTAGCCTAAGGCAGAGGTACATACCAAGATCCCCAATGACCATTACGCCGAAACACTACTTCCGTTAAAGTTGCTGACACCTACAGTATAGTAGATGACTTAGCACAATCCCCTGCCGCCATGTCAATGCTGTAAGTCCTCCAATCATGCCCTTCATAGCGAAACACTCTACTAACTGCTATGGGAATTGTGGATCCTTCAAATGATCATTTGATTTTCTTTGATGTTGACAAGTCAAAGCATCCACCCTTTCCTGCATCTGTCACCTTCCAAATACATGTCAAGATCTGGAATGCCAATGTCTCCTGTTGTATCATTGACGAGGGGGAATCCACCTGCGTGATGTCTTCTTCTATTTGGAAACATCTCAGATCACCCAAATTATCCCCTTCCACTATCACCCTCCGTGCGTGGGATAGCCACTCTTCCCAGTCCCTTGGCATGTTCCGCAACTGTCCTGTCACTCTTGCGATAAAAACTGTTTGTGTTGACATTGAAGTCATTGATGCCCTTAGAATACAACATTCTATTGGGTCGTAGCTACACTTGTGCGATGTCTGCTGTCCCATCTATGGTTCAACGTAAGATGTGAATTCCTCACAAGGGAAATATCGTCACTATAGATCAGCTCACATATTACGAATCGAAGTCTCAGACCTCGCCATAGTCCATTATTTCTTTGGTGGCCAATAAAAAAGAAGTTGAACCTCGGACCAGTGTCTCATATGGAGTCTATAAATATTCCTCTTTGCTTGGTTCATTCCATGGTCTCCCCCATCCTATCTTTGACCCTAGCTCATTGAATGTTTGCATGATGAAATCATCTCGGTCCGACCTCAAACGATCTAGTTCGAATAGTCAGCAGCCTCGCCATTTGCAACCTGCTCCTAGTACTTCGACTCAGCCTTTGGGACCTCCTCCCCAAGGCCCTTCATCTGTAGCTGGTGTCCCTAATCATCTTTTTCCTCCTGGAATGGTTGCCCCTGGCCTTAACCATTTGGGAGCTATTCTGCGTGGTGATTACCCCTCCGGTCAGATACTATTTATTGCTCCCCCTTCTAGAGTATTTTCGGTACCTATTAAGGCTACCTTGACCCTTCTGTTGTGCAGGTAAGTCCCCTCTGTGGAAATAGGCGATCCCTTTAGCCCTAGGGTGGGTCTAGCAACAAGGGAACATGCTGGAATTTCAAACTCCTAGCTTATAAACAAAGAATGAGTTGGGATAGATGACCTACCTTGGTCCAACGCTCTCATCGTAACTTGCCGCAGTGATTTACTGATCTTCGTCTTCACGTGTCACGGTCCTTCCGTAATAGTGCCATCGTACCTAAACAAAGATCAAGTGAACGATGACATTATTCAAAGACACACTTTCATCTATATCTATTTGATTGGTCAAGGAGAATCAAACATTTCACATAAACACAAAATTGGAACCAAAAAACCAGTCATGTATTAATATAAGAGAAAATAAGTTTACAACGTTAATGCCTTGACATTGCAGCCTCCTTCGATGGGTTCAGTTGGGCGCGTCCCAAGCATTCGCCGGGGATCAGACTTAATGAGGTAATGGCCTAAACCCTCTCTCAATAATGGATTCCTCTCTACCTTGTTCTTCACACCAGCTATAGTAAGGACTGTCCAGCTAGCTGAAACAATGTGAGAAGGAGGTATATATAGGAGGGGAGTGGATGGTTTGAGATCCCTCATAAGGTGGAATAGAGGTCCTATCCTTTGGGGAGTTGCACAATTATAGGAAACAAGAAGCCAAAGGGAGGATTTTGACATTATTCAGTCGAACAAACCATGCTGACTCCGCTCACGAAGTAGTTAGGAATGAAAAATTCGCTTCTATTTTAAAAAACATTCCAAAAATAGCTCGGCATGGGTGAGACACTGAGATAGAGCGCCAATGGGGGTGGGGCCCAATGTTACTTTCTGTCTGGGCGCGAGGTCATAACTTCCTACCAATGCCAACCTAGAAACACATGTTTTTGATAGTTTGCTTGAGGAATGATCAACAAAGGAAATGTTCTTAACATGTCAAGGGATGCAATGACACTTATAGTAAGGTATGAAAATACACAGAAGTCACTGAAATGGTTCTCCATTGCTTGGGATGGGGATTGTAGGGACGGTGACAAAATACTGTGTAACAGATGCCCCCTAAAGCATGAGGTCTGAGAGAGAGGGAGGGGTGAAATGCTTTACGAGAACATGCCCAAACCAAATGCTGTCGTCAGAAGATCTGCAAGAACAAGTATAACTGATATCTCTAACACATGAAGATGTGGTATGGGCGCAACCATCCATAATAGAGTAGGGAAAATTTTAGGGGCAAATTTTAGCCCAAAGGCGAATTTTAAGGGATTTTAAATTTTATTAGGGCGAATTTTTTATATAAAACCCATTTTTTATAGTTTAATAAATTTAGCCCAATAAATATTTTAAAAATAATTAATTATTAACTATTATCCCACCAAAAAAAGGGCGCACAAAACGGGAAACATGAAATTCGCCCCCCGATTTTCCAAATTTCCATGGCATTCGCCTGGATTTACAGGATTGGAGGAAGGGGTTAGAGTGATTTGCCCCATTTTTTCACTGGTTCGGAGAGGTGGCTGGGCTTTGAAGTTTGTGCACATCGATCTTCTGGCTGTTCTTGCTGGCTGAGCAAGGCCGACCCTCTCTGGTCCATTAGGGCCTCCCATAGTTCGTATAAAGCAGAGAATCTAGATACACTTCGAAAGAGAAAGAGATGGTGTTGTGGGAGATCGACCTGTGCATGTACAACCTCGCTTTCAGACTCCAACGCCGACTAATAAGACAGAGGCACCGCGCTTTTCGCCAGTTTGTTCAACGGTATGCACCTTCCTTCCCTTTCTCGATTTCAAGATCCCTGTAGACTGTTTCAAGATGATTTTGATGCGTTGGTATGTATTTCTGAAACTTTCAGCAAAATATATTTCAAAATTATGATGTCTTCTGTACAATATGACAGCATGTGAATGCAATTTTTTCTTATGAACTGTTTTCATAAAAGGGAACACAAGTGGTTTAATACACTTCAAGCTTCGATGTGTCCCTATTTTATCATGATCAAACACAGAAAGTTTCATTGTGCCGACAATCATTACATGGTTGCATTGGCTCACTGGTTTTTGCACAGTCAAAATGAGCTACAAGCATCTACCCAAAACTGTGTCAATCTGATTTTACAGCAAGAACATCTGGTCATGTGTTTTCAAAATGTCCCAATAAATCGATCCATCCACAATTCTATTCGTGGATCTTCAAGTACATGAACAGAATGCACCAATGGTTGTGATGAGTTAGGGTGACTATGCTCTCGAGGATACAATTGTGATAAACTTGTCTTTCTTGATCAGAGATTGGGGCATTAACCGAGTTTCACGAGATATCTATGCAGCGTTAGTTCAACAAAAAAATTGCATGGCTTAAAATCTTGGAGGATAGGATTTTGTTAGCTATAATTGTAATAAATGGAAATACTACAACATTGAAGATTCCAATGAGTTGTGTCACTCTTATATTCAACTAGAGTGAAGAACGAGTCATAAAATGTCAGCGCGAAAGTGTAGAATTACTTGTGTGATATTAGTGTTTGAGGAATGCTGACCTATGATTTTCAAATTTAGTTCAAGCTTCAGTGACTTTTTCGAATGCAATCAAAATTAGGTGGTTTTTTGGTAATTTGAACTAGATGCAGTTACATGAAATTTCATGCTTCTGAAATACACTCCTATTGTTAACTGACTTGTAGCTTTACATTCAAACTTTTGCATCTCTTTAGGAAATCCTCACATTGTACAATATTTTAATGGTTTTTTGTTCTCCCTTACCTTGTAAGGTTGAGACTAGTTATATGTTACACTTTTGATGTGTCCCTATTTTATCATGATCAAACACAGACAGTTTCATTGTGCCGACAATCATTACATGGTTGCATTGGCTCACTGGTTTCTTGCACAACTTTCATTTCAATGGGATTCAAATTTCAAGGGTTCTCATGTGGTTCCAAGGACACTTGGAGCCAAATGTTAGCCACCATTTTGGCATGTGGGAAGCTTGCTCGGTAGGGGTGGAGAAACACGGTAGATCCAACAAGCAGCATAAGGACATGCACTGTTAGTACAATGTTCATATGAGCTTTCTAACTTTTTATTAATTGCCATGGTATCCAAAGGAGATGATACTGATTTTTCCCTGGAGGAAATTAACACTATACATCAATAGATCAAAAAACTAAGTCAAAATGAGCTACAAGCATCTACCCAAAACTGTGTCAATCTAATTTTACAGCAAGAACATCTGGTCATGTGTTTTCAAAATGTCCCAACAAATCAATCCATCCACAATTCTATTCGTGGATCTTCAAGTACATGAACAGAATGCACCAATGGTTGTGATGAGTTAGGGTGACTATGCTCTTGAGGATACAATTGTGATAAAATTGTCTTTCTTGATCAGAGATTGGGGCATTGCATTGTGAATGAAAAAAACCCTACAAAACAAGGGGATCTCAAGGGGATCATGTACCATTTCATTAGACACCGATTTCAAAAGGGAGCACTAGCTCTTCAATATATTCCTACAGATCATCAAGTTGCAAGTATCTTGATCAAACTGGAAAAGAGGGAATTTCAAGATGTTATGAGAGAGGCTTGGTGTTGTGGAGATGCTTAACTCAATGAGAGGAATTGTTAAATTTTCCTGTGTGTAGCTACTATCATGCTCTAGTTATAACACCTTTCTTCTTCCAACAAAATAGAGAACGCTGCAATGGACCTCCTTTAACAGGGCAATACAATAGGAATGAGGGTGCAAGAGCATTTATGGAGGACAAAGAGGTGGGGGGTACTACATGCATGTGAAAAACCCAGGTCCAGTTTAGGTGGTTTTCCTTATTTAGTGGTTCAGTTCCAAAATCTATGTTTTTGTTGTATTTGAAAAGTCCTTGTTAAGCAAGGTGTTCATGCATGTATTAGCCATCCTTAATTCAACTCCAGTTTAGTTCCTTACATACATGCATGTTTTTCCTTATTTAGTGGTTCAGTTCTAAATCTAATTTTTGTTGTATGTAGTAGTTGCATGCACAGTGAAATGGAGGGTAGAGTCCTAGTTAAGCAAGGTGCCCATGCATGTGGATCTCTAGGAAGATGCATGCTTGCATGCCTCAAATCATCTCTGATGGAGGTGCACTTCACTTGGCTCATTTATCCATGCAAAAAAGACACATTAGGGTTAGGGGTAAATAGCTTCAATTGAAGCATTATTGTGCATGCATCCATATTCAATGTATATGTGCTTCTACCTAGCATATAAAGGAGAAGCAATGCGCAGCGACCATGATGATTTGAGAATTCAAATTTGCATGTTTGCTTTGTCAGTATGTGTTAGCTGTTATTTTGATTGATATTTTAGGTTTTAGGTTTTAGCTATCTAGGATTTTAGGTTAAATTCATGAGTGCAGAATCTACCTACCATGGTCAGATTTTTTACAGTAATTTGGTGGTTCATGTGGCTTTGTTAATAATATGATCTTCCCAAGAGATGAACACCTATGAAACCCGAAAGGCTAACTTAGCATAAGCCATTACTGAACAAAATAATTGCATTCGTTTTAGATTAGAACAAAAACTCTACAAATTTCAGTTTGCATTGGATAGGAAAGTAGGACAGTCCCAGAAAAATGTTCACATAAAAGCTTTAACAGATAAGCAAGTCCTTTAATTTATTTAGTCGAAGATCATTTCCCAGAAGTGTTGATACTTCGAAATTTTGGTTTGGAGAAATTCTAGTATATTCAACATCTAGTATATGATTGTTTTCAAGAGAAATAATGGTTCAAGAGAAATGATTGTTTTCCAAAGATTTGAACCATTTTCAACATCTAGTATATGATTGTTTTCAGGCAAATAATAGTATTTTCTCTAGCGAGTATGAAGGTGGGCTTAATCTTACTTGCATATCGAAGTGTTGAATAAGGACAACTCAAATATGGGATTTGAACAAGACAGGGTATGATCTTTCACTTGTGAACAAAACTGTCAGACCTCTCCAAAGTTGAAGTTTTGAATATGACATGGTGTATAATGGAATTGAAATTCGGGGGATTGAAATTCCCATTTCTCTCCCAAGGTTAACAAAAGTTGAAGCCATGGATCACTGCAGTTTCGATGGACTAGATCTCTGTTTCAAGATGATGTTGGTAAGTATTTCTGAAATTTTCAGCAAAATATATCACTCACGGCAAATATTAAAACACAAGTGGTTTATGTTGGGGTTCCCATGTTTTGGCCAGGTTGACAAGACCAAAAGATGAGACAACATAGAACCACTTTCAGACCTTAGGATCTAGCCCTCCTAGGTCCAGAGAGAGATATCTCTATATGAGTCAAAGTGTATACCTTTGAAGCTCTAAGTTATGATTTTAGGCTAGTTATAGGCTCAGGGTTGTTTGTTTGATTGTTTGTGTTTGGTTGTTGGGAATCAGGAAAGGAAGGTCCAATATAGGACAAGGATGAGCATAGAGGGAATTAGGCTAAGACAGATAACTCAGGGAACATCAAGGCCATTGGGCAATGGATTCAAGAAAAAATTTACTTGTGTTTAATGTGCAAGCTTTTAGTTGGGCTAGTCATCTAGAGCATCTTGGATCTTGAAGGATGATTGGTGAAATGGGACATTAAGGACTGAAAATGAGTGAAGAGGAACCATCCAATCCTATCTATAGATCAGGTCAGAGGTCATTTAACTCCAGACCTGCTTGGAAAAAAATCAGAGGCAATACAAGGGATCTTAGCAAGGCTTAATTGGGATGGAAAGATCCTAGTGAGGCAGAGGCGGGGTTCTAGACCTCCCAGTGTTCTCAACTCATCCAACTAAATCCTAGCAAGAACATTTAAACACAGGTTTCATTAATTCATAAATCAGAGAGCAGGCAACAACATCCACTACACTGGTTAAATCAATTGAAACCAATATTCAGATACACATATAGCAGAAAACATAAAATGCTGGGAGAGCAGCAAAATAAGGTACCTATCAAGGGTAAATATTATGCCAAACTTCTGATGCGAGCCAGATGAAATGAAATGAAATGAAAATACACACAGAGATAGGAAAACATCACCAGCTGCTTTAGATTAGGATGCAAAGAAATATACTTGTCATATTAAAAACAACACCAATTAGGTACATCATTTCCCACAGCTTGAACATTTAGTCTGAATACATCAAATCTCAGCCTATCTTACAATATTACACAGAGAACTTGTCTCAAGAGGAAAATGCTTGCATTTCTCTGATAACTCATCAACAACAACTACAATAATTTCCTTCTGTGTTTTATAGCAGAGGATGAACATAAGGTCGACTGAGGTGGTAGGTGAACACTAATTGTAACATTAGACACAAAATGAATGGAGGGCCGAAACCCATCCTGTTTGACTGTTGAGTATTTAATTTCTGTCACCTTTTTATGCAGGAGTGATCTTCTTCTAGATACGATTTTGACATCTTTCGGCTGTAGTACTCCTGATGCTTTGAACAAAAATACAATAAACTACAGAGAAGTCTGTCATATAAATGCTCTGGCGGTTTTGAACTACTGTTAGGGTGGAAATTCCTTCAGGGACATTGTGCATAGTAAAAGCTGTATGGGCACCCTGTACTTGATGAAGAAACATCCTGCTGATGCATAAACCCTGATATTACCTTTTACTTGTACTCAGGATCCTTTGATTGATCCTCGGGGTCTTCAAACTGGTGCTTTGCCTCTTAAACTACTGATTTAAGGCTCAGGATCTTCATTAGCGTGCCTTAATCTCCTTGTTTTGTACTAAAACCCTCTGCCACTCCATTTCTGCCTCTGACAGGTTAGCTCGAGCTTTAAATGGTGCTGGAAGGTCTTCCACAGAGTTTGAATCCTGTGCTTCCCAATGAACGTCCTATCTTCACCTTCCCGGGTCTTTGCTCATAAATTCAGCCGTTGAAGATGATATTTCTTGATTTCTCTGTCACTGTAACAGAGGCTGCGCATTATGGCGGCCATTAACCCTTAAAAACCCTGCAAAACAACAAATTCGTCAAGGAACCCATGGGTGGGGATGATGGGGATGACTGTACAAAATAGTGCTATGGTGGAATAACGGTGGATCGTGGTGGAAGGACGCAGCGCGAAGTGGAAGTCGAGATACATGGTAGACTACAGCAATAAACATTTTAAACCAAATAACCTTAGAAATCCCAACTTTGAACGTTATATGCAATAGAACGAATGGGTGTACGGTGGGCACGCTGGAGGTGATGTGGCGGGACCGGGAGCAATAGAATAGTCAACATCGGGAGGACGAATCCGAATCATCCGATCAGGGCAGAGATCAACGGCAGAGAATGCATGGGTGGGCGACAGACGGTGGACCAGGGGTACGGTGATCGAGGCTAAATAGTGCGCAGCTCTGACAAATGATGACCGTTGGATGAGGCGCTCGGGATCGGACGACCTGCATAAATTTCGCTGCATGACTTGGACCAAAAGATAATGCGCGGGGAGAAAGCGGTTTTGTTGTCGTATAGGGGAAAGGTGGCACATGATGAGTGGAATCGCTGGGTGCTCAGGGAAAACCACCCACAGCGCATGAGCGGTGCGGGATAAACCGAGCAGTTTTACGCTTTTGCGCGGCAGGGCCCATAGAAGCAGGTACATTTTGGACCATCAGATTATTGTTTTAAACGGGCAGCGATGGCGCGAGATGTGAAATGAACGGGGAAACACGGGGGGCATCGGGGTTAACACTCACCATTCGATCAACCAAAATCAACGGCTGCCGTCGCGCCCGATGAACAACAAAGGTAAGTGCTTTTCGGACAAGCGATTGGTTTCAGCACGGGATCACATGGAGGAACGACGCGAGGCTAAGCGGGAAAGGGGCTGGGCCTGAAATAATGTTCAAAGTGGGTTTTCAAGCCATTTTTAATGTATTTTGAGGCCCAAAGGGGTAACGATAGGGAGATGGAGGGGGAATTTGGGAAAACAAAAGGTGCAGGGATCTTTAGAAGGGATTTAGGGGATTAATAGGAAATTAAAAGGGGAAAAGAGGAACTTGACAAAAGGGGAGTGAAAGGGGAAAATGTGGGGTTGGCAAGGAACAAGGGGTACTGTAGACCTTTTGAGGAATGGATCAGCAGAGAGGATTTATCTTAGGCACATCACAAAGAGACTTCAAGGAGGATGGCTTTTCAGGGGGAGAGGCATTCCTTGAAGGCTCCACAATAATCTAGCCCCCATCTTGCTTGTCAAGAATTTCATAGGGGGGCTAACAGTTTAATACAGTCATGGCAAAGATTAAAACACATGACCATTCAAGCTTCGATGTGTCCCTATTTTATCATGATCAAACACAGACAGTTTCATTGTGCTGACAATCATTACATGGTTGCATTGGCTCACTGGTTTCTTGCACAACTTTCATTTCGATGGGATTCAACTTTCAAGGGTTCTCATGTGGTTCCAAGGACACTTGGAGCCAAATGTTAGCCACCATTTTGGCATTGGGGAAGCTCCAACAAGCAGCATAAGGACATGCACTATTAGTACAATGTTCATATGAGCTTTCTAAGTTTTTATTAATTGCCATGGTATCCAAAGGAGATGATACTGATTTTTCCCTGGAGGACATTAACACTATACATCAATAGATCAAAAAACTAAGTCAAAATGAGCTACAAGCAATTTCCAAAGCTTAAAAAAATGAAAACTTAAAAAACCCATTAAAGTAACAATGCTTTACCATGAAACAAAAGTACCCAGAATCTCTACTCTGCAGAACTTGAATGGCAAGGAATCATTTCCTTTGATTGCAGATTAAAATTTTCCTCTATATTTGAAAGGAACGACAAGTTAAAGTGAAATGCAATTTTGCCAGTATGAATTCCTATGTTTCCAAGAATAATCGAACTGAGATACTTTCGAAGAAGTTGAGAAGTGATAACATAGTCTATTGGGGGTAGTTTGAAGAAATACTCATACATCTAATTCTTTTCTTTAAAGTGTATGTTAGGATTACAAGGTGAATATTATTTTTAAAACCGGGAAACTCTTACTTTTATTCTGTTTCTTTTTATAGAGTCCCCTCATTTAAAAATAATTTTGGATCTTGAACACTATCTTCATAGACTAGTTAAATTTTCTGCATGTTCTTATTTCTCGAACTAGCTCGTAAATATCTCAAATCTTGCAACTATACTTATCAGAGTCATAAGCCTATAACTTGACCATTCACAACCCTGAATTATTCTTAGTACATTATTAAGGTCATTCTTTGATTCCTTTTAAGTAAATGCATTTGCCTTGGCCCTGCTCTGAACTCTAGCTTGTTCTTTTGTCATGAAGAAAAAATCAATCCTACTCTGAGACCAAAAATGCTAGCTGAGACTGAAAAAAAGCTAGTTTTCTGCATACTTAACTTTAATGGAGTAAGAAGGGCTTGCAAGACTCTAGGATTTCAGATCTTGCAATGGTATAGAGCCTGAAAGCCATTTTAGACATATGAATTAGATTTTTAAGATAAATATGCTAAGCAGTTCATTATGTAATCAAAATTTAAAATTCCCCATACTAAAAGAATATGAGCTTGGCAATGTAGATAGTGCATCAAAATTATTGTTTCGCATAAGAAAATTAAACTATCCAGTATGCTTAGAATGGTATAATTAGCATTGGAAGAGAAAAGGTTATTGAATCTGTCAAAAGATGAATTGTCCAATGCAACATCCAACAATGTAAATTAGCTTTATCCTTTGAATATGTGCTGGTTCCAATAGCCTTATCCTGCAGTCATGACTGAGTCTAGAAGGCTTGAGGCCAAAAGATAAATGAATTCCATAATACCCATAAATAAGCCTTGGTTGAGTAATTGATGAAGTTGAACCGATGGTCCTTTACAAGTAAAATTACTCCCCTATTGCTTAATGTACGGTCCAATTCTGTGCAAGCCTACCAATACTAATTTCTTATTCACATTGCTAACTACAATTTTAGACCATTCTAATATTTTTCACTTCTACGCTGTTTGCCTCCATACGCTTCAATAATATGTATATGAAAGATGGGTATGTTTAAGAACAAGTCCGTTAGTGGAAATTGGATTTGGTCTAAGTACTGGTTTCAAAATTGAAACTGCAATAGACATAATTTGGTAGTACTTTAGGTCCATGTCTCTTTTTAATAAGGCAACCCTTTAATAGTGGCAAGATTATTAACAAGTAGAGTATACAGTGCTGGTTAGTTATCCATTTGTGTTCATTTTGAGATCCCATGGACACTGATATACTTTAAAAGAGGTGTGATCTACATTAAGTGAGATTTTTAGTATTTTTGACCTGTCTTTTGACCAGTATAACTTGGAAACTATTTCTATATTTGAGATACCTTTGGATGTTGGAAATTGTTTTTGGAATGTTTTTTTGTTCTCTATTTCTAGCCAATGTAAGATGGTCCTTGTATAAGTAAATGGTATTTCCTACAAGAAACTAGGCTTTTATGACTAATGAGTAACATATATGTGTCTATTGTATTGTGGTCTAACGACAATCTGGAGTGGCTACAGTGGGAATGACCTAGGTTCAAAGTTCCTCTTGCTTGCTCCCCCTTGTGTGGTGGATGACATGTGTGGCTTTTAGTGGCCTAGCCACTGATGATATTTCTAGTATGTGCGATGTTAATGACTAGCTTTCGGTCATTGATGTATCTGCAATTTGTTGCAATGAATAAGCCTTTGAGTTGTTCAAATATGACTTTTTTCTATGGTGTAGTGTAACTAGATATTTTTGTTTCATTGTTGGAATTCAACAATACAATTTTTGATAAGATTATGAATTTTAGTTGTTTAAAATATGATTTTGAAAATATAAATGAATTTACAAGCGAACAATTCTTGAAGCACTCAAATTTTGTAAATTAGACAGGTAAGCCTTATGATTCCAAGAATTTTCTGAGGTATTTTAGATAAAATTAACCAGAAAATATACCAAAGAGAAACAATTTTTTTTTTAATCAATTCTCAGATAAACCTAAATGATTGTTTGAGTTGTCACTCTTTGGAAGATGCGATGTATACGACTGAACATGAATATATGCAGGAATGGTTGCAAGGAACGTGGGGGAAGAAATACAAAACTCTAAGTTGAGAAATAAAATAATTCTGTAGCATTGTAATGTCATTACATGTTAGTATCTTCCAGCATATTATAAAGAAGATTCGGATAAGAAGCAGACCCCCAACTGAAAACACCCATTTTTTTTAAAGTCAAATATGAGTATTCATGCTTGCGATATAAGTCTTTTAACTCTTTTTTCCGCTAGTGGAAAATGTCCAAAGCTGTCGTATTAAATGAATGATTGAAGATTTACTTATCATGTAAGTCCACTTAAGTCCCTAGGAAGGCTGGGAACGCAGAGGAAGTGTCACTGTGAAACATGGTAGATATATTGTATTATTAGACAATCGTATTCAATGTACATATTAGAACTTTGGTAGATTTTCATGCCCCTATGAGTCTCCAAAAAACTAAGTCAAAATGAGCTACAAAAAATCCAACTTCCAAAATAATTAAAACCACTAACCCATATCTCCAAAATAAAAATGGACAAAACCTATGACCAATAGCAGAGTGGACATAACAGAGAACACCAAAAAATGAAACCACTAAATTACTAAGGAAGCCAAATAGCCACATTTCTATATATTTAAATGGTAAAAACCATTCCTCTAGGAAAATTTGGAAGGTTGTATGTTTTGTATTCGAGGAAAAAAGGATTTGAATGGTAAAAATCATTCCTAGAGTGAAATTTGGATGGATGGACATTCTGTAATCCAGAAGAAATGAATATCATAAATATTAAAGTGAAGAGATAGATACATAGATCTGAATGACACGTCACATGCCATAAAGAATGACATGTTGGATGTTAAGTCATATACCATGTAAGTGAAGAGTAGTGAGGTGAGAGAAATTTTGGATATATGGATGGCTTAGAGATAGGATGCTAATATCTATGATCTATAATATGAGTAGAGGAACACTGAATCTAGATATCCCAGATTTGGGTTCCATATAGGATGACTCATGTTAGATAACACACATTATTAATGATGATACATCTAACACAACATAATTTCACATTTGTGATGCCACATAACCTAACATGCAAAAACTTATGATAACCCAAGTGATATGTTAGAAATATCATAGGCCACATGTGATGTCAAATGCAAGTGGACAAGTGGGTGAGTTGGAACTGAGTAGAATGATTAAGATATCCCAATAATTAAGGCAAAACATTATAGCAAGGAAAACTCATAACTTAGAAAATTTGAATCTGGGTCTTTCTTTAAAATCTAGATATTTGAATATTTGGATTTTAAAGAAAGGTCCAGATTTTGGATATCATTATGATAGTGCAAATAACACAGTATGCATATTTCATATTTCAAGAGTGCGTGACAGTTGAAATGTTGGTGTTAAGTGGATAGAGCAAAAATTGGGATCTAGATGTTAAGTGGTAGGTAAAACATTATGGATTCCAGGTGGTAGGATATGTTTGGGCCACATGAAATGGATTTTCAAGCTGCTCAAAATGAAAATGACAGAGATTCCTTACATTTGGAGGTAGATTCCTTTAGAAAATATCTTTCAGAAAAGTAAATATCAATGAAAGCATCCTCATGATTTCATCCTGACTTGAAACACCAGTTTGATACTACCATAGAGAAGTTAATAGCTTACATTGAGGAATTCATTCAATATTATACTTTGGAAATTGTTCCTTGCATGGAGAGACTGTCTTAGCTTGATACAAGCCTACTTTTTCTTATTAAAAAATAGAATGTAGTTAATTCTCACAAGTGAATCTGGTTCATAGATGTTTTTTTAAGCTTGATTCTGATTATGGAAATTTGTTGGAAAAATAAGCTATAATTTCTTTGGACATGTTCCTCAGAGAAATATTCAATTACGAAGAAAAGGAAGTAGACCTTATAAATGAAAAGTAAATGTGATGAATTCAAATAAAACCTCAAAATGAAGAATAAATTAGGGAATTGAAGGACCTTTTATGTAAATTTTATGAGAATCTTAAATAAATGAGAATGGATAACAGAAAAATAAGAACTAATATTGAGCAGACAGAAAGCAAATTGTTGTCAGTTAGAGAAAATCTGATATTTAAGACATCTGATATTTTTGTTTCTTGTATCATGATGATTGTTTTATTTTCCTTTTTAATTTGATCTTTGAGATATCTCTTCTTAATCTATTTCCTTGACATTTTGTAAATGGCATGTATATGTTGGCAATGATGGCAGTTATACAATTTTCGTTCATATTCTTCATTTCTTGAAAAGTAAAAAGCATTTGTTTGATGCACTTAGTTTCTTTTCTGCATTCATAACATTAAAGGAACTGAAAAGAAAAACTTGCATTTGCATGTAGGATTGTGTTTTTTTTGCAAAAAAGGAACATTAGGAAATATGCATTTAGTTTTGTGCTCAATGTTTTCTTTTGTTCATTGATTTGCTTGCTCACAAAATTATTTGCTCTCTTCCCTTTGTAGCTAGGTCTTTCATTGAAAAACTAAAAGTGAAAAGTTTGCTTATCATTCTTAGTTTGCATTTAGGAATTTCTACATACATCATCGTGGTACCATTGAAAGGCAAATTGTTAAGCAAGATCAACATAAAATTAATCTCAATTTATCTAAAAATGCATTGGAACCATAACGATAACATTTAGAAGGTCTAGGCTAGAGACGTGTTTCGGCGTCGTAAAACATAGCAGCTGTCGTTAACTTGTCTGCGATACATTCCGAGTGTGATATCTCACCCCACGTACGTAAGTATATTGTAGCACGTCCCTTGGGGCGGCGTTACAGTACGATAAGTATATAGGTGGTGCTCTCACTGTGCGGTTTCGCATTAGACAACGCTATTACGGACTTGGGCCTCCACGTATCTTCGGGTATATTTGGGAGGACAACTTTTAGGTGCTATCCATCCATAGTGAACCGAGTCGGCCGCCTTTAAATTGTGATACACCGAACACATCATTCGGGGAGATTGCCTGCCCGTACTTCTTGGCTTGCCAGGAGGTATTCTGCAGTTCACAGTTTACTGGTAAACCCTTTTGCCTAGCATTACCCTCTTTTTGTTTATTTATTTTTGGTTAAAATTAATTAGCAATCGTGGAAGAACATAATCCTACCCCCCGTCGTTCGCGTAGATTAGCTTTAAAACCACCTTTACCACTAGAAGTTACTTCTAATAGGCGAAGGCGATCAAAATCTGCCCAACAGTGATGTTGATGTTGTGGATGATATTACTTGATGCTTCATGATGGGTGTTCTTTCTCACTTTCACATAATCTTGTTATAGCCTCTGCTTGATGCTTTTGTTGCTATGGTCATGTCAGACATTAATTAATTGTCTTCAATGTTCAATGTGTGAAGAGTGCAAATGTTCCCTTGATGCAGTTTAAATTCAGGCAAATAGACTGCTGTTATGCACCATGTTTCCCTGGCTCCTACATATTGGAATATGCCCAAAATGATTTTTGAGAGTGATATCCATTCATGGAAGGATATTTGCACTCGTCTTTCATGGAAGTTTATTTGCACTTGTCTTTCATTCTCTCATGAACCAAGTGAAATTTCTTGGGGAATTTCTAATAAACAAGTTTTAGGAGTTTGTGTCAGATTTGGGTAGACTCGTAGAATGATTAGCTTGTGGCTGCTATAAACTCTTTTTGTCAACCCATGGATGCATGGGTTAAATTTTCACTTGATTTGTAGTTTCCAATGATTTGACACTAAGAATCATTGGCTGACTGTGGTGATTCGTTGACTTCTTTTCTTCTTTTTTGCCCCTTTCCCTTAGATGGTCATTCATGGGAGGGGAAATTCCAGTGAATGTATGATTTGTGGTGTGCATTTATCTATTGGTTAACTCTTTGGTAACATCCCATGACTGTTATTTCAATGGAACTTGGTTAAATAACAAACACTAAGTGCTAATTAGGAGTTTTAAATGTTTGATACAATAACTAATTTTGCTTTATAAGATCCCAAATGTGCTTTTTTGGGCCTGAAACTTTACATGGCACCTGTGTGTTTACAAATCATGGAAAACATTTGAGTATTTTTAGGTTATTTCATGGCCATACTAGACGTGTTTCACTATGGAAAGGAAATTATGGTCAACAGGAGGACAATTTCTTAAGGGATTTCTTTCCATTGATAAGTAAAAGAATCACTAGTAACTGACTAGTTTCCTTCCTCACTTTTATCATGGAAAATGATAGAGGATATGTTTCAACTTCTTATAACCAATTCTTTACAACTTAAGGGAGAGGTGTTTTGGAAAGGATGATTAAAGTTATTGTAATATTTTTTTGTTTTGTTTAAATCTTTCAAGTGTTCATTAGGTGATTTGGAGATATGATTTAATTTAGTGGACATTTTTTTATATTTTATATTTGAATGATGTTCTTTGTTTTATAGATGATGACTCATGATGTTATTGTTTTGTGTATAATGATTTATTTTTGCTTTTGGGATTGGGCCTTGGCACAACATTTTAATAAAAAATTGCATAATGGTTTTTGTGAACTTTGAAAGCTACTTACAAATCTAGTAATTCTCAACTCTTGGAAACTATTGATGCAGGTTTCTAGATCGATTTGAAATTTTACTTCTGGAATATTTAGTGAGATGTCAAAATCTAATCCTGGGAAGAAACTATCAAGGCAAATTGATGTATTATCATACTTTAAAAAGTCTCAATCCAAGAATACACATTCTCTTCATGCTTCAAGCTCCTTTGAACAATATATTACTGAGAGAGATGTTAACTCTTGTGAAAATGCATCTGATATCCATATGATGGATGAAATAATAGGTTCCTCAAGTGATCAGGGTGAGATAAATGCAGTTTCAACAGAAATTAATGATGAAAATGTTAAAGATATTTCCTTGGAAGGTGACACAAGCCATTCACGGAAAAGGAAAAAAGGCCAGTGGACCATAGGGAGAAAATTCCAAGATGATTGGCTCTCAAGTTTTCCATTTATTGAAGAAATACCTTCTACAAATGAGGATTTACGAGAAGTTAAATGTCTTACGTGTAGTTGGAAAAGTTGCAAGGTAGTGAAATTTCAGATGAAGCTAGATACAGTACAAAAGCATGCAGGAAAGGTTTATGAAAAGAAAATTGTAAATGGTAAAGAGAAATCTATTGTCAGATGGAAATCTTTGGAGGAATGCCGTCATAGCCAATGTGTGGAAGAATACAAAAAATATTTAATAAATAAGAAGAAACTTGAGGCAAGTGGAGGAACCATCATATCTCAATTTGAAAAGACGATGGAAAGAAGTTTGTTATCCAAGACGATACAATTGAGCACTGTATTTCGCATTTTATGTAAAGGTCATCCTATGACAGATTATCCAGATCAGATAAAATTTCTATCTTTTCTTCACGTGCCAACTTTCCATCTTCTCATTGGTCCGTAACTAGTGGTTGGGAATGGGCAAGATATCTAGATCAAGTAGAAATTGATGATTTGAAACAGGAGATTGCAAATGCTAGGTTTTTGGCATTGTCTTTGGATGAGGTTACAGCTATTGAGAATACTTCATGGATTTGCATGAGCATTTATATGGTTAATGACCATATTAGGCATTCCTATCTACTTGGGATTAAAAAGATGAGAGAGACTTCTACAGCTGAAAATATTTATGAACTTGTTCTTAATACTTTGAAGGAAAGTGGTATGGATAATTTAATGATTGAAAAAAAGTTGGTATGTGTTGGAGCAGATGGAGCATCGGTAATGCAAGGACAAAGGAATGGTCTTTGTGTTAGACTATAACTATCAGCTTCGCCATATATGATTAATATTCATTGTATGGCTCATAGGATGAATCTTGCATTTAAAATAGGAAGCAAGTTTCCATTAGTTTCAAAAGTTGAAGATCTTGTACGTGAGACTCATGCATACTTTTCTCGTAGTCCCAAACGATATTTAGAGTTTCAACAATTTGCAGATGGTGTTATGGATGGAAAAAAACTACTGAAAGATGTTGATACAAGATGGATCTCATTAAATGGACCAGCTCAAAGACTATTTAGTGAGTTCAAATCTTTGGTAGGGTTGATGTATGAAAATTGCTACAATGTAGACAAAGCTCAAGATCTTCTTTTTCGACTAACTGATATAGAAACATTATTGACATTGGCTGGAATTCTTCCTATGCTACATGAAATGAATGTCCTCATGAAAATGTCTCAGAATCGCACAATGTATATTTCCGAATACACAAATGCGAGAAATTCAGCATGCCTTGCATTGGATAATTTGTATATGATGCCGGACTCTTTTACTGGTCCAGAGTTTACAAGTTGGACTAAGATCATCAATATAGAAAATACTGAATTTTTTTTTATGTTTGATGAAAAAGGGATACTATGTATCACAGTGCATGGGTATATGGTCCCCTTTCATTATATTAGTAAGACGGGACAAATCACCAAAGATTGCCCCATGTCAAGAGACCAATTTGATAATATTGTGATCTCAGTGAGACAAAATTTGATAAAAATTGCAAGATCACTATCATCAGAGATAAGAGAACGATTTCCTCAAGATGAATTGTTGGAGGCCATGTGTGTGGTATACCCTCAATATTGGAACAATTGTCAATGTTCAAGAAATTTAAACGCCGATTTTCAAAAGAGATTAAAATGTTTAGTAGACCACTTTTGCAAGAAAGTCTTGATACATGGAGAACATATTGAAGGTATTTTAGATTCATCAAAATTGTATCAACAAGGTGGACGCTTTGCTGAAACAATGTGGAAGAAATATCCTTTTTTGGAGAATCCTAATGAAAATGGTGCTATAACAAGATTATGGAATACTTTAAGTGCTAGCCAATACCTGCAAGAAAACATATCAGAATATTTTAAATTAGCGGATTTGTGTCAAACTATGATTTTGGGATCAGTGGAGGATGAGAGAATGTTTAGTGCACTATCATTTTTGAAGTCAAAGTTGAGGAACAAGCTTGATAAACATGTGGATACATGTTTAAGATTATATGTAACAAAGTATGACGTTGACAATTTTCCATATGAAAGAGCACTAGCACTTTGGCGATCAGATTGTGATAGAAGGGGAGAAAACAATATAACAAATTTATCTAATGAACTTGATACAAAACATAATGTTTTGGAGGCTCATAATGACAGTACATCTGGAGAAGATCATGTTCACAATGTAGAAAATGATGACCAAGACGAGAACTGGGAAATTGAAATACCCTAGGACTCTTATTTTGGTATACATGTTCCGTTGATCATGCAAGATTACTACATGTCAAATTCAGGTAAAACTAGGTTCTATATTTTGTATTTTTCATTGTAACATTGTAGCTACATTTCTTTCATGTGTGTTATTTTAAGATTGATGTTTCATATTTAATCCTTACATTGTTTGTTTCTTATTTGTGACAGGAAATGAAGCTGGATTTGATGATTTTGGGACCTATTTTCACATAGATAGCGTTTGACTAGTATTAAATGATAAATAACTAATTTAACAAGACTAATGCAAAGAATCAATGGGCTCATTCAAGTACATGAAACTACCTTGATGTCTAGCTTTGACATCTTGGAAAATTTTAATGGTATATATGTTGCTTGTGTTTGGGGAATTTTGCTGAGTTTTGAGTTTTATATTTTCTTGGAAAATAATTATTGATATTTGGAAAATGTGTGATTTTATATTGGTATTGGAAACAAAGCTAGTTTTGATCTTTGATTGGAAATGAAATCAGATTTGATGAAGTTGGGACCTATTTCTTTTCACATAGATAGTGTCATAGTATTAAATGATAAAGAACTAATTTAAGAAGTCTAACGCTAAGCAACAATGGGCTTATTCAAGTACATGAAATTATGTTAATGTCTAGCCTTGATATCTTTGAAAATTTTAGTTGTTTGTTTGTTGCTTGTTTAGAGGATTTTGTTGAGTTTGAAATTAGTCTCTTGAATTCTTATGGTTCTCATATCATGCATATATCGATAGATCGATAGATCTAGTTCTATTATTATAATCATTATTTTTTTCTTTATATATTTGGTGGTTTGAGGAAAGATATTTTATTTCCTTTCACTTTGTGGCATGATTTCGACATCTTCACCTTTTAGAATATAGTAAAATATTTTTCTTATTATAGATTTTTCTTGGAAAAGAATTATTGAGAGTTAGGTGCAAATGCACAATGTTGTGTAGCATTTGTGTGATAAATATGGGATAGTGCAAAGCATAGTTTTGAAGATTAGTCTAAGTTGACTCGTACCTAATCAACTCAGTCAAGTTGATTGTTGGTTGAACGGCTAATTGTTGGTTCAATGGACAGAAGGTCTTGCAGGCACAAATACCAAAGGGAAAAATGGAGCCCGTCATGGGGTACTCTTTGTAATTCTCCACCACTGCTACCTTCCATGCTTCCTCAAACTCCTCTCCAACCTCAATATCAGTGCTAGTAGTAGCATGACAAACAACACTACGCTTAGCAGAACTAGAAGAACACGTTTTCCAAACTACACAAGAACTACTTCCCTCACGAGTCACCATGTGCCATGCTTGGTCTCGGTGGTTCTCTTCCTTCTACTCCTGGTTCAATTACCATATCTTCATTGGAACCAACACTCCGAACTCCACTAGAGAACGATTCACCATTTTGTAGTAGTGATTCGCCATTTGTACTGGTGATTCGCCATGATTTTACAGGATAATATAATCTCGTGAGAGATTCGCCAAAAAATTATATATACATATTATATTATTAATAAAATCTCCTTCCATTTTTCCTATGTATCATGGGGATTCACCTATTTTATATATATATATATATATAAATTTAGGGGGGTTCTTAAAATTTTCCCTGTAATAGAGTACATACAATAACAAGATCCTAAGGTATGGATGCAACCATCCAGTAAGAAGGATAATCAAATAGACTCAGGTATAGTCATAGCCATCCAATCAAAAGAGTCATGCATATATTCATGATAAACCAAATCGTCTCACAACCATGATTTTATCAGACAAAACCCAGGGTCTTGCGCTCCATCTCGAATCGAACAAATACAAATTCAAGAATGTGAATGAGTGAACTAAAGTTGAACATGCGAGAAAGTCACCTGGTTACTAGCCAATGATGAAAGATGTTAACAGGTGCGAGAGAAACCACCAATAATGACAATGGCTCTCAAGGTACAACTAGTACAATCCACAGAATGTGAATAGTGAGTTGGAGTCGAACACCCATGAAATCACTCGATCGAAGGCCAATGATGAGGACCTATTGTCGAATGCAAAGAACTTTCCATTGAGGCATGCAAGCTCCAAGGTACCGGAAGGGAGTCTCTAGATCACTGTCGTGGATAATGAGATTAAGTCGACAAGAAGTGATATGGTCGAGGGAGGGCCATAATGTTTCCCACATCATCGACACAAGACAAAGGAACAAGATGATAGTGAATCAGGACTAAACAGAGGATCAGAGGTTGAAAACTGCAGAAGGAAACTTCTCTTGAACATATCGACAACACGACTCTAAAATTTGGAAGTATTTGACATCAAGGGATCTGAGGTCATAATGACGTGGCAAAGAGCAGATGAGAGGTTAGAACAGATAACCCAAACCCATGGAGGAAAAAATTACGAACTGGGATGTCCCCAACCTAACACGAATTGCATACAAGTTTCATGTTCAAGAGTGACATACTGCCAACACGACTGAGAACTGGTTCCATTTTTCCCCACCATTTCTAGCGAGTACCCCAATTATATTTTGTAACAAGATTGAAGGTGATAACATATGCTTGTCATATAAGTTTATCCTTCGGACAAATACATCCTAGTACATTTTATGAGCCCTAGGAAGGAGGAACTCGGTTATGTAATGGTGACGATTTTCGATTTCATTTAGATTTTAACGAGTCTGAAAAAGGAAGAACTCGACATCTTTTCATATTTAGAGAGTTTGAAAAGGAGCAGAAAAGAAAACTCCAGTAGGGCCCTTTTCGTAGGTAGTCTCACAGATCCGAAAAGGTAGAAAACAATATCTGAGAGAACATATTAGTCACGATAGGCTAAGGTATTCCTTTTTCGTAAATAATTTGTCCCAACCCGAAAAAGAGGTAAATGTATACTGGGAAGATGACATTTAGCAGCCTTTAACGAGTTCAAAATGACAAGGGTCTCGACAATATTTTCAAAAATTTAGAGTAAAAAAAGTGTTGAAAGATGACTCCAGGGGGTGAATTTTTCTTGTTTTTACCGAGTCTGAAAAAGTAATAAAATACAACTCGTCACTTCATCATCATCACCTTAAGGACCTATTACTGCACAAGAAATGCACGTAAAACCCATATTTCTATATAAAAATATTAAAATAATAAAAAAATAAGCTGAAAAACCTAATTAGGGTTTTGAAAAGGTTATAAAATGACAAAAATAGTAAAAAATAAATTACTTTTCACCTTTCCACTGCTTGTGAGAATTTTTACCCTTTTTCACTATGATATTGTGGAGCTGGTGGCGGACAATCCATGACACAAATCACGAATCTGCTTTTTTCAGGTGAGAGCTCGTAACCTTACCTTCATTCTGAATTCATTTTCATTGCCTGCATTTAAAATTTTCACATTCATTGTTCAAACTAGGGCGTGATGGTCGACACGGGTTCCAGGCACAGATTCAAGCCAACCCACCTTAGAATTCAATGGGGGCGCACCACTTGGCATTGCTATTTTTAAAATAGTTGCGGTAACCGCGACCACTAAAATTGCTTGAAAATTCTACTCACTACCCCGTTTTAAACGATTCAAAAGTGAATAATTTGACTAATGAAAGCCCCTGTGATGATTTTGCAGGTGTGTGAAAGCCAAAATGGTGATCGAATGGAAGTAAAGAGAACACGGGGAGGAAGATGAGCTTTCCATAGAAAACGTAAGATGCATGGAGGCTCTACGAAATTGTGGGCTTCTAAAATTCTTCATGGCGCCGTGTCTCTGACTTCAACCGGAGTTATTCTAGTATTTGATCAGTGTATGAGATACTGACCGAGAGAGATTCATGATCCATGATCAAGAGTCAGAGATCAAAGTCTCTAACATATACTTCATCACGAGATTATCAATAAGGGGAGCAGCACCAATCCTGACAGCCACTCGGCCTACGATGGAAAACATGGCCATGCTTATAGACAGAGTGTGTCCAGGGGCACGAAAAGGGTCAAAGAGCGAGAAAGTGGATATCCAAACAATTCCCGATTTGGCACTCAAGGTAGTGCTACACACCATAACACGGGCTGCCGGATCTTAAGCCCCACATGAAGCTACCAAGACACAACTTCTACTTGTCGTAGATTGCATGGCCCCAACTATTTTCACCTGGGCGGAGGCCGTAATAATCAACTTGAAACGTCAACTGACAAAATTCAAGAACGACAAGTTGAAACAATTCGGTTATGGGTCCATATTGGTACCGTTCATCTTGGAACGATTGCCAATATTCCAGTGCCAAGAGGTAATAGTCCCAACACCACCAGCCCAAGAGCCATGGATGGTTCATTGGGCGATGCTGATTCTTAGAGCGGGAGGTGGTCAGAAGATGTCATGGAGACTGGAATTTTTTGACTGGCTCCGTTGACAGCTCGTTGTCATGGAGGATTGGCCTTATACTGGTATTGACTTCATGGGTGATCTAGATTTTCCACTCCCAGAAGGAGAGGATTGGGATGAAGTGTTGGGTAAGACTCATTTTTTGATTTTGAAGAGTATTTTGTTTTTATTATTATGTGTTCTGATGTTTATCCATGTTTTGCAGATGTTGGCCCAGAAAGACCTGCAAGAATGTCTGCAATAGCACAGAGAGTTCTTTGGGAGTTTTAGGTGGCCCCTCATGGTGAGGGAAGTGAGGAAGAGGAGATCGTATGTAACCTGGAGGGACTCACTAGCGGAATCCCAAATTATGCATGATTTGATGATGTTCCTCACACTTACTAACAACAGACCGTGGGAGTGTCTAGCCGTGTCCACCGCTTATTGAGGTGGCTTGTACGTGCAATGACATGCTACCATGAGCATCATGTTAATTAAACACCTAGGATTTTATTTCTGCATAATTTTTTTAGAGACATGATGTCTCAGGATGTAACCAAAACACACATATTTTTTGAACTTATGATGCACGTGGATGCAAACACTCGATATATCTATAAATATATATATATGCCTATTTTCCTGTATGAATCTTATTATGTGATGATGATGCTTTTACAAATTATGCAAATGTCTATATAATACAATATTGGCTACTGCATCAGTTAATGCATTCATTCTTCTGGGAATATGCTGATATGTGATGTAATCAAAATTCATTTCTAATAAACGAACACGCAAATACAACCTTAAAATCCGAGGATTTTTAACAGAATAATGCCCATTAAGCTGAAGAAAAACAAGCTGAGAGTCTAGGTTAACAATTAATGCACGAATGTCAAGAGAAATGGCCTCGGTTAAGAGTTCAATGACGACACTATATTCAACAAAATTATTCATTGTTCGCCCCAGACAAATACCTTGAAGTTCTATCAACTCACCATTAGGATTATAAATCACCCAGGCTGCGGAAGACAGACTCCGGGTACTGTGGGAGGCACCATCTGCAAAACCGACATAAGGAGTGATAGACATATGCATAGTAAGCAACAACACAATAAGTAGGAAAAACAACTCGCAAAGCACACCAAGCCAAAAAATGTACAAAAATGAAAAACACACTTATGTACAAAAAACATGCACGAAAAACTCATGCATAATTTTTTTTGAGGTTCAGTCCATTTTGGGGCTGATCCAAAGGATAGCCTTCATAATCAATTAGCTCATCAGCCCCGTTCTGCAAGACACACTTAACGATATAGGGCCCATGCCACATGGGTTCAAATTTTCCTGCCCCCAACTTATCATGAGCTTGGTCATACAAGAGGACGAGGTCTCCCTCTACAAAGGTACGATGGGAAACTGTTTGATCAAAACGAGCTTTGACCTGCTTTTTCTGTGCTTCTATGACAAGAGCATCAAAGCGGCGAGTTTCATCAAGACTTTCTAAATATATAAGACGATCTTCTTCTTATGAGGTGTTGGGCAGTAATTCGAAAACTATCTTGAGAGAAGGAATTTTGCATTCAATTGGAAGGGTAGTTTCCAGATCGTGAATAAGTTGGAATGTAGTGAATACAGTTGCATATTTTACCGAGGTTCGGTAAGCCCAGAGAGCTAAAAACAACATGAGATTCCAATCAGACTTGTGCATCCCAATCATACTAGAACCTTGTTCACGGCTTCAACCTGGCCATTGGCCTGAGGGTAGTATGGCGTTGAGCTGTCGTGACGCAGATCCAACTTAGAAGTCAACTCAGCCATCATGTAGTGGAAAAAATGAGAACCATGATTGGTAACAATGGCTTGAGGGACACCAAACCTAGTAATGACATGATTGAACATAAATTGTGCTGCTATGTTATCGTCAGCTGTGAGTGTAGGCATCGCTTCGGCCCATTTAACGAAGTAGTCAACAACTATGATAATATAAGCATACCCCCTGGCCGAGTGAGGGTTACACGTCATAAAATCGATGCCCCACTTCGCAAAGGGACCAACGGTAATGACAGGATGGAGGTTAGCAGGTGGCGCGCACATCTTGCGTTGGTAAATATGGAAATCATGAGACTTGCATACAACAACAATGTAGTCTTTAAAAATGATAGGCTAGAAATATCCAACATGTTATCACCCAATTTGGACCTCAGGCTGAAAAAAGGCAAATCATCGCAACATCTAAACCATGCTTAGCCTCGTAGCTAGCCCTACAAGGTCAGGAGAGGGCTCTCTCCGTGAAAGGATATTCAAAAAAGTACAATGATGAATTGATTTTAGGCTAGGTATAATAATGGGAAAAAGTTGAATGAAAAGAATGAATTTTCAGGGTAGTATGGAACAAATGGGACAGTTCGAAAATTGGGGAATTAAATCAGGATACAGGTTATCTCATGGGGCAAGGCAGGCAGGAAAATTTAGCAATAAAGTTTAAATAATGTTGGAATGGAAAGAATGGTGAGGGGCTGAAAAGGGCATAGAATATGAATCCTTTTCAAACAGAAGAAAAACACAGAGTATTGAATGATTCCCCAAGGCAGAGCATATAAAATGGATTCTACCTTTCTATCTTGAAAGCATTCAAAAATAGATGTTTATGAATGAATGGTACACATAAGAATTTACATATGAACACAAAGGAGAGAGCAAATGCTAAATTTAATACCACATAGATCCCACAAATCAGAGCTGCATCTCTTATTAATTCCCTGTCCAAAACTGTTACAATGGAGCGCAAAGCGTTCTCCTTGATTTTCCACACTATTCCCCTACTTCTGAGTTTCAGACTGCTTTACAAATGATTTACAATTACATCAAATAGACTGAAATGTGTGAACATAGATCCAAAGAAAAGGGGAGTTGTTTTAACAACTCAGAACTGAAAACTAAAGATAGAAAAGAGAACCAAAAATTTGCCTAAAAGAAGGAGCAACATTATATTTGACCACTTTGGCAGATTCACTGTTACGCTGTTGAAAAAAAAAAAAGCAATTTGAAGAGAAAATCCTATTTTCCTGCTGTTGTAGAAATCCTGGTCTCATTGTAGCTCTCGGCCCTTTGACTATCTCTCATTGTTTTTATTTTTTGAAGAAAAGTGACTTTGATAAAAATTGCCTTTGAAATAACATAAAATGAAATTATGCCTTTAGTGAAGGAAAAAACGATTTTGGATGGAGGGAGCGAAGGGAAAGGAGGTGGGGTCCATATTGTAATCGCAATCGGAATCGGAGGGAAAAAGAGGGGATACAATATAAAATGCAGTAATTAAAATGTGGTATGCGATAGAGCAATCGCAATCGGGATTGGAGGGTTGAATATATTATGGGAACAGGGCATATATAAAAAATCCGATGCGATTGGGAGAAGTCTGATGGGATTATAAATAGAAGGGCAGAGAAATCCCTTTAACACAAACTTTACGCGTTTATAAGGGAAAAACCAATTTTTCATTTAAAAGAGCGGAGGGATTTTTTTTTAAAGTGGGGCCCGTGGGAGTCACAATCGGAATTGGGCTTGGGGATAGGAGTGCATATATTTGGAACAAGGCAAAGAAATTTCCGATGCGATTGAAGTAAATGCAATGGGGGGGGGGGGGGGGGGGGGTACGCTGTAAAATGAAATATAACACAATTTTAACATTTACACAGGAAAATAGCTATTTAATTATGAAAGGGCAGAAGATAATGTGGTGGGCCCGAAGGTCCATCGACATCGGGAGATCGGAGGAGAGCGGGGCAAAGTGTCATATGAAAACGTTGATTGCGATGCTTTGATCGCATATGGGCCGTTTGATTGAAGGGAGCGATCGACGACGGAGGTATAATCGAGAGTATGCCATTGGGAGGGACTCTTTGGAAGCACCGATGAATTATGGGCCATCCGATCGGATGGGTAGATCGATGGCCAGGATAACATCGGGTGGGGTCAATCGGGGGACTTAATAAAATTGCATCAGAGTTTTTTACCAAGGGCCAATCGGGGTGCGCATAAATATGGTGCGATTGCGATGGAAAGAGAAGGGAATTTGGGTCGGCGGGGTTTTATAACGTAAAACTTTAAACTTTGTTATAAATTTTAAAGGGTCATGCGGGGGAAGTGCTTTGAATATTTCGATTGCGACAGGAGAGGATTTATCATATAAAACTTTAACTTTATTATAAAGTTAAAAGGTATGGAGGGGAAGTGGTTAATAAATCGCATATGTATTTTTAGATATTTTAATAATGCGATTTTCCATCGGATGGGGAAAAAAGGATTTTATAAAGGAAAACATTAAAAATTTTTATTAAATAAAGTGTAGGAGGGGAATGGGAAAAAGGGGAAGGGTTAGGGTATAGAGGACTTTTGTTCACTTAGGCATAAATTTCAATCCAGAAGTCAGTTTTGAGAGTGTAATATACCATTGGAAAGCTCTTTCCGGGCTCTTTCTGTTGATCATACTTGGAACATGATTTAACACTAAAAATGCTATAGAAAACTCCTCTGAAAGGTAGGGTGGTGACTTTGTGGAGATAGCAGCTTCCGAAGTGTGACTTATTACATATGTTGACATAAAATTACATAATAAAAGAGAAGTATCATGTTTTCACAAAATTACATCAAACTGAATAAAACATTTCTTTGATTTTCTAGGTGTTGTGACTTTGATTTTATTGACTTCCTCATGACCTTGCTGATATTTATTGACACTTGACTCATTAATTTGACCATGGTGAGATCCTAGAACCTAATGAGACCCATCCTATGACCTACTGACATGATTCAAAAAGTGAAAGTAGCTCATGACTAAAGACCATAGAGAGGAGAATCAACAAGTTTCACATGAGGGAAAACTGATGAAAAATCACTACCATCAATGAATCCATGACCTAGCGGAATGGTGAAATTTATTGGTATGGGACTCCTAATATGCAAATGCAAAAGAGCAATTTTGATCACTGATGGCAGTATGACTAGACTGACACTAACACAACACAAATAATATTTTATGGAGTAGCATATCTAGACATGTGACCGCCACATGTGCCAGAATGGCAGTAATTGAGGACTTTTTTAGCCTCGTTGAGTGTTAAACATCGGAGAATAGAATCGGCTCTGATGCGGTATAGAGTATTTCCGACTATGTGATAACGTTGCGAATGATGGAAGATGCGTCGATGAGCATCCTTCGGCAACTCGGATCAGAAAGTAGAAGTCTGGAGATAGACGATGATATCACCATACCATGGGTCAAGGGTGCTAATGAGAAAAAGAGTGCCATCCGGAATGTGTTCCTTAGAACCAGATGGAGCAGAGTCCGAAGGTAAAGAGCAAATCAAATCGGAAAAAAACCAATAATTTCTTCGATTTTGCAGTAGTGAACTCCAAATCGAACACTTGGAGGATAACAATCCATTTTGAGTATTTTCACCCCAATAATTATCGATTCAATATGTAAGTCATGGGGTTGCAATCAGAAATCATGGTTACTATGCGTAATAGAATATAATGGCAAAAACGTTGGATGGCTTGAATAGTTTCCAATGCCAATTTATCGACATGTTCGTAACATGTTTTGGTATCGAGAAGATTGCGACTCAAATAACAAATGACGTGATCGTCACCATTGTCATTGTCTTGCACTAGAACCATGGAAATAGTTCTAAATGTCGTAGCCAAATAGAGGGAGTAGTCGCGATGATAATTGGGAGGACACAAGAGAAGAGAATTGATAATAAATGTATTCAATAGATCGAAGGATTTTTTGGCGATCTCATCCCAGAGGAACAAGATGCCTTGCTTATGTAATCACATGAATCCTTTGGCTACTTCAACATAGTTCGGTATAAAACGACGCAGGAAATTAACTTTTCCTTGCAGACTCTGCAACTGATGTAAAGAGGAAGGGGAAGGGAGATTGAAAATAGCTTCAAACTTGAGGGGATTGTTAGTCATCAGTATTTTTCACTTGTTAGTGATGACTAGTTCTGACAGCCAAGTTTTCTAGCAGTTGATCCAAAAATTTGTCATATTTTCCAGCTGGGAAAACACCCATAAAACTTTTTCACCCTCCTACTTTTCAGTCCACCCATGACGAGATGAAATCTCATTATCAAATCCTACCTTGCCTCAGCCATACTAGTCTGCCCATCAGCTCTAAAAGGACAATCCACATCTATTAAAACAGTCTCCCCTAAGTTAGGAAGTGGCGCTTTAAGACATTTCACCCTTGGCAAACTATCCAAAAGCCAAAAACCTCCATCTGCTATAGACTAGTCATAACAGACCTCCCACTCTGCTAATAAAGTTGGTCACAGCCCTAAGTCGTGCCACTAATACACCCTTAAGTCTCAGCAATACATAGACCATAATCTCAAGCTGATTTTAGGTGTTTTACAGTGTTTGATGTATCTTTCAAGGACAGGAAACATACCAGCATCTTAGAAGACAATTTTAGCGCCACATGAGAAGACAGCTGCTTCTCAGTGTGATCCTGAGCCTGAGAAGTTTTCTACAGGGCCAAGAGTTATTCATCAAACTCTTGCGACCTCATTCACAGCCTGAAAGGACAGTAGAAGAAAAAGCAACACTGTCAAGAGGCTGGTGATATGACATGACAAAGAACCTCCTTCATCCATAAGCAGAGGGTTTTTGAAAGGCCTCCTTCATTCATAAGCAGAGGGCCAGGGCATTGACTGTTTTCGAGTTTGATTGATCAAATATGAGTAACAGGGACATTAAGGGATAGTTGAAACAGAGAAGTACTGTAAGGAGACCAAAAGGAAAGCAGGGGTACCACTGCAATCCAAGGGGTCAAGCTTGTCTCCTAATAGGATTCCTTTCAAAGACAGTCTGCAGCTCCAACAAGACAAAATTTGAAGAGTGGTTGATAAGATGTGTCATTACACAGGCGCAAGACATGATAATGATTATGTTTCAAGGGACACTGATCCCCCTACTCATAAGAGAATGTCTTTCAGATTACTATCATAAGTTGACAAAGAAATTCTGAGCTCAGTTCCCTAAGAAAGGTGTTGCAACTAGATACAGGTTCATGAAATGCAAGAAAGACCTTGGCATAGTTTTCAGGTTCTGGAACTCATTGAAAGCAAAGTTCGCATGCCACTGTCACAAAGGAAGGCAATTTCCCTGAGAAAACAAGTCAAGGCACCCTGCTGCTACAATTTGAATAAAGGTAAAGCAGTAGTTTCTAAAAATGGTCTGCAGGAGTTTCATTACCTTTGAAGCACAAGGAAAAACCTGTAAACTAACATGTTCATCATCATTGGAGAAATGTTGTGAGAGCAGATAGTCAATATCCTAAAAAACGAGAAGCTGGATCAGTTTGGTAATTTGTATATGAGTTAATATTTTTTGGGTTGGATAGCCCTTTATAAAACAGGGTTTGCACTTAAAATTACCAACGAAGTTTGTTTCATTTCAAAAGGGAGGTCAGGCTTATAAAGAAATGACCATTTTCCGCTATAGGGTTTGAACAAAAGAGAGTCTCATTTGTGATTTGGAAAAGGCATGAACTTCATGCTTTGATTTTAACCCAAAAGCTTTTTTTAAATATTACCAAAACCTTCATCAAAACACTTCATAAGGTTTTTTGTTTCCCTTTTCCAATACGAAGGTAGTTGACCGTGGCAAAGCTCTTTTGAATATCTCCATACACAAACAACACTCTTATTACTATCCATAAGACCAGAAAAGAAAGATTTCAAGCGATTTGCAGAATTTTGGAAGGTTCAAGGCTGCGCGGCGCGCCAAGAAATGTGCGCGGCACGCTCAGGTCGACTAGTTGCAAATGAATACACAGGCGCACGACGCACCTGTAGGTTTGGGTCATGTCAACCCGACAGTAACCTAGCAGCGCGACGCTTTCATTGAAAAATGTGCCGCTCACATATTTATGATTCAAAACTCCTCCAAAAGCTCAGAAACACTGCTCCAACTCCTCAACAACAGCTACCACCAAATTTTCAAGGTTTTCATGTGCCTTCTTGGTATCTTTAAACTTCTAAAGGGTAATCATATGCCTCGTTTATCAAAGGACTAAGTAATGGTGGAAATAATGAAACCCTTGGTGCAAGTCAAAGTGTATCAATGTGAAAAGATTTGAGGGTGGTTGTTACAGTTTGTTGAAAGGGGGGTGGCCATTCTAGTCCCAAAAACTTAAAGCTGCCCTCAAAACTGAGATGAAAAACATGACTTTTGTCAGCCTTATACGATGAAGAAAGCAGTGCTTGGAAGGGTTGACAGTTTTGTTTAAAAGATCAATATTTGCTGTGTTTTATGTTTACTAAAGGTGAAACAGTAAGAATGTGAGTTCTTATTGCTGTGATAAGCCCATGAAACTGCCTTCTAAGGAATATTGAAAGATGGAGGCATTGATTTAAAAGCAGAAAATCAACAGTTTAAAAAGAAGCAATGGTCCGAATTTAAACTACAGTAACCATACATAGGTTACTTGGTCATTGCTCGAAATTTTCCTCTGAAAGGTGAAAAGCAAAAACAGGGTCTTGATTTTCCATTCCATAGAGCACAGTCAGTGAGTAAAGCTACCTTTGCAGTTTACAGGTGTGTAGAGAAAAACTGGGTATGATGAACAGTAAAGTATAAGAAGGGCAGTCTTCTGTTTGATGAGGATGTTATTGTTTTTTGAATGCTATAAGACTTTTTGTGACCACATCAAAAACACAAACAGGCTCTGTCACCTTATCCTTTAAAAACAGTGACCTTTGACTGTGTACATACCTTGTTTGACTGTGTAATAGTGTCGAATATACTTGTTAAAAGGCATACAAATAAGAGAATAGTGTTTTGAAATAAGAAGATTGTGGTTTTGCCTTTGCCTAAAAAACAAGGTTATACTGTTGTCCTCAAGACACCCAAAGGCAAGGTGACCTTACCACAAAACGCAGAAAAAATCACTTTGACTGTGTATCTTGATTGACTGTGTTTTTTTTCTTGAAGTTTACTTATTGAGTTGCATACCAAGGGGAAAAGCAGCATTCTGAAGGGACAAGGGACCTGATATCATAGAAAACATTTCACACAACATTGAGGCAAATGAATCAAAGATCAAACAGTGATATCAAAAGGAGCGGCATGACAGTGATGAACAAGGAGGCTAAAGGGAAGTGCCCGACACGGAAAGGGAAGAAGGACACATCAAGACTTGAAATTTTGGCTTCTGTTTCAGATCATGTTGATAGGGACCCTTGAGGGTCATACTCACCGATTTTGGGTGCATTTTGACATGTTTTGGTTTTTTGGCATTTTTGAGTTTTTGGTCAAAACTCGTGAAATTCGCCATTTCATTTTGGGGATTCGTCAAAGGAGGATAATGGTATCATTGGATGCCATAATTTCAGGAGCACACCCTTAGTGATTTTCAGGACATTTGGAGATCATTTTCTTCCCCGAAATGGCAAAAAACACTCACTTTTTCAACATTCTGCCCCGTCTATTAGCAAGGTTTATTTTCTGGTTTTTTACACACAATCCTATTTTTGGAGGACTTCCAGGCATCAGATTGGGAAAATTTTAGTTGTTCCAGAAAGTAGACACTCAGATCTTTCCAACAAGCTATCATGAGCCTCGTTTTGACATCAGGAAGGCTGCCAAATGTTGCTGGCAAGTCAGGGGACCTTTTGCTGATGCAAATTTTGAATATTTTTGTAAAATTTGAAGCTTTAAAAATTGCCTTTTCCAAATGTGCGTTTAGCTATTTTTGCACATGGAAAATGATGCAAAGTCAATTATTTTTCCTTTTTTAGCATTTTCTAGATATTTTATGAGATATTTTGTGCCTTGGGCTTTACAAAGCCTCAAGGACAAGTTCAAATATTTTGATTAGGCCAATGGGAGAGCAAGTTGAACCATGAGGTTTTCCTCACTTGAGGCTATATATTCCAAAGGCTTTCATTGTAAAACAAGGCTGAACTTGAGAAGAGAAGCAATATATGGTCATACAAGCTTTGGAAGAAATACTTGTTTTATGCTTTTGGATTGCCTCTTGGATGCTCTTAGATGAATGAAGAAGTATTGTTGTTGGATTCTATGACTTGGTAGAATGGTATAGTGTCTCTTGCTTTGTTGTTGTCTTCTAGTTTTCATTCATGAATACATGTTTATTGCTTGCTATAGATCAGTAGAGAACAAATTTTAGATATGCCCATGGAGGCACCTCAAATTTCCTATTTCTTCATAGCTTCTTTGTTTTCTTCTTCCTAAGTAACATTAAAAAATTCTTGACTGCTCTTTAATACTTAGGATATTGTTTCTTGTTTCATTCATGTTTTTATACATGCTAAGTATGAATTATGGCACACCCTGCTTACCTATGGCTAGCTATAGTTCCATCCATGAAATTTCTCTTTGACTGATTAGATTATCATTTTGTTGAACCAAGGAGGCCTAGTTTCGATCTAGCCCTTTGCCTAAAACTATGCAAATCTCGTTGTTCAAAGTGCCCAATAACTTGAAGTACTGTGTTTAGGCGTTCCGACATAGTAAGTTAAGTTGTTTGTCCGTCTTAAGTGTTTTCCCCAAAGTCTGATAGCCATTTCCCAAAGTTAGAGGGTCATATACTTCTATGCATGGCTTGAATGTTTATTTCTATGTATTGATTAGCTTGTAGTTACATTTTGCATGATTAATGGCTTGCCCTACCATGTTTATGTCTGCTATTAAACTAGTTATGCTTGAAACTCTTTATTGTTCACAAATTTGATGTCCATTTACTCCATTTTGCCTAAAGATCCTTTCTACCTTGAATCAAATCGGCCCTTCAACAGCCTTGTATCACCGTCTGATAGCTTTCTTGACCTTTTTCGACCCCATAGCCCAGTTGATCTGACATATTTTTACCTAACTTATATCTTTTATCAGTTTCATCCCTCACAACTTAAAAACCAAAACCAAAAACTTACTTCATAACTAGCCTAAAATCAGAACACAATAAACAAACACACAGATATCCCTTACACATATAGAAAGAGCCCTCTCTGAGTCCAGGAAGGCTAGGTCCTTGGGCTCCAAAGCTTGGTTTGATGTTACACTGTCATTTGGCTTGCCAATCAGCCAAATCACGGGAACCTAATAGGGATCAAGAGGAATTCTGTCTTTAGAGATGATAAACCCTAGGAGTCTACTGGAATCGACGTAGAAGACACATTTATGTGGATTGAGTCGAGTGTTAAATTTTTTTTGGTAAGTTAGGCTATTTTATTAATTCGAAAAATAAAGTGTTATATATGCTACATGCGGGGTTGGCAAGCTGTGCTTAGCCAATCCCAGCCTTAGTTATTCGGTTTCGAGCCTGCCTCAGAGGAGGAATCCAGCCCGAACAAAACTTAATACATAAAATTACAATATGCGTAGTGGTGCTGATGTATCTAAGAAGCACAAAATATGTATAATAAAAAAAACACTAATGGTGGCATGCTTGATGTTATCACCCTAGTAATTTTCAGGTTGTGGGATGAGGATTTTTGTAGTTAAGAAAACCAGGGGTAACCAAGAACCGCTTTGAGAATTCAGGATCTAGCCTTCCTGAGTTCCAGAGAGGGATATCTCCTTAAAATTTAGCTTTGTTTTGGTAAAGGGTTTTAGGCTAGCTATGAGTGGACAGTGGGACTTGTTTTGAAAGTGTGGTGGGAATAAAAAGTGTTTCAAGGTAAACTAAAGGGATCTACCAGAACATTGGGCTATGGAGTCAGCTTTCTAGGCAAGCAGAGCTAGGAAATAAGACTTAAAGATGCAAATGTACTAAGGGCAGGGCAGATGACCTTCAAAGGCTTTGAATAGGCTTTATTGATGGAATAGGTGAAATCTGAACAAAAGGGCACTTAAGAATCCTTAAGTTATAGAAAGAAGATTGAAGGAGGGGATCAAACAGGGACCTAGAGCAATTAAGAATTCTATAGTCCGATTATCAAGCAAAAAACATAATAATGCCAACTAGTTAAAAACATGGAGCTTTTTATCACTAATCCTGTCTAAATTCTCCTAGTTGATCATTAAAGATGGAAACACATTAAAATGAATGTATGGAAACTTTTTGAAAGAAAAAACAATGAAAACAGGAAAAAGACTAGACTTATCTTGTCATCACAAGAATCCTGAGTTATGATATCTTTAATCTCAATTCCAGTCTGCTGCTTCGCTAATTGACTCACACCAACTTCAATATATCCAGCAAAATGACTATAGTAGTCTTGATAAATTTTATTCCACACTGAATAGTTCGAATGATGAAGTATTTATACAAATAAATTGTTTACAAAATATCTCAAAGTTTGAGATAACGTTTTAAGGAAAAATAGGAAATGTAACATAAGAAGAGGGACATCAGCAAAATAGTTTGCAAGCTGTTCTCTTTTACAAGGAAATATAGAACTGATTATTCTAATTAAAAAGGTTTTATGATGTGTTGTAAGCATTGCTGGCATTGGATGCATTATCTAGTAGAAGATAGCTTGTAGATCACTCTTTCTTTTCACTTTCGACTCTGATACTATTTATCATATGATTTTCACTGTTTTACTGCTGTAATTGAAAAATGACCAGCAGTAACATTCTTTTTACTGATACTCTTTGACAATCTGATACACTTTGACCCTGAATTTTTACCCTAAGGTAACAGTAAAATATTCTTTCCTCATGTGCTTTTCCTGCTCTTTTACTTGTTAGATTCACATCAGATCTGTGAATTCTTGCCATTGTTGGGCTGTAGGGATCTTTATATTCTTTAGTTTTCTGTAGCTTTCATCAGCCTCTGTGTATTTAGCAAAGTTTGGCTTTACTATGAACATATGCTTAATCTCATTTTCCAAAACGAACAAATTCTCAAAATATTGAAGTAGTACTTTGCCACTTGGGGATCCTTGTGGCAAAGGCTTTTTAGCCTGCTCTTTAGCATGGGCTCTAATTTTCTGGTCATAGTCCTTCTATGGCATTAATTTTTCATTCAGTGCTTGAAAATCTGGAAGTCCTGCTTCTATCAGCAAGTCATACTTGGGTTTTGAATTTACTGATTAATATGTTCATATTATCACATTTTTCTTCGAGATTGTTCATAATGTTTATTTTTGTTAGGACTTTTCTGATCTCAAGAATAGCCTCTGTCCTGTTTGGAATTTTCATTTCTTCTAGTTCTTCCTTGTTTTTACTATTCAAAAATGATATGAGCTGAACTGCTTGTGGTGGTTTTTTGCCAAGTTCCTTCTTTGTTTTATCAATTTTTGCTAAGGCATCTTGTAGCAGATCTTTTTGTTCATATATTATTTGAATAGAAGGCCATTGTGAGCGAATGCCTTCAGTGATTCTTGTTCACAAATGATTTTTTATGTAGGCAACCTGTTCAGTAAGATTTACCCGCTGTTGAAGAATTTTCACCTGTTCCTGTAATATGTCAGCCCTCTGTTCATGTCCTTTGGAAGTGATTAAGGCATCTCTTTTAGATGTTTCCAGATCTTTGATGGTGCGTTTTAAACTGAGTATTTATTTATCTTTTATAGACATATCTTCCATGGCCCTGATCATTGCAGCTGTTTCTCCTAATGTGTTTATCTGTGATGTTGATGAGGAAGTGGCAGAGATATATTTAGAAGTAATTGACACTGCGGTTGCCAATACTCCTTGCGATGCCAAATGTTCTGCCAATGTAGAGGGAACAACTATACTTACAGTTGGGATAACTGTAGGAATAGAAACCTGCTGAGCTTTCTTCAGATTTTCATTTTCTTTCATGAAAGCTTCTATTTGGCTTTCCATTTTTTTTATTTGGGCTGTCACCTTTAGAACAAGCTATTTTAGTTCATCATTTTCTGTCTTTTGTTGAAGGATTTCTTTTGCCTGTGGATTCTCACTTTGAGGCAATTTCAGTTGCTTTCTGAGAGCAACTATGTATTCATTATTCTGTTTGATTATGGCTTTTTCCCCTTCAACGTTTGCTGGGTCAACTCCTGCTTCAATTACTATATCTTCCAAAGCTTTGATTCTTAAGCTATTGGAATAAAATGAGGCTTTATCCAATTTCATTTGATTCTAAAGGTTTATTAGTGTTTTCTCAAGCCTAATAGAATTCATAGTCTTATTGACTATTTTAGAATACAACATCTTTGTATTGCTCCTGTGGAATTATATTTGGTCCAATTCATGGACAACATCTGCATCAACTTCCAGGTCTGTCTTTGAATAATCTGCAATTGTTTTTGGATCAGCCACTGTGGGCTTGAGAAATGACATTACCAATTTGTTTGAAGAATAATCAAAAGCTGAGAGGAGTCTATCTTTATTCCCAAGCTTTTCTTTAAGGAACTTGGAATATACTTCACTTTTGATTTCTTCATTCTTTTCTGTGATTCGTCTGAACCTGATTTGAATATATGACTCTGTGTTGTCAGGTTCTTTAGAAGAAGAGGGCATATCAACTTTTTTTTGTTTATCAACCATGACAGTATCTTTCTGTTGTGCTTCAAGTTGGACATTTCGAAGCTCTTTGAGTGTTTCAGTTACTACCTTTGTTGCCTCATCATCGGTTCATGACCATTGTTATCTTCAACATTAATTACTTTGTCCCTTTCTTCATCAGTCAATTTAATTTTCTTATTGTAGGGAATTCTGAATCTCTTATCTAGAATAGTTTTAGCGGTGAAACTATCTTCATTTCTGTTTCTTTTATGAAGAATTTCAGCTTATTTGTTGACTGTCACCACCTGTGTTTGATCAACCTGTTTATCTTTTCCGCTGTTTCCCTGCATGCCCTGTGAGTCATCATCAAATAAAGTATTTGGCTCCCACTCAAGTTTATTGGCATATTTTTCAATTTGAGGCTTGGGATCATGCAAGAAAGCAGACAATTTGCATTTCAATCTGATTTGACTTAAAACACCCTGAGGATCATAATTCCACATAAAGATGTATGGGAATTTGTATTCTTTCAACTTGACATTAATCTCATTTGCTGCTTCTCTGTTGTTCACAATGAATGGCCCAAATTGATTTTTCAGTTTAAACTGAGTCTTTTTTCCGGAAGCCATGAAATTGACTTCATCTGCATTCAATAGTTGCCTCAAATATTCCAGAGAAAAAATTATTGTTGTTACAAATCTAGGCAATTTATATGGAGCCAAGAGTGCACCATATATTATGATCTCTGTGTAGTTCTTGTACAAGTACCAATCCCCTGTTTTACAGCTTTCAGATCGCTGTAAGATTCTCTTTGTTTCTTCATTAATTCTAGCGGTCTGTTCCTTATTCAATAAATTCATGGCAGGTACTATAAACAAGTCATTGAAGTCTACATAGTGGTATTCTATGTTCCATTTTCTCAAAATTGATGACCAAAACACAACTGAAAGTACATTCCCTTCTGGATCTATCTTCTGAATCCCAATAGGAAACTTGTCTGCTTGATAGTACAAAAATAGATGAAGTAGATATGAAGTATATCTAAATACGCCTTCTGGTAATCTGGACAGTTGGTAGTGCATGTTTTCTGCAATGAACTTGGCAAAATTGTATATAATGGATGGAGGCTGGCCAGGGCTCAAAGTAGATAGAAAACCTAAGATAGCAACATTAGTGAACTCATCACTGTTATATCCCAGTATGAATGAAAACATGGAGACAATTTGCCTTGTTTCACTTGGAAAGTCAAATGTATCAAATGGAGGATTAAGCTTAGGGATATCAACCTGTGTGGGGCAAAAAGTCTGAAAGATTTTGAATTTGGAAGAAAAATATAGGTCTAGCTAAAGCTAAGTTAAATCCTCTATTGATAATGAAGCAGCATTGGGGTCATGGTTTAATTGCAGCACAGAGTTTATGGTTTTAGCATTAATATAAAATATGACTTCTCTATCTTTATTGATAATGCACCTCTGGTCTGGAAGATAATAAGATTAACACAATCTGACAAAATCAGGGGCCGAATGAGTAAGAGGGACAATGTACTTTGGCAAATTGGAATCCCAAACTGGTATATCTTTATCACTTTTCTCTACAGACTTGCCAAAACACTAGTTATAGACATCAAGTAAATTGAACTCCACTGAAGGGTCTAAAATTCTGTAATCAAGATCAACAAGAGGACTATTTTCTTGTGAAGTAACTGGAGGTTGGACAGGCCTAACAACTTTAGTGGAATCAACAGTGAGTGTAGGAGTGGGTTTATCAAGTTTAGAAGATTCAAGCTGAGGGATTTTAGCAGAGGCTTTCTTCTAAGGTTTTGGGCCTCCTGATTTAGGGGTTACTTGTTTCTTCGTCATTTTTAGCTAAACAAAGCAAGCTTAGACTGTTTGCTAAGTTCTTATTTTGGAAACAAGGGACTTTTGAATGATCTTTTTGGTGAAATAGGGTTCTGAGCAGGGTTCTGGATGGAAAAAGAATTTTTAATTCTCAGAGGGTGATCTTGATCGATTTCAGCAGTGAGAAATGACCAGGGAATGGATAAACTTGCTAAAACAGAAAGTAGGTATTCTGAGGAAAATTTGATAGCGTTTCCCCTTGTATTTTGGAGGTTTTTTTTTGGATTCTCTGTGCGAATAATTCAGTAAAAAAGGAAATGGCTGGTAAAACAATGTTTTTCCTTTGAAATTGAAGATTTTAAGGATAAGATCGACGAAAAAATACCTTTAAAAGATATAATTGTAGTCGAATAAGTTCACGGTTGCACGCAGTTTTCAATTCTGCTGAATTGGGCTATCAGAGGGTATGGTGGCTCTTTGTGTTTTGAATTGCAGAGGAAATGGTCTTTCAAATGATTACTATTTCAATAGTAAGTTTAGAAAATGGCGAAAAAAGGCTCGGCAGAGGTTTACACAGGATGAAATGCAATGGAAATTCATATGTTTTAATGCATTAAACCTTGAGTCGAATCAAAATTTAATTGCATTTATTTCATATATGCGGGAGTAGTTTTGGATTTTCCAGGGTGGTTTTCGCGTAGTTCTGAAGTGGTAAGCCGTAAATAATTTTTTGAACGCGATCTAATTATTTTATGACACGTCGATATGGGGTGGTTTTGGAAAACAACCCATATCACACAGATTTTACAAAACTTTGGTCGATTACTTCATGGGCGCGATATGAGGTATCGATCGTCGGATCTGGCTTTGACAAGCGAAGGGTCATGATTTAAAAGGAAAGGAGCAGGGAAATGAAAGTCATTGGGTTCATTTTAGGCTACTAGATTTTGAAATGAATAATGATCTAACAGTTATCATTCAATGCGATGGGAAAATAGGAATGGAACGGATATGTCACGTTGAATATGGATCGTCGAATTAAAATGAATTTGGAGATCGAAGGGTTGAAATTCAATCCGATGGAGAAAGGAATATGGTTAAATTTTATGTACAAGTAGACTTTTTCCAATGAAAAAAGCGATCGAGAGGGTTTTAAAAGGGATTTAACCAAGGTTAAAGTTTGGGGTATGGGATATGTATTGGGAATTGGGTTAGGTTGTGCTTTTAACCTCGGGTAAAGGGAGTCAGTGAAGGAAAAATAAGCAAAGGGGATAGTTTATTTGAAGTTTAGTTTAAACAAAACTTCGTTATTTTTGTTTTTTAAACATATAATTAAACATGTTTAAAGAATTTTTCATATATTTTTATTATATGGTGATTAAATCAAAGCGATTTCCTCACCAGAGGGGGCAGGATATTATATAAAGATATATTTTAGCCATAGGAGTTGTAATTTGGGTATTTTATTTAAACATGTGGGATTTATTAACTTTGGCTAAAATTGAAATACATGGGTTTTTTGGGGCTATTTATATAAAAGGAGTTATATACTATAGGAAAAGGTTATTTCAATAGGGATTTAATATATAGTTAAAGTTAATATGAAAATAGGACAAGGTATACTCAAAATACATAAACATAACCAAGTAAAGTGAAGTTTAAAAGATAATTTGCATTAATCTTATCACTTTAACTTAAGATATAATGTAATTTTGAGGGTTTAATGTTTCTCATGTGATGACGGAAATTAGTCAAATGGGAATTATAGTGTATTTAAGTAAAAATGGAGTTTTACTTAGGATTATTCAGGGGAATGAATGCATGAAATGGAATAATGATGTGAGTTTTGGGGATTAATATAGGCATTTTACACTTTCAACTGATCAGTCATAGAGCCCTGGGTCCGGTCCCAACAAAAGTAAAGGAAATGTCTTGAGCCTTTCTGACTGATAGTTTAGAATGTTTCATGACTATAAGAAGGGGAAGTTAATTATTTTGCAGCCCATGATGAATGATATTTACATTGAGACTTTTCACCTTCTTCTACCTACCCAGCTTATCATGCTAACATTTTTTCTTCCTTTTTAGTAAGGTGCATTTGAGCTAGCAACCTTTACAACATTTATTCTTTTTGAAAGCAAATAAAACTATCTAATTCTACACTGATTTCATCCATGAATCTAGATTAAACTATTGGATTCAATTATTTCTCTACATAACTACTGACTTGTCATGATTAAACTGTATGACAATTCATTATTCTCTATCTACAACAAGTGAAATTGAAACATGACAAGTCAAGATTAAACTGTTTAACTCATCATGGACTATGGCATTTATTGACACTCTACCATAGTCAAAAGGTAAAAAGTAGTGGCAATTATGCTTGCACACTTTCATTTTTTATTCATTTTTCTTTTGGGGTCTTTTATTTTTTCTAAGTCCTTTGATTTTTATTTTTAGGACTTTTTACGCTCTTTTTGATTTTTACAATATATGTGAATACAACTTGTAGAAGACAAAGTATGTACAGATTTACAAGATTACCAACAATCAAGTCAAAATTATGAATCATATATTATAGGTCACTAACACTTGACATAAAACATGGAAGAGTTGTGCAGCTGTGCAAGCCTCAATCTTCATCTTCATCATCACTGTTGGGGACCTCCTTCTCAATGGGGCAAGCAGGTGCCTGCGCAGCCGCTTCCTCCAAATCTACCACTGAACACCTGGGTTTGTCAACCAGTGCACAAAGGATGGGGGAATTCAGATCTACTCCTTCAGGGATGCACATCCAGTTTCCATTGGAATCCATCACCCAGACATCTGAATCATCTTCTTCCTTCTCCTGAATCGGCAACAGGTCAGTCTTGCGGAGCTGGGGGTGCTTTTGGTGCGCAATGGTGGACTTCCGCGGGCCACACCTACCTCTCTACGTAGCTTGAACAGGAGTTGCTTCCTCCTGCTCGTGGTTGAGGGTCTGTCACGCAAAATTTCTGGAGGGGGAGCCTCCCATTGACTCCAATCGATTATCCTCACCACAGTGATAATGACCAGGGAGCGCCCCTCTCTATCCACTTCAGATGGTTCTCTGGCGTAATTTGGGGGCCATTGCACAATGAGGTAGGGGGGAGATTTTAAGGGAGAGATACGCAACAGGGGGACAAACAACACTAGGGCTCGGGGGGTCAGAGGGGCTGTGTAAGAGGTGCACAGAATGGGATGTCACATCCCAGAGGGGATTGCGCAGTGCAGCGATGAGAATAGGGCTGCGTGGCCTTCTGAAATCAGGGAAGTGCCAAAGCAGAGTTAAAAAAATGAAAGGCAGAGGGAAAATACCATGGGTTGTTCGGGGTTGAGAGCTCACCCTTTTAAAGGGGCTTGGATACATGCGATGAGGATGGAAATGAGTATGGCTCGCACGTAGCTGTGTGCCATGATCGATCGCCTGAGCAGGCTCGAGGGAAGGGGGATGACTGATATATGGGTCAATCATGATAATCATTTATGGTGATGGATGCAGAAGGGTGCCCTGGACAGGGTGACGCAGTTCCCAGCGTCTCATCATCATACCTTATTCTGTTACTCTCGTGCAGATGGCTAACTGTTTGAGGATCCACAATAGGTGAGGCTCTATGCAGAAGATCTCCGTCCTTCGGGGTATGTGAGAAATGATTGTCATTCTTGTCAGTTCTGTCACCCGCATCCAGGTGGGAGGGGGGGGGATTGAGACGAATGTTATAACATCTATAATGAATAAATATTTGATGGAGATGATCTGGGTGGTCTTTACGCTTAGCATAATGAGTCGAAAGTTCATCCAGATAAGGTTGAACAATGTGTTTAATGTCATGGAAAGAGTATGATATTTCCCGTTGAAATGTGGTCCCAACATTCTTAAGGCCAAAAGGGAGCTTCTTGTATGTGAAGGTACCCCAAGGATAGATAAAGGTGGTCTTGTGTTGATCAGTCGAAAGAATATGATCTGGTTATACCCAAAAAACCCATCCATAAGGGAAAATATCTCACTCCCAGCACATTCATCAATGATATGGTCAATAAAAGGAGTGGGATAGTTATCTTTAGGGAAAGCATAGTTGATATCATGGTAATCCACACAGACACGAATAATACCCTGTTTCTTATCTATAGGAACAATATCAGAAACCCATTCTGTCAAGGGAATAAAATAAATGAAACTAGCTTTAAGAAGTTTTTCAACTTCTCCTTTGATGGTAACGACCTTTCTAGGGTGCACAGGACGAAGACATTGGCGAACAGGCTTCGCACTAGGATAAGTAGGGATCTTGTGCACAACTATACTCTAATCAATGCCACACATTTCATCGTAATACCAAGTGAAAACGTCTCGAAATTCATGGAAGAGACTAGTATAGACCTCGATCTCATCAGGAGAATAGGTCACCCCAACATGGATGTTCTCGACAACCCCCGGTTTAACGGAGATTTCGATAGGTATCATTTGTGTAATTTTTCCCAGGTTACCTTCCGCAAAGACTTCGTTTTTCAAGATAGGTGTTTGAAGCGGATGTGAAGGAGTTTGGGAAGAAAAATTCTCAAGACAAGTAGACATGGCACTAAGGTCAGGCATAAATGAGAAACAATGATGATTATCATCCCAAGGAGGATCCTCAAGACACATAGTTTCTACGATGGAATCATCAGTGGGAAACGTCTCATTTAAGGGGTCAAGAGAATTTGATGCACCAAGCCAAGGAGATTAAGAATACGTGTCAAGAGACATACTCAAAGGAGCATGATCGGGAGGAGGAGGAGACGAAGCTGAAATAAGTTCACAATAATCAATTTTGATTGGGCTTAACGACATCGTATCACCAAACAAATCAATCTGCTAGGGCGACGAGATGATCCACGGATCAGAAGACCTGGATATCATGTTGACCTGAGCAGTGTTGGGCGGAGGAAGAGAAAAAAGAACCATGAGGGTAGGATATTTAAAAAGACTCATTCCTATGCTCTCATAAGGCGTAGGAATACGATCAACATATGAAACGTTTCTCTCAGAAGACGTAGAAGTGAAAAAGGACAACTGATCAACAGTGATGATCTTTCCTTTGTGTGGAAATCGAATAACACGAAAGAGAGTGGACATAATGCATAGCATGGCATGAGTCCAACTGCGACCAAGGAGAATATTGTAATTGAGTTTGGCGTCAACGACTTCAAACTCAACGTTAACCATTTTCCGTTCTAACGTAATAGGTAAACTAGCAAGAACACCAAGAGGGCGAGATTCCCTTCCATCAAAAGCTTCTAAAGCGTTTGGAGATTGATTGAGAGATGGAGAACCAAGGTATTTATAGCAGGCATAAGACGTAATGCATGTAGATGCACCCTCATCCACGACCACTCGATGGATAGTCTTTTTGTTAATCCCAACTTGAATGATTAGTGCAAGCTGGTGAGGGAGACACGGGACAGAATTTTCCAAATCGAAAGTGATAAGGCTAGAATCAGTGGGGTCAACCCCTCTGATAGCAGATAATAAAGCCTTCCGTTGTGAAAGATAACTCTAAAGTACTTCCAACGCAAACATAGTGGATGACGCCTGAGCCAAATCCTCAAAAATACTGTAATGCTGAGTGGCACGGGCATTGAGATTATAAGAATATTTCTGGAGTACACCTTTAGAAGGCGGTCGTACAACAGGATTAGTACTGGGCCTTTCAATATGAAGAGGGCTAGAAGCAGGTGGGGAGGAGGACCATCAGTGATCTGTTTCTTGGCTTCCTGACGTGGTTCGATATAATATTTCGATCGGGTAGCGATAGAGACAACTACATGACCATTCATCATGAAAACCTGAGAGCCAAATGGGGTGGAGGACTGAGATTTCTCCACCATATGAGTTTGTTGTGATGGGAATGGTTCTTTAAGAACAATTAGAGTTCCTTGGGTGCCTTTGAGTAGTCGACTCACTTTGGCCCGTCGTGGATAGTCGACTCACTTCGGCCCGTCGTGGATAGTCCTTGGTGTAGTGCTCATCGTCACAAACTAGACAAGGGTACTTCGGTTTACGTTTTGAACCATTGTCAGCACTAGGTTTCGGGGAATCCTATTTCAGGGCATCATCTTTGGCCTTACCTTTACCCTTTTTCTTGCCCTTGGAAGCTTTATCTTCCAGATTAGGCTGGACAACATTCACTTCTACGGTCTTATTAGGATTTGAAGGTTGATGAGAAGCATAATCATTAGAAGAATTAGATTTTTTCTTCATAGGATTTGGAGAAAAAATTCGAGAATTCCGAGACACAGAACGAATGATACCATCGACAAATGGCGTCACCGGTGCTTTGGTAGTGCCATGTCATGGAGCATCAGGCAAGAGTTCATACAATGTGCCGAATTGAGAGTGCACAAGATCAAAGTACTGGGAACGTGCAATGGCCTATTCCTCAGTAACACATGCCCCCATAGTGATGTCCTTAGCAATCAGACCGATAAAAGAGGTAGTGAACCAATCAGTTAGAAATTGATCAGGAATTGAAAACTTGATTAGACGACGATGTCACCTCCATTCATGAATATGATCAGAGATATGAGTAGCTCGATCCTGTTTCAAGGATGTGAGGAGGTGCATCTGAGTTTCATACTTAACTAGTAATTGAAAGTGCGTGAGAAATTCCATAGCAAGAGAGTTGAAATCTTGAAAGATACTGCGAGGGAGTTCAATGTACCATTTCACAACGACACCAGTAAGAGTCTGTTGGAAAAGACGTAATCGAATTGAATCGTCAACCCAAGAGTTAGAGGAGCACCAAAGGTGGTAAGTCATAACATGTGCTTGGGGGTCTTCTCCAGACTTGCCGTCAAATTTGGGAAAATCGCTATAGATTTTAGTTGGAACTGGAGGCCAATATGGATTATGAAGAGTAGGATCATTCATCAATTTTGACAAATCAGACAATTCTAGCGTAGCAAGGAAAGGAAATTGTAGATTGAAAGGCATTGCTAGCCTTTGATAAGGACAAGTATTGGGATTCCAACCAGGTTGGGAGAAATTCAGACCCCATATGTCCTGTCCCAGGGGATTTTTCACATAGGGGTTATAAGACTGATAACTATGCCCATACATCGGTTGAGGACTGGGATATTGATTCTAGGTAAACCACTGAGGTCCCGTCTCAATAAAATATGCATTTTGTTGTGGAATGTAAGCAGTGCCCTGAGGCACACCATATACGACCTGAGATTGTCCTTGAGGAATATAAGAAATACCTTGAGGCGCACTATATATCACCTGAGATTGACCTTGAGGAATATAAGCAGTGTCCTAAGGTCGTACGGGTTGCCCCTGGGGTGCAGATTGACTCGGATGTTGCGGTTGAACAGGCTGTCCCCGGGGTGCAAGTTGGCCTAGTTGTTGAGGTCGAACAGGCTATCCCTGCGGGGCAAGTTGTCATGATGGTTGAGATGAGCTAGGTTGCCCTAGAGGAACAGGTTGGCCCGACTGAGTAGTATAGGGTTGACCTGGTTGTAAAAAAGTTGTGCCTTGTTGAACATAAGGCTAGTTCTGTTGCACAAAAGGTTGTCCCTAAGATGGATAGGTTTTCCCTTGGGGAACATAAGGTTGACCAGCAGGACCATAGGGTTGTCTTTGCAGACCGTAGGGTTTCCCCTGTAGACCATAGGGTTTTCCTTGCTGGACCGAAGGTTGTCTCAGAAATGGTTGTCCTTGCGGACCATAGAGTTGTCCCAATAGGTGTGTGAACTGGTTGTGGTCAATCTTAGGAAAATAGACAGGATTTCTGTACTCATCATAATGATGTGGAGGAAGAATAGGAGCTTGCGGCTGCTGAGAACCCTGAGGGGTATAAGTCTGTTGCTAAAGGGCCAACAAGTACTGATCATATGTCAAACCTTCAGGAATTGGATTAGAAGATACGAGTGCACTACTAATAGGTTGGACCCCTGAAACATGAGGCTATAATCCACTCATGACGGGTATGGTGGAAGCAATAGGAGTCATCCCACGAAGAGAAGAAGATGATGATAATGACGAAATCACACTAGTAGACATTGTAGATGAAGCCACACAGATAGTGGGCTTGGTTGGGACAGACGTAGCGATCGTTGAGGTGGTAGTTGAGGGAGATGCCCCCAATACTGTGACAAACGAACCTTCCGAGGGAGTCGATGTAGCAGACCATATTGGATTTTGATACAAAGACGTAGCGCTAATAATGATCTGACCTAACGAGCGATAATTGGCTGGGAGAGATAAATGCTATGAGGAAGGTTGACCCGAGACATAAGGAAAATTCTCCGAAGGGAACTGACAGTTTCCTGTAGAAATATAAATCTCTTCACTACTGATGGGACTCGAAGCATCCATCTTGGATGAAGCCATGTTGTCAGTGAAAAGACGACGAGAAGTAGCAAGTAAAGCATGTGTTAATGGAAATTCAAGTGGTTTCGAAGCAAGTGGTTCCGAAGATGAAGGAGGGTCTTCTCCAACCTCAGCCCAAAAATCCTAAGGATACCAATTGATATCAAATGGTCCCTCGGGAGGAGATCGAGTGGCAAGATGTTGAAAGCTCAGAACAATAGAAAGCCAGTAACCTCAAGTTCTAGTCGACCGAGGTATCTCTGAAGAAACTGTCGGAGAAGGATCTCCACTACGAGGTGATGAAGGGGACGAAAAAACTGGTGCCTTCCTCCACCGTGACTTTGTATCAAAAGTAGGAGAGAAAAGAGAGAAACAATTTGAGGCTTAAAGACCAAAAACCAAGGACTTACGTAAGAACAAGCCAAGAAAATATCTTTAATGGGCGTGTGTTCGTAGGTAATTCATTTTATGACATTGAAACAAAACTCTACCTTTTCATATTTTAAGAGTCAAGAAAATGACAAAAGATGACTCTAGTCACTTTCAGGTTGAACGAGCATGAAAGGACAAGTGCTCGATGATCTTTTCAATCTTTTAGGGAGTCAAAAAAATACCAAAATGAAAACTTAGGAAATCTAAGCAAGAGGGTGTACCAAGCTTCCGTGAACTGAAATATACGCCTTGGTGATCAAATGAAAGAGAAATGACCAAGGACTTAACGTACGTGCAAACAATCTCCCCGAATGCTGTGTTCGATGTATCTCTGTTACAGGGCGGCAGACTCAACTTCCTATGGATAAAGGATTGCAACCTATAAGGGTATCCCTTTATATACTCGATGGTATGGGGAGCACAAGTCCGTGCTAGTGCTGTCTACTTCCAGATGGTGAACGACAACTACTAGGTTTTATGATGCCGGAACATGTCAGTAGCCTAGACCTCTAAGTATGAGCATTAGGTTTCAATGCTTCGTTAGGTTAATTGAGTTCATTTTAAAGTTGATCTTGAATTAATGTTGCAATTTCAAGGCCTTATTGAATGTAATATGAAGTCCTTAATTAAAAACTACATGTGAAAGGACATCATTCCAATTCGATGAATAACTAGCTAAGAGAGGGATAGTAGTTCACAATGAAGCAACAACAAATCGAATACAAGGAGAACTTCTTCCTAATGTATCTAAGACAACCAAATTAGAAAACGAAAAGACCTTAAGCTGTTCATTACAAGCTACTAATGAAAAAGAACTCTTTTCATTTCCAGGCCAAACAAAAAGAATGCAAATTTCATCCTTTTAGATGAATGAGAAGAAAAATGCACTGTTACACTAAAAGACCGAATGAATGCTAGTTTTGAGTCACTCAAATGAAATGATATAAAACAAAGAGACCAATATAATGTGAATGTATAACACAACCAAAACATAGATGCATTCCTTCAAGTGAAAGAGGGCTTTTAAATCGATTCAATGGGCAATGTGAGCTATGCTCAAAGTGACATAAGGAAGATCAAACAAACACAAAGACATAGTTCAATGACCCAATGACACGAAGAACCGAAAGAAAATATCAATCAATCAGTCAAAAATCTGAAAAGATAAAAGACTAGACTAACTCGGGCTCAACTTAGAAGGTTCAGTGAGGAGGTAGTCAAACAAGCTACAAAATTCAACTAGAAACCCTAGGATGATGATCCACTCTGATCAGACGAGGGGAAAATAACTGAGAAGAATGAGACACGAGAGTCAAAACAATTTCAACAAACTGATTGAAGAGGAAAAATTAATCCAGAGGCAAGACACATTGGCACAAATTCAGGGAAGAGGCCCAAATTCAAATACACAAAAATCGGTGCGACTGTTCAGCTGTATTTTGTGCTGAACAGGGGATGGCGCACCTGTAAAACCAACAACAAGCGCCAATCGGCGCGACTGTTCAAGAAACAACAATGATTAGCCAAAAAACAATGGAAAAAGGTAAAAATCCACTGAGAAAAGGCCAGACTTAACACTTTGAGATGAAGTATGATGGCTAAAAACAGTGAAACAAGCCAAACAAAGTAGAAAAGTTATAATACAACCAAAGTTGGATATACAAGCAAAATACTAGACGAACAACGAGAGACAAAAAACAAACTGATCCCTAGTATGGTTGCCAACTTGCTGTGTAAACCCCTCTGCGGACAGAGGCGATCCCTCTGGCCCAAGGGTGGGTCTAGCAACAGGGGAACATGCTGGAGTTTCAGACTCCTAGCTTATAAATGAAGAATGAGTTGGGATAGATGACCTACCTTGGTCCAATGCTCTCGTCGTAGATTTCCACAATGATGTACTGATCTTTGTCTTCATGCATCACAGTCCTTCAGTAATAGTGTTGGCGCACCTACACGAAGATCAAGTGAACGGTGACAACATTCAAAGACATACTTTCATTTATAGATATTTGATTGGTCAAGGATAATCAAAAATTTCGCATAAACACAAAATTGGAACCAGAAAACCAGTCATGTATTAATATAAGAGAAAATAAGTTTACAACCTTAATGCCTTGACGTTGCAGCCTCCTTCGATGGGTTCAGTCGAGCATGTCCCAAGCATTCATCGGGGATCGAACTTGATGAGGTAATGGCCCAAACTCTCTCTCGACAATGGATTCCTCTCTACCTTGTTCTTCACACCAGCTATAGCAAGGACTATTAAGCTAGCTGAAACAATGTGAGAAGGAGGTATATATAGGAGGGGAGTGGATGGTTTGAGATCCCTCATAAGGTGGAAGAGAGATCATATCCTTTGGGGAGTTGCAAAATTATAGGAAACGAGAAGCGAAAGGGAGGATTTTGAAGTTATTCAGCTGAACAAACCATGATGACTCCACTCACGAAGTAGTTAGGAATGGAAACTTCGCTTCTATTTTAAAAAACATTCCAAAAACAGCTCGGTGTGGGTGAGACACTGAGACAGAGCACCAATGGGCGCGGGGCCCAGTGTTACTTTCTGTCTGGGCACAAGGTCATAATTGCCTACTAGCGCCGACCTAGAAACACATGTTTTTGAGAGTCTCCTTAAGGAATGATCAATAGAGGAAGTGTTCTTGAAATGTCAAGGGATGAAATGAAACTTATAGTAAGGTATGAAAATACACATAAGTCATTGAAATGGTCCTCCAATGTTCGGGATGGGGATTGCAGGGACGGTGAAAAAATACTATGTAACACCTTCCCAACATGACCCTGGGGATCCCAGTCTAGTACATTGATCCCCTAGCCAATACTCGGCCTGGTTAACTTGAAGCTTACACTGCTTTAACCCCGGTCCAACCGGCCGCCATGACCCCTCCCTTTGCTTCTGTCCCTCAGCCACCTCAATAGGAATGTACTCATGTTGCGAAAGCCTTGGGTGAGGGGGGGCAAAGCCCGCAAAAATGCATCTAAGGATAAAGCTTCCCAAACAACACGTTCTCCTCCTAATAATCCAAAGCATACACCTCCGTGCGCTTTGTGTGATGTTGACGGTCATGTCACCCATCATTGTCTTGACTTGCCTTGTATCAAACCCATGGTCAACATAGCATTTCCTAAGTCTGATATCCTAGAAGACCACGTTACTTTACCGACTTTAGCCAAGAAACTCAAGAAGGTGCACACAAACCACCCATGTGCTTTGTGTGACCTCCATGGCCACTATACTCACCTTTGTCCCCACCTTGCAGACTACCGCACCTCTTTGGAAGTAGTTCGCCAATACAAGGCCGAGTGCAACGAGTTCGCCTCTCCCTTACTTACACATTATACTTCAACAGAACCAGAGGACACATCCACTCCCATTGACATTCCCCCTCCTGATTTCAAGATGACAGAGCCTTTGGTCACTATCCTCTACATGTCATCATCTATGAGATCCACGGTGGAAGACCCCTCAGGGGTTTTCCCTTCTGTTTCGTCTGACCTCTCTTCATTGATGACCTTGGGCTCAAAATGAGTGGATCCTTCATCTACTTGCTCTTCTGTCAACCTCCGTGACTATGTGCATGTGAACCTCTCTTCTCATGATGATGAGTCAGGTAGCTTCCCTGCGTCATGTGGTCTCCCTTCCACCAGTCACCCCATCTTCTACTATGATGACGACATCATGGAAGCATTTACCACCCCTGACTTTATCGATCCAGCCCATAAGAAAAATGGCACCATCCGCGTCTATGGTGAATTTCGCGACCCGAGAACAAGTTGTCCCCAAGGCAATTCCCCCACACCATCCACTATTAAGTGTGCGGGGGGTAGAAATTCTACCCATAAAATTCCCTCTAGCAGTGATTTTTTTATTTCTACCTTGCATTCAGGTTGCCAACATTGTTCATCATCCTTTCATATGTTGCCTTGTGGCACCTTTCAGATGGATCCCCCATCCACAACGTATATCGGTTATGCCGATGGTGCAAGTCCCTACTCTAGAAATCTAGCCTCGGTAGCGTGGGCCATTTTCACCCCCTTACATTCGATTGTCCTCTCTAACAGTGTATGCATTGGTGCTGTAACCAATAACTAGGACGAATATGATGGAGTGATATATTTTTTAGCCGATGCCCTTGATCGTCGCATAATTCACCTTCATGTTTGTTTAGATTCTTTGTTGCTTGTCATGATTGAATGGTGTTTATCGTGAGCATAATCCTGTTCTTTTCAGAAGTTATTTACGAGTGAAGATCTTAATGCATGAATTTGAAATCATTACATTCAGTCATGTACCTAGAGCTCAGAATCACTGTGTAGATAAATTGCAAACAATATTCTAGATTGGTATTTATCACACACATTTAACACAAGAAAATAACCATAAACCATAAAATGATGCATATCCATAATATGTGTCATTCAAAATGTTTTAGAGTCCATTAACTCTGATACATATGACATGCCCATAGCATGTTACAAAAAACCAAAACTAGGGACACCTCATGCCCCTACATCTAATCACTATCTGGAGGGTCCCAGGCCAATGGCTCGGCTCGTGCAGCCTGTAGATCATGCATCCCCTATCCGGGCATCACCATGCACAACATGACCCCTCGCCACTCTAAGGTTAGACTAATACATGGCTCTATGTACTGGTCGTCAAGGTCCCGCCAACTGCGCTCAGAAACACCGGTCAGCAGCTTCTCATATCTGTGGCAGATATCCTCCAGGAGGGCCACTGCATCCTCAATTTTCGTCCCCCTCAATCCACTAGGTTCTGCAGCTCTTAACACTGCAGGTCGTCCCATATACCTGACTGGTTTCACTGGTGCTATATATGCATACCAAAAGTAAAAGAATCAGTACCATATACAGTATTCTGAAACTTTAAAATGCACCATAAAATATAAGCAACTTGTCACTTACCATTTGGCCCCCATGCTTGACCTGGCGGAAGTGGCAAGTTCGGGTCCCCATGATAGTTCATTCCACTATAGGGATAATCGTCTATGTACAATGGCATCTGATTCCAATGCGTAAAAAACTCGGGTCAAAACACCCATCTGACTGCCCCACCTCCTCCTATACATAGCAGCCTCCCCCAATGGTGCATCCTGGGTTCTCATGGGCCCCCATCTTGGATCTGTATACGAAGTTGAAGTGTCGCGATCTTCTCAAAGAAGAGCGAGCAAATCACTGTTCCATATGCACAGTCATGGTTTACTTGCTGCTTGCACAACAATAGTTTTTGTTTCAACTACGACAGCATCATATGGGCCCACCCATAGTAGGTCCCACCCAATACTCCCTCAACCAACATCATCTGCCCTGTAGTGATGTGGTAGAGCTCCTGGTTGCCCAGGATCTGCTGCACTGTTGTGGCCACAACATGAGTCTCTAGCCTCTCTAGATCTTCGATCGGTATCTGCATGCCTTTCACATGGACACCCGGTCGATAGTGGCGCTCTACAAAACTCCATAATGTTCTGCCCTCGTGGTAACACTGGCTGTGTGTTTCCCACCATCCTCAGTGGCGGGAGACCAGTAAGGAAATATATATCCTGGACTGTTAGCTCGATCCAGTGCCCCTGCACTATAAAGATCTAATGATCCGGGTCCCAATAGCTGACTATCCAGGCCAACAAGGGCTCTCTTGCCCTCATCAATGGATTCTCCACAAATTTAAGGACCCCAAACCTGGCCAATGCGACACAGACTACACGATCCTCTCGAATCTCAGGACGTAATGTGTCCAGGTCTCTCTCTCTCTCCAGTTCATCCTCAAGTTGTCCATACCTGCAAAAAACCATCACGATTGTCAGCATACAGAAAGGAAAGTACGCCTCATAACCATAAATCCCAGCTCTCAACTAAAAAATAGCACTGAAACCCCTTTCTCTGACAGGTCACACATTTCAGGCCATTTCCTGGGACAGGTTGCAGTTTTCTGCCCAATACCTGCTACCCAGGTCACAAAAAAGACCCCAAAAAGTGCGACCCGACCGTGAGGAGGAGTAGGGGTCTTTTACTAAGCTCTGGGTGCCTAATATGAAGCTTTAATCCACTGAATTGAAATATTATGGTTTAGGGCCTTTTCTCCTCTCTACATTCACCACAGCTACACTTGCAAATGAATCAAATTAGAGGGAAATTTCCTTATTAAAAGAAAACGTCAGATTTTTCTTTCTCGAGCACGGTTTGAAAAACCATCCGCACCGTTGGAAATCTCTCATCGAGCACTCAAATGGGTATCCTTTCATTAATGGTGATTTGATACTTCACTCGGAAGCCTTTTTTCCAAGAAGGCTCACATCGCCGCTTCTCAAAGTCAAATTTCTTCACTTGCGACACTTGTAGTTGGGGCACCACCTTGCCTTCATACTTCTCTATGCTTGTGTCAATTCTTGTCATGAGTAACCATCTTGCACTCATGTTTTATGGTCCCCACCGGGCCTGTTCTACATGGCAACATCATCGAGTCACCCTTGTTTAGAGCATCTGAGTTGAATCATAATCACATCCATGGAATCTGTCTCGAGTTCCTTTTGTCTCCCGCCACAGTATTCCATCCTTCATTGCTTTTTACCTCTTTCATGTCACACATTTTGGCCCCTAGTCCTACTGTTCCCTATCCCCTCCAGAGTCAAGTCAGTAGCTTCCAAGTCATTCATTCCCTTTATTCTCTAACAAGGGAAGTTGTCAGCCCGCTACTTAGTACTCCCCATTCCACCATCATCCTTGGTGTTAGTCTGTCAGTCGCTCTACTATTATCCCTCGTGCCTTAGTTGAGGATCCCTTATTGCCTCACCTATGGCGAACCTCCTTCTGTTGACATCAACTTATTCATTCCAGAAGATAGGTATAGAGGGCGATGTACCTTGGTTCCAACTTCCACTCTTGTTCGATGCCTCAGATCAAGAAAAGGGACCCTTTATTGACCTTTGACTTGATTTTTTCTCAGTTCTAGCTCCTTATGGCATGATCGAGATCTATATACTCGACGGTTCAGTGATGTAATAGATTGTACTAGTGATTCTCAGGTGTGTGTGAGATGTTTCAGACCTCATGAGGGGGTGGTCCTTTAGGTAGCCCCCCACATACTCGGATGACCTATTTACTATACCCTTGGATGCAACTCCATAGATTTGATGGTTCCGGCCTCAGCCGATTTGTTGGACAGATAAATCGTTTTTGCAGACAAGACAAATGTCCCTAGTATGTTACGATAACTAGCAACAAACATACAGATGTAAACTACTTTCTCTAGATTATAATTGATCTAGAATTATCTATAATGAAGTATTTAGGACTTACCTGTAGTCCAACGCTGATCGTAGTCTTCTTTCTTGTCGCTTTGAATACGTCTCCTTTTGGGATCTGCAATAAAAAACATGAAAGAATTAGAAGCACCCACATAATATAGACTAATTCATAAACCATAAACCTATATTGATGATCAAGGAATTCAATAAATAAGCCATTTAAATAAACAACTCATTGAGAAAACAAGATCCATTTGTATTATCTTTGATGAAAAAAGGAGCCTTACAACCGTGTTCACCTAGATGTCGTACAGGTCCTTCCGGGGTCCAGAATAAGCGTTTCCTCTACTTTGACAAGCCTTTGCACTCTCTCGACTAACATACACATGAGTGTGTAATCATTCCCATATGATAATCAGTTAAGAGAGTCTGAGTTTCTCCAACAATTCTCCTCAAAAAATCTCAAAGCCTAACTCCCCTTGAGGCTGAACTATGGCCTCAATTTATAACAAAAGAGAAGAGGTTGCAGCTCCAAATAAGAGGAGATAGAATCCTATTTCAAAGGGATTAAGTTCCACATACCAAGGGGTAGGATCTTTTAATGGAGGGATGAATGTACATGAAAAGAGCGAAATTTCCACCGAATAATTGTTTCCAGAAGCTTCCAGATTCAACCAGTTGGGCTTCCAAATTTTAGTTCTACCTTCACTTTACCTTTTTACTGGGAACGACACCTTAAATGAAGAGAAAGTGCGGCTGGTTCTGCATGTTCTAAAAGAAATAGATGCGGCACTACAGAAAATACTAAGAGAAAGTGTGGTACAAGTATTTTTATGAATTTTATAAGCTTTTCTCTCAATTTCAAGGCTTGGTTTTAGGAACTTGATGTTTGTAGACTTCTAAGGGAGTATTGTGTGAGTAATAATGAACCCATACAAATAGTAAAACATCATGGTGACAATTTTAGTGTAACATATTTCCCCCTAAAGTGCGAAGTCTGAGACCATTCGAAGAGTTATGTGCTTTATCATTTCGAGGATTAGCTTGTGGACACCCCAGTCGGAATCCTGTAAAAACATTCAATGCAAAATATATATATATATATATATATATATATCATCGCTGAGGTAGGCATTCCCATACTTAGAGCAAAAAATAACTAAATCAAATCTTAACTAAAATGTTCTGGTATAGAAATGATTCTAATATTACATCAATAATGTAGACAAAGTATGGATGCAACCATCTGTTTATGAATAGTCTACTGCATAATGAATAATAAAACTCCTCGCAGCCTGGATGGTGGAAACTAGATCTAGGGTCTTGATTCCCGCTACCCGATTAGTATGATTCTATCCATGCGATTGATTGTGTTAAAGTCGAACATGGTAGAAACCACTTGATTACCAGTCAATGGTGTGAACTATTAACAAGTGTGAGAGAAACCACCAATAATGAAAATGGCTCTCAAAGTACTCAGTACAATCCATGAAATGTGAATAAATGATCTGAAGTCGAACATTTCACGGAATCGTTTGATTGAAGGTCAATGATGCAACCTGTCGTCGAAGGCGAGAAACCTGCCATTAAAGCATGTAGATTCCAAGGTACTAAAGGATTATAGATGAACTTCCTAGATGATGAGCTGTCATCGATAAAAAGTGATCCGTCGTAGGAAAGCCCATGACATGAAACCATTAGATCAAGTTTTGTAGAAATATTTTGCAAGGACTGACTCAGGGATGGTCAACGTGAATGGAGACAAATGTTTGCAATGAATGGTTTATTTGAACTGTCCTCTTGAACACATAATGACACTGCAGATGGTTTGGTGACAATTGACCTAAGCTAATACCCAGAAACTGGCTGAAGATTTTCAATATGGTTTGATTAACTGATAGGCAAAGGATTTTACCAACCCAGGTAGAAGTGCGACAAAAAGTGTCGTGTTCAAGAGTGGTAAACTGCTTTTTAAACAAAGTGTGACAAACGGATTCATTTTCTCTCTTCCCCCCCTGCCCCCCCCCCCCCCATTTCTGGCAAGTACCTCTTTATTTTTGACAAGCTTTAGGAGGATAAAATTTTCTTTTTATATAAGCTCATCCTTCGGATGAGTCCAATTTATTTTAAAATCGAACCCTAATAAGGAGTAGTTCGTTCCTGTTTGTAATCGACAGGTCCTTTACTGTTAAATTTTAACGAGTCCAGTATAGGAGAAACTCGGTGTTTTTCAATTTTAGGGAGTTAGAAGAAAAACTTAAGGAAACTCCGTGGGTGTACTTTTTCATAAATTTAGTCTCTCAGGCCTGAAAAAGGATAAAAAATTACAGGAGAGAACTCTATTGACGATGATTAGTCAACGTATACCTTTTTCGTAAATAGTCCATTTCAGTCCGGAAAAGGGGTAAACTTATACTGAAGGGACGACTGTTCATTTCCTTTAACGAGTTCGAATAGTCAAGTACTTGGCAATCTTTTCATCTTTAGAGAGTCTGAAAAGGGCTTAAAAGATAACTCTAGGGTTTGCTTTTTTGTAATTTTTTAAGAGTTCGAAAAAGTGATAAAAGTGTACTCAATAGTTTCGCTTTTTCTATAAGTTTTAACGAGTTCGAAAAAATGATAAAAATGTACTCATTTTCTTTTTCATAATTTTTACCGAGTTCGAAAAAGTAATAAAAAGTATACTCCTTTGTCAAAAGGACCATTTCACCCAAAAAGTCCCGTATTCTGCACAAAAACTCAAAAATTAAACATACTTGTTTATGATTAATAAAAATAATTTGGAAAACCACTTTTCAAAGTGAAAAATAAACAAAATAATATTTTATTTATTCAAAAAATATTATAAAACAAAGTTTTTGTAAATCATTTTTACCATTTGATTTCAGAGTGAAAATTGAGAGCCTTTGGTAAAAAGCGTTTCGGAGAAGATTGCGGAAGATTCGCTCATTAGAATCGAAAACCGTCAGTTCCAGGTAATCCACATCATCCTTAGCTTCATTTTTGTCTATTTATTTTCTCAATTTAGGGCTTAGATTGATTTTAAAGGAGGAAAATAGGTTCAAAAATTCGCTCATGGGGGTCCGCAAGTTACACACATGAAACCTGCTGACCTCGACAATTTTATAAAGGGAAAATTGTTGTGGTCCTGCACCTTACGCATAAGATACGTGCGGATCCATGCACTTTTTTATGCATAAAGTGCGGAGGCGCTGTAAGAAAAATTAAAATGAACAAATCTTCCAATTTAAACCAACTTTTCCCATTCAAATTGTTTTTAACCTTTCAATTTGTCCATTGTAGGATATTGACAATGCTTGTGTGGCAAGAACGTGAGCATGTAGAAGTTGATGATGTGGCCATGTTACATCTGCCTACATTACACATTTTGAGAGAATGCGGCTTGTACAAATTTTGGGCCATTCAAGGTATGAGGGCTCAAGTGGATTTGTTGACCTGGCTAGTCAACAAATGGGACATATAGGAACAATGCTTTATCATTGGAGGTCACTGGCTCGACATTGAGCCGGAAGATATATACTTCCTCACTGGTTTATCAAAGAGGGGCGAGCCACTCTCTTTGTTTAGGGCTAGGCCAGGTGGCCAGTCTGTCGCTAGCCTTTAGGAAGAATTTTGCAATGAAGAAACAAACCCCAAGGATAAACGTATTGACATAAAAACCATTATTCGTCCTGAGTTGAAAGTGGTTGCATTTACAATAACCAGGTTGTGGGGGAGCGCAGCTCCACATGTTGCTACAAGATCCCAAATGCAAACTTCCGTTGACTGCTTTAGAGGCACCATTTTCAACTGGTGTGAGGTAGTGTTGGCCAATGTCAAAGGCCAACTGACTAGAGAAAAAAACGCGAAGTTGAAAAACTTCGGATATGGAGCGATCGTGGTTACATTTGCTCTAGAGAGGATTCCTTTACTAGCCCCACAACTTATTGTAGTTGATCATGGTAGAGTCAAAGAGCCTCAAATGGTTCGATGGGTTGCATCGATGGCCCGTCACAGTGAAGGTGACGAGGTTGTTCGTTTTACCTCAGCATATTTCAATTGGTTGGAGAGTCCAGTGTTCATGATAGAAGATTTTCCTTATGCTGGGATAGATTTCTGTGGCGATTGAGAGATGTATCTTCCTCCAGGGACACAATGGGATGAGTCAGGTAAAAATATTTTTGACATGTTCTAAATTAATTTTTACTTTGTTTTTTGAATCGTCCAAAACTGATGACAAAAATTTCAAATGCAGATGTGGGTCCACATCGACCAGCCACTCTTCGTCCTTTTGACAGGAAGCCAGCTGCAACACCACCACCACCACAGGATCAGACAACATAGGTCCTTACTGATCTGGAAATCCACTTGGAGCGGTTGACTTTAGATATACCAGAGAATACCATAGATGACATTCCGCTTCGCTTATAGAGATATGTTATCAGGGTTCCAGGACCGTTCAGGAGATTTTAGAGCAAGGTGGCACGTGCTATAGTGTTTTATCGTGATCATCACCACAGATAGTGGATGATTGATTTTGTAGACTTGTATCATTTTTGTATCACTTTTTTCCGATCATAAGGAGTTTTGAACCTATGATCAAGGACAATGTAAATTTTTTGAAAACACTACTCTTATGCTATGATGTTGCTACTATTGCCAGTTATCTGTCTTAATATGTTATCGAATGTTATTTTGATCTACTGCTTTAACTATTGCAAATGTCTGTTTATAACACTAGAAGCTACTACATCAGCTAATGTGTTTAAATTTCTCGGAATATGTTGATACTCAATATAATCAATTTCTCGTTCCAAGAGACGAACTTTCAAAAATAATCTTAACAACATTGGGTTTTTAATTGCATATACTTTATTTAATTGTAATACAACGAGTTCAAAATCTAACCTAATGACCAAACTTCAAATTCTAAATGAAATGGATTCAGAAAATAACTCAATAACTGTGCTATACTTTACAATATTGTTCTTCGTTTGACCGAGGCTTACCCCATGCATAGATACCAACTCATCAGTGGGTGAATAAATAACCCAAGCTGCGGAAGAAATGTTCCGTGTACTACGACAAGCACCATCCGCAAAACCAATGTATGTTTGAAGGGACGTCGACATCTGCAAAATCAAGAGTGACCCAAATAAGCATGGATAGTGGTAAAAGCACACTTAAACTAGGCACACTTTATAATCTACAACACACCAATTTATGAAAATAACTAATATACAGGGAAGTATCCACACAAGAATCAAGCGTAATATCTCTTCAGATAAAGCCCATTTCTGGGTTTTCCTAAAGAGACCACGTCAAAGTCAATCAGTTCATAAGCCCCTTTTGAAAGTTGTCACTTGACAATATAAGAACCATGCCACATGGGTTCAAATTTCCTAGCCCCTAGCTTATCGTTAGCTTGATCATAAACCAAGACTAGGTCTCCTTCTAAGAAAATACGAGGTGTAACACTTCTATCATACTGAGCTTTCATTCATTTTGCATGAGTTTCGGTAGCTAATGTAGTGGTGTGCCGATTCTCATCTAATTGAGCTAAGTACAAAAAGCGTTTCTTCTCTTCAGAAATGGCCGGTAGTAACTCTGGCTAGTTGGAGTGACAATATCTCGCATTCAATCGATAATACCGCTTCTAAACCATAAACCAGTTGAAAAGGGGTAAAACCTGTCAATGTTTTTGCTGAGGTTCGATATGCCCAAAGTGCTGAAAAAAACATGGTGTGCCAATTCAATTTATGAATTCCGATGATTCGTTTGATCATGGTGACTAAAAATTTATTTATAGCTTCAACCAGACCATTAACCTGCGGGTAATATGGTGTAGAATTGTCATGGCACAGCCCAAGTTGATCAGTTAGTTCGGTCATCATGATGTTTCGAAAATTACTCCCATGGTCAGTAATTATTGCTTGGGGTACACCGAAACGAGAAATCACATGATTGAACACGAAAGTAGCTGCATTTTTTCCATCTGCTGCAAATGTAGGCATCGCCTCGGCCCATTTGGTACAATAATCTACTGCGAGAATAATATACCCATGCCCCCCGGCCGAGTGAGGGTTACATGTAATGAAGTCAATGCCCCATTTTGCAAAAGGATCGACAGAAATTATAGGGTGAAGATGAGCGGGTGGTGCATGCATCTTTCGATCAAATATTTGATAGTTGTGGCATTTTTGGATAGCATAAATACAATCTTTAAACAAGGAGGGAAAAAAATAGCCAGTGCGCAATATCTTTTGGGCTATGGCATATCCAGACATATGACCGCCACATGCTCCAGAGTGACAGTCATTTAAAACCTTTTCAGCTTCGTCAAGAGTGAGACAACGTCGAAAAACAGAGTCCACACCACGATGGTATAGTGTGTCACCAACAATATGATATTGCTGAGATTGGAAACAGATTTTTCGTCATTGTGACCGTGAAAGTTCGGGCTGAAAAGTTTGGTTTTGGAGATAAATGATGATATCTCCATACCAAGGATCGATGGTACTGATAAGAAACAAATATTCATCCGTGATTGAATGTTCTGCCACAGTTTCTGTGTCAGCACTTGGGAAGTCACACATAAGTTCAGGGAATACCAATGATTTCTTTGATTTGGATTTTTCAAATTCCAAATCAAACACCTGTAGGATAACAATCCATTTGGAGTATTTTCCCCCTAGCAGTTGTTTGGTAAAAATATACATCATAGGGCTACAATAAGAAATCACTGTTGTTTTGCGTAACAATATGTAATGACGGAATCATTGGACAGCTTGAACGGCTGCCAAGGCCAATTTCTCCACATGTGAATACTTGATTTCGGTAAGATGCAGATTGCAACTGAGATAATAAATCACATGTTCGTTGTGGAATTCATCTTCCTGAACTAAGAGCTTGCCAATCGTAGAATTGGAGGCTGCTAAGTATAAAAAGTAATCCTGGTTGTAATTGGGAGGATGAAATAACAGTGCATGGGTCAACGCGTGTTTAAGAGCATCAAAATATCGATCAACGATCTCGTCTCGAAAGAAAGGAATATTCTGCTTTAACAACCTAGTAAAACCTTTGGTTAACTCACCATAGTTAGGAATGAATCGACGTAAAAAGTTCGCTTTCCCTTGCAAACTTTGGAGTTGGTGAAGAGTTGAAGGAGGAGGTAATTTGATGATAGTCTCAACCTTCAATGGGTCGACACGAATGCCTTCCTTTGAGACAAAAAATCCCAACAATCATCCAAATTCAACACAAAAGACACATTTGTGAGGATTCAGGTGAATCTAATAATACCTACATCTCATAAAGATAGCGCGTAGATGAGTAAGATGATTTGCTCTGTTCAATGAATGAGCAGGTAAATCATCGAGATAGGGTAGCACAATGTGTTTAATGTCATGAAATGCATAAGACATTGCCCTCTGAAAAGTTGCGCCAGCGTTCTTAAGTCCAAAAGGTAATTTGCAGTAAGAAAAAGTCCCCCACATACAAATGAAAGCTGTTTTAGGTTGATCAGTAGGGAGTATGTTGATTTGATTGTAGCCCGAAAATCCATCCATAAACAAAAACATTTCACTTCCGGTACAATCATCAATAATTTGATTGATATAAGGGGTTGGATAATTGTCTTTTGGACAAGATCGATTTATATCCCTATAATCGATACATACTCGTATCGTACCTTGTTTTTTATTAACAGGAAAAATATTAGATACCCAATCCGTTAAAGGAATTGGATAAATAAAACCTACACGAAGTAATTTCTCAACTTCAACTTTAATAGCGGTAGCTTTTCGCAGATGTATCTGACATAATCTTTGTCGAACAGGTTTAACATCCGGGTATGTTTTAATTTCATGAAAAACAATTGATGGATCGATTCTTGGAATTTCTTCATATGATCAGGAAAAAATGTCATGGAATTCTTGAAATAGGGCTTTATATTCTTGGAGTTCATCTGGCGTACAAGAAGCACCTATATGAATGTTTTCAACGAATCCTGGTTTTACTGAGATGTCAATAGGAACTGTCGTAGAAATGTTTGCTAAGTTCAATTTAGAATCGGAATTTGTGAAAGGATTCTGAGGTTCATGGACATAATCAACGATAAAAATAGAGGAAAAATCAGTGTCAAAATGATCGAGATCAGGTAAAAACGAAGATCGATGATGTAGATCTTCCCATGGTAATTCTTCTATAGACAAAAGTTCACGAATGTGCTCATCAGTATTGAACACTTGTTTAATAGGATCCGGAATTGATGTCGAAGCTTAGCTTGATATCGAAAGTGATTCCTCATTGATCACATTCAATAGATCAGGTTTAGTTGAAGGAGTATCAGAAAATGATTGTACAGCCTGATATGCTAATTCAAAATGACTCAAAGGCATCGCGCCATCAAAAGAATCCAGTTCTGAGTCTGAAGGTATTATCCAAGGATCATCAAAGGAAATAGTACTTGATGTAATCATATTGATATTAGAAATAGGAGGTGGTACGTCGAGAGTAGGCAGGGAAAAAGTTCCCAGTAAAGCAGAATCTTTAATTAAACCTACTCCAACATCTTTATAAGGGATAGTCAATTTTCCGACATGTTGGATGCTATCAGTAGCAGCCGGGTTGGATGAATAATATGAGAGATGATCTATTTTAACGATCTTTCCTTTATGAGGAAACATGATGAGACGAAAGACCGATGATACAAAAGCAGTCATGGCATAAGACCAACTGCGACCCAGGAGAAGTTTGTAATCCAGAGGGGCATCAACCACTTCCACATCTAGATTAACGGTTTTTCCTTCAACCTCTATTGGTAGATCCTGTAAAATACCACACGGATGGAAACCTCTTCCATCAAAAGCTTTGAGGATAGTCGGCGATTGGTTAATTGTCAGAGAACCAAGTTATTTCCAACATTTTAACGACATGATACATGTAGAATCCCCTTCATCAACAAAAATACGAAAGCAACGTTTGTTTTTAACTATTACTGGAATATGAAAAGCCATTTGATGGGGTAGGCGAGGTTTAAAATTCTCTAAATCGAAGATCATTAGGTTCGAATCCTGAAGGTCTACGGCTCCTATGGCTGAAAATAGTAATTTTTTTTGGGCTGGACATGATTGCAGCACTTCCAAAGATGACATTGCAGAAGGGGAAATTGCCAAGTCTTCAACAATATTATAGTTCTGACCAGCTCTCGCATGTGGATTGAAAGCTGATTTACGATGTACACCTTTAGCAGGCAGTTTGATTGCTAAGTCAGGATTTGGTTTCTCGATCTGTAGCGGATCAGAAACTGAGGGAGATGTAGTTTATGCTGAATTAGAATTTTCTACTTCTTTACCACCAACAGGACTTTTACTACCATAATCTTGCGATCATGTCGCAACCATCAAGATATCTTCTAGCGTATTCGAGGAAGATCCAATCATATTACTATCTTGAGGAGGAAAAGGATCCTTCAAGACAACAGGTGTGGATGAACCCTTAACGAATTTCGATACCTCGACTCTATGCGGGCAATTTTTAGTAAAATGATCCTCATCACAGATCAGACGAGGATAACGAGGTTTTCGTTTATCGTCAGTTGGTTCAGTTTTACCGTTTTTATCTTTTGAAGATGATTTTTTGTTTTTATTCTTACCTGTTGAAGATTGCAACAAGAAATAGTGAAGGAGGCATTCTGAAACATCATTCCTGATCCTAGTTGGAAAATAATCACCTAAACTAGGTGGGGCCCACACAGGTGAATTTTTTTGGCGCAAAGTCTATTTTTAGACATGTCGATCATATTCTACGAGTTGCAGGATGATATTTGTGGATGGTTGATCAAGTTTGAAAAATAGATGGACTTCTATTTTTAGACATATTGGGCGGAATCTATTTTTAGATTGCTAGTCTAAAAATAGATATGTCAAATATTATTAGCTCTTAATAATATTTGGACTCTAAACATTATCTTATTCTCTTGGAACACTTGATTAAACTACAGGATGTAACACAACAAATTTAATGGCTGAAGGAATTACACTATTCCTTTGAGAATTTCACGTGGAGCTATTTCATGGAGACTTCAGTTAGAACTCATGTGACAGAGTTTGGTGGAGTTATTGAGGTAGTTGGTGGAGTTGTGTTCAGTTTAACTCAGTTAGACACAGTTGAGCTAGTTGTATCTAGTCTAATTGATTAATACACTAGTGAGAGTGGTGTGAATTAATTAATAATTAATTCACTAAATATTAACTCATTAATCAACTGAAGAATACATCAGTTAACTATAGTGCATGGACAGTTTCAGTGGAGACCAGTGGAGAGGTAGGTGAAAGAGAAAGTGTGACTATCAGTTGTGACTATAGTGTTGCATTGTTTTCACCACACATTCATTGGAGATGACAATGAGGATTGCGTAGTAAATATAAGGTGGATTGAAGTTCATTCAGAGCCAATTCTTCAGCAGGGATTGCGTAGTAGAGGCAAGCTAGAGGCTAGCAAAGATCGGTGCATGGATTTGCTAGATCAGGGCCTGATTAGTGTGTAGCGATTGTATTGTACTGAGAGCTTGATATGATCAAATTTATATGAGGATTGTTACATGATCTATATGAAATATATTATATACAGATAGTTGGGGTTTTTAGCTTCAGGCTTTCCCGTAAAATCACTATGTTAATGTGTGTGAATTTTTATGGTTTCATGTGTGCATTGCAATTGTGTTAATTTCCGCATGTGATGATCAATGGTGGAATAGATTCTGTATTGTGCATGAAGTTAAAACAGTGTGTGACCAGGAGAATCTTGGACATATGCATGTGTAGTGCATATAATTTCTACATTACCCTTCTTCTTACCACCAGTTTTAGGTTTGGCTGTAGATGATTCTACAACATGAATATCGGCAGAAGTTTCAACGGAAGAATCTCATTTGGGTGAATCGGGTAAAGTTATAATAGGAGAAGTCATCTTGGAAGATCTCTTCTTACTATTTCTAGTGTTAACAGAACCAATTACACCATCAGCGGCATGAGAGCCTGAAGGAGTTGTAGTTAATTTACCAGGTTTTGGTAAATCAGGGATTTTGTCATACAGAGTACCTGACTGTGTATATACAAGGTCAAGGTACTGAGCTTGAGCAATGACTTGCTCTTCTGTAAAAACGCCTCCTTTGGCCACATATTCAGTAATTTTGGGCAATAACGATTTGATGAACCATTTAGCCAAATTTGGTTCGGAATAAATACTTTCACCAAACATCTCCTATGTCTCCATTCATGAATGTGATCAGATATGTACATAGAAGTAGCTTGTTTTAATGAGGTCAACAATTCTGTACCATTGTCGTATCTGACAGGTAACTGAAAATGGGTTAAGAAAGTAGTAGCTATTGCATTAAAATTATTAAATGAGCCTCGTGGTAACTCAATGTACCATTTGGCAGCTAGACCAATGAGAGTTATTTGAAAAAGACGTAACCGAATCGAATCATCGATTAATGAATTGGATGCACACTAGAGGTGATAATTCATAACGTGATTAGATGGATCTTCTCCTGACTTACCTTCAAACTTTGGAATATCATTGGGCAACTTATTAGGCATCGACGACCAATACGGAAGATAAAAGATCAGATCATTCATAAGGTGTGATAAATCAGGTAAATCTAAAGTTTCTATGAACGGTAACCGACGACTAGGGTCTTGATAACCTTGTGTGATCAAACTAGTTCCAGGAGGAGGATATCCAAGATATCCTGGAATTGGATTTGCATTGGGAATTATGAAACCTCCTAGATAATTAGGATTAAATAGACCATACTAGGGTTGTTGAGGAACTTGATAAGTATACCCAGGATACGAATGATACTGATATGTTGGATTTTGTGTAGTATGTCCAAATTGATACTGCCCCTGGTATGGTTGATAAGTAAATTGTGGTTGACTAGTGAGAATCGTACTCGTACCAGATTGTCTTATAGGCATCTGGGTCATAGTTTGAATTATAGGTCCTGACTGTGGCACAGATACTTGAGGAATTTGCATTGATATAGGGGTAGTAGAAACAAGAGTTTCAGATACTCTAGAAATAGGTGTGGTAAGTTGAACAAAAGTTGTAGGAGCAACAAAAGTTTGAGGCGGAGTTCTAGGTGTACTAGGCCCAGGCTTCTAAACAGAACCAGGTGCAGAGACTTGAATGGTAGGCTAGACAGGTTGCTGGGTTGGACTAGAACCTATGGGCTGTCTATGTTGATTAGGTAATTGCACATTGAGTTATAAAGTCTGTTGAATTTGAGATGGATCCCACACCATATTAATTTTGGGGTATTGACCCATATAAGGTTGTGCATATGAAGGACCATAACCAGGTTGAACATACGTTTGATAATTAACTGGAAAATTTCCAGCTCCTTGTAATAATGGTTGACTTGAAGGAGGTTGAAAACCTTGAGTAGGGTACTGACCCTGAGGCTGATATTGAGTCTGAGGCATGTATGGAATCTGGGGTTGATATTGACCCCAAGGTATGTATTGTCCTTGGGGTTGATATTGACCTTGAGGTATGTATTTTACTTGGGGTTGAGATTGACCTTGAGGTATGTACTGTCCTTGGGGTTGATATTGACCTTGAGTTATGTACTTTCCTTGAGGTTTCTCCCCAGGCAAGAAATATCGTCCTACAGTTTGACCTCCAGGTGGTAAAAATTACCCTGAGGTTTCCCTCCGAGTGGTAATTGACTACCTTGAGGTTTCCCCCCAGGCGGTAAATGACTTCCTTGAGGTTGCCCCCTGGGCGGTAACTGACTTCCTTGAGGTTGAGGATTTGGAATATTGCCAGACATCATAAAAATTTGTTTTGTGTTCAACGTGCCAGTGTTTGTTTCATTTGTACCAGATGATAACACTTGTTCAATTAGTTGAGGAGCTGCTCCTGAGAAGGTACCAGAGAGCAACTAGTATCCCGGAGGAACATACGAACCACCGTATAAAAATGTTTCTGGAGATTCAGAAAACATAGATGACTCACCCGACATAGCCAATGAAGGTTGATAACCTCTCGGTGTAGGGTAAAAAGGAATTTGGGGTGGTGAATAAGTAAGACCTGCGTTTTGTAAAAAATCTGTCAATGATAAATACCAAGCGTCAGTTCTAAGAGCACTGTAGAATATTGATTCACACTCTCTAAGATTTAAAGTTTCTTGGGTTTCGGGAATAACTACGTCTTTGTCTGAACCAAAAATTTCTTCAATACCTATGAGATCAGAAGGAAGGTTTTCGGCAATGAGATGTCTTACTCTAGGTGAATCAGGATCACTAGAAGTTGGAGTAAAAAATCCTGAAGATGATTCCAACACAGCAGGTTCAGTTTCTGGCTCAGAGATTTCAGGTTCTTCAGCTAATTCATTGGTTGCAGAAGCAATGTCAGTAACTTCGGAAATTGAAATTGACTCTTGAATATATTCTGCTGTTTCTGATTGATTTACTTCATGATAATCAGGATGAGTAGTTATGGATGATTCTCCTGGTTCCGTTGACCTAATTCTGCTAGTAGTATGTGGTACCAGAGCTCTCAGTCCTTCAAGTTGGCTTGGTGTATACTCACGGGGTTTCCCCTGAAGTTTATGCGATTTTCTTGGTAATTCAACCACAATTAAAAACTATTAATCACGCGCAATCAAAGAAAATTTCAATCAAAAGTCCTAAAGTCACTAAGGAGACAAACAAATGATCAAACACTTATAAAATCTAGGAGATCAAACCACACACAAATAATATATTCCCACACTAAAAACACTAGTTGGTGATGAAATCCAACATCGCAACATTTAATGTAGAAATGGTGGTCGGAACAGTTACCCCGACAACCTGCTCAATGAAACAGACCAGTGCAAGTTTCTCCACTTAAACCATCTCGAGTGAAGATAACCCTCCGGAGAAACCAAGTGAGTCTAGTCGACGTCTACTCCAGGTACAATGGGATCTTTCCTCCACCATCACCTTAGGAAAAAATATTAAAGGTTATGGCCACTAAAATCACCAACAGGAACAAATATACCTGAGGGAACGGTCTACGATCCGATATACGCGCAAGGGCAGAGTAACAAATCTCAATCCCCTTGAAGGCTCCTTGACATAATCCAAGGTATACCGACAAGTGACCCTAGGCTCCTCGAAAATGGCCAATCTGAGGTTTACCGTTGTTAGTACGTGCACATCTTCTATCGTTCCTAATGAGATAGAATTGATCACCTCACTGGTTCAGATATGATCTCGTGCTTGAATCCTTTAGGAGGAGCTTCCCAGATCATACAAGTTACTATTGGATTTTTCCTATCGCAAGATCAAATAATTGTTTGTTTTATCTGTCTTGGAGAGTTAATTACTCCCTACTCCAAGACACTAGCCTAAGCTATGTTGGTGAAAAGAGTCCTAGAAATATAAAAATTACTAGATTGATTTTAATTTAAGCGTTGCTTTTAATAGGCTATTTCTTAGGACAATAGGTGTGAAAGTGAAACTTTGATGATATGTAGTGATCCGACTCAAAACACACTAAAAATGCATCTATTATGAGAAACAATTCATTTCCTTTCAATGAATTCTATCTAAAAGAAAGAGTTGAGAAATTCAATCTTTTTAAAACAATTATTTCCTTCAAAACAAGAACATATGAAAAGAAATCTTATCTCATGAGAACTTAGAATGATAAATTGCTCAAAAAGAAATCCCTTTATTCTTCAAGATCAAAACTACAATCAAACATTCTCCAAAAGAAAACTACAATTTATAGAAATAACACTCAAAACTAAAAACACTAATTTCGAGATCTAAAAATTCTAAGAATTAAATCTGAAATGAAAACTTTAAATATTTTGAGGACGTTTTGATTATTTTGTAATCGAACTAAGAAATTCCTTGCTAAAATGAGCAAAAACTCAAAAACATCCAATTATGGTTTTTTAAGTGAAATTCAAAACTTAATGAAAAAGTTTTTTAAATATTTGCAAATGAGAAAATGGGATCTAATTCTCATAAAACAATTTCTGCTATGAAGTCAATGACTCAGCAAGAAAACAATGAAATACCAGTGATCTAAGGTATACAAAGGTTTCTAATCTTTGAGTGACACAGAGAAAAAGCAAAAATCACTTATAACATGCAGATCTTGTAGAAAATCATTCAAAACTAAAAAATGCTAAAAGAAACTCTCAGACAAAGCTTTCTGACAGAACGTACAAGTCTGGGTATATACTGAGAATCTTGTAAACCAATCCTGGAAAAGAGAATTTTAAGTTTTTCAAAAAAAATTTCAGGGTCCACAAGTTTTAGTGTAAACAGGTGCGGTGCCACACTATGTATATAGAAAAACAGCAGAGCTGACTGCACTGTGCCTAAAGACAAAGTGTGGAGACCAGAAAACTTAAAGAAGAATAAAAAATTATAAAGCACTTTTAAGGGATTCTACAGGAATAAATTACCCAAGCTAGTATCAATCAAGCAAAATCAGAAGAATAATTTCACAAGTCAAAAATAAAAGAAAACAAAGTTCAAGGTCCATTCCTTAGTGGAGTCGCCAATTTGTTGGGCGGATAAATCATTCTCGTGGACAAGACAAATCTCCCAAGTATCTTACGATAACTAGCAACAAACATATAGATGTAAACTAATTTCTCTAGATTATACTTGATCTAGAATTATCTATAATGAAGGATTTATGACTTACCTGTAGTCCAACGCTGATCGTAGTATTCTTTCTTGTCGCTTTGAATACGTCTCCTTTTGGGATCTGCAATAAAAAACATGAAAGAATTAGAAGCACCTGCATAATATAGACTAATTCATAAACCATAAACCTATCTTGATGATCAAGGAATTCAAGAAATAAGTCATTTAAATAAACAACTCATTGAGAAAACATGATCCATTTGTATTATCTTTGATGAAAAAAGGAGCCTTACAACCGTGTTTGCCTTGACGTCGTACATGTCCTTCTGGGGTCTGGAACAAGCGTTTCCTTTACTTTGACAAGCCTTTACACTCTCTCGACTAACATACACATGAGTGTGTAATCATTCCCATATGATAATCAGTTAAGAGAGTCTGAGTTTCTCTAACAATTCTCCTAAAAAAATCTCAAAGCCTAACTCCCCTTGAGGCTGAACTATGGCCTCAATTTATAGCAAAAGAGAAGAGGTTGCAGCTCCAAATAAGAGGGGATAGAATCCTCTTTCAAAGGGATTAAGTTCCACATACCAAGGGGTAGGCTCCTTTAATGGAGGGATGAATGTACATGAAAGGAGTGAACTTTCCACCGAATAATTGCTTCCAAAAGCTTCCAGATTCAACCAGCTGGGCTTCCAAATTTTAATTCCGCCTTCACTTTACCTTTTATAGGGAACCACACCATAAATGAAGAGAAAGTGCGGCCAGTTCCACATGTTCTAAAAGAAACAGATGCGGCACCGAAGGTAATACTAAGAGAAAGTACGATACAAGTATTTTTATGACTTTTATAAGCTTTTCTGTCAATTTCAAGGCTTGGTTTTAGGAACTTGATGTTTGTAGACTTATAAGGGAGTATTATATGAGTAATGATGAACCCATACAGACAGTAAAACATCATGGTGAAAATTTTAGCATAACACGATTGCAACGCGTTTTTAGTTTGCATGTATCATTCAGATTTTCAGAGCCCTTTCCTGTTTTACAGGGCCTCTTTGGTTGTACTTATATCTCTTGTACTAAGATATTATTGTATAAGTCCTAGCTGTCTTTCCAGGAACATTATGTATGTGGGATCCATTATCATGTTTTTTATCTGGCCCATGTTTATGCTATAATGTACTATATAGTTCAGTCCCATGTTTGCTGGACACACCATTATTCTTTGTACTTTGTCATCTCGGTGGGCATAGGTATGCCTCCCCTGCCTCATTTGAGAACATGTACTCACTCATAAAAGAGACTTGTCACACCTGTAAGTCTCGCCTCCATAGGGTCTTGTCCTCTCTCACTTCAATCAACCTTATATTTCTCTCTCTCTGACTCCCCTTCGGTGTCTAGTGATTGTGTTCTTACAACGTACTTCGGTCATACGATTAGCTCCTAAAGCTCACACGTTGGGGGACTATCCATTACACCAATTTTTGGTCATCTAACTTGTTACTATTAGATGGACTAAAGTACACCATGTAAGACCAATTTTACCATAGTAAAATTGCTTTCACTATGAGAAATAATTTAATAACCCATAGTTTATTAAGTTATTTATGGTCTAAACACGAAACCCCATGAGGAATAATTAAATAAATCCTTATTTGTTTGATTTTCCTCTAGGGATAATTAACTAAACCACTGTTTAATTAATATTCCTGGTCATATTTAACCCAAAAAAGGAAAATTAATTAGATAAATAATTATTTATCTTATTATTTTGTAGGAGTAATTATTTAAATCGTTATTTAATAATATTCCTTATTAAATTTGACTAAATCATTTATAAATAATTGAATAAATCATTATGTATTTAATTATTCCTTAACCACATTCTTAAAATAATAAATAAATCATTTATTTATTTATTGTTTCTAAATAAAGGGATTTGACCAAATTTAAATTCCTTTTCCCTCCAACAAAAATAATAAAATATTCCATAAAATTTGGATCTAGATTTGGTTAATAATATTTTAATTATGCATCAATGTCTAGAATAAGTCTATATTTTGTTATAAATAGAAGGGTTTTCCATTCATTCACTACCTTTTGTTGCCTTGAGATCACCTTTTGATCTATACTTTTGATTTGACTTTGATCCTCCATCATTGTCATATTTTTCTACTTTTTGTTTGTGAGATCCTTTTGAGTTCCATTTTGTCTAGGTTTTCTGCACCATCAAGAGAGAGAGTTCTTGGATCTGAAGTGATGAGGACATACAAGAACCCATCCCATTGGGGGGGACTGGTAACATCTTTATATGTTGCCTTCCCAGGTGTCATAATACAATTTTTTTTTTATAAATTCTTGTCTTGTCCATTGGATGTATGGAGCAAACTCTTGCTTATTTTTGCTGTTTAATATCTCTAACTGCATAGATATGGATTTTTCTAGCATTTATTCTGATCACCTACTACAGGTCTAAGGAAATTGAAAACCACATTTGATGTTAGGGTTGTTTTTTATGCAGAACTTAAGTGAGATTTTATCGTACGCTTGCGATTAGAATTCACACTAACAATTGGGGAAGGAGAAGGAGAAGTACATAATGTAAATGGTTAACATATTAGGATTAGAGGTGGAAGAGGTGGAGGAAGAGGAGGAGGAGGAGGAGATAGAATAGAAACAGATCCTGTTGGGTTTCCTATCTGTTATCACTCTTCCAGATTCCCAAGGCTGAAGAAGGAATCCTAACAGAGGTAACCACATACCAAGATTTTGACTTGATAGCTAGCCCTATCAAGCTGAAAAGGGCTCTCTCCAAAAGGGTCACATCCAGGAGGGATGGAGAAATTAGGGTTTTTAGGCTAGATATAGATTGCATGGGGTTGTTTGAATTTTATTTGGTTGGGGAGTCACTGGATGAAGGAATTATGTCAAGGAAAGCTAGGTCAGGGAAAATGAGATAGGGTTGTAGGGATAAATGGGGCAAGGTAGGTACAATGCTTATCAATTGAAGAGGATTTTGATGGAATGGTGTTGAAGTTGAAAGAAAGCTAAGAAAAACATATGATATGTATTTTTCTCAGATAGATGAAAGTGAACAAAATATGATGAGTTACCCAAAACAAAGCATGTGCAAACATGTATTATGATTATCTAACTTATAAGATATCATAACATAGAAATGAAGTGAACATGAGTACAATAAATTCAAACATATGATACTGAAGAGAATAAAATGATAGACATTCAATACCACAAGTATCCCATAAAGTAGTTGCAACTCCTCTTTAATAGCTGGCCAAACTGAGTACAAAGGTTTCCTTGATCAACTAGAAAACATACAAACTGATTCCAACCCTTGACTAGTGTGAAGAAATGGGCTAAATAGACATCAAAACAAGATTCACTCATCCTCAGGGGTCGAATCCATGAGGTGAGGATGAGATCCACTAATTTCTGAACTGAAAACTGAAGTGTAGGGTGGTCCACTTGACTCACTCCTCATTACATTGAACTGATTCACCATGAATCATTAATGACTTTAACCCAATGAATATACCATAGATAAGTAATCCTTGACATAAGTACATTTTACCATGATTAATTACATGAGAAGAAAGATGATTTTTTGAAGAAACGTCAAAACTTGAGAGAATTTTTGAAAAAATCAGCAAATTTGACAGTTGCGCCATGCTAGTGTCATTTGTGCCCTCTGTGTTCAGGGCTAGTGTTGGAGGCCTTTCAAGTGTCCAAATCAGTCCCAAGATGGATTCTTGGAAAGCCCTACCTATCCTCTTTCCAAATATGCCACAAGTTCTAAAAATTGAGGTCATTTTCCCCGTAAAAAAGTAAATCTCCCAAGACTAGTATTTGCGCAGTGCCAAGGTCAAAAAAGGGGTAGAAAGGTCCTTTTTAAGTGGGGTTTTAGGCTTTTCACCCATAAAAAATGCAAACCAAGGGTGGAAACATGGTTTTCTGAGATTTATGAGTCATTATGAATCCAATGGTGCCTTCCTTCACCTCAAAAAGTGTGCCAATTATTTGAAATGGGCTGTGGATCCATAAATCAATGCCAGCCCCATCTTTGGCAACGAAACCATCAAATTCCATGCTCCAAAGACCATCTTCTTCTTCACAGTGTTGAAACTCTTGACTCTGGTTTGACACAATTTTCTGATCTATTTCTTTATGCTGTTCTAAACTTTCATCTGCCTTCTCTAATGGCTGTTCAGATATAGTAGGCAACTTTTGTTTCTCTTTTTCTAACACTGTTCTAATGCAATATGAAATTTCAAGAAAATCCTCTATTTATACTAATTGAAAATCTACATAATTTAACCCATAATTATTGTACAATATGAAGGACTCTAAGTTTGTATGTACAACGTTGATAGGATGATTATTAGGCCTTTCCTTATTTATGATCATGTATTTCATTTTAGTCTCATGGTATAGTTTTCTCATTTGACCGAAGATAGGAATGGTGGCATAGGAAAATTCCAACTGCAGTGTACCTTTCAATTTAGCCCCCCAGGATCTTGACAACAAAATACCAAAAGGTGGTGGAATATCAGCAACTACCATGTCCATAAGAACATTTTTGGCTAGAATCTGCTCTAGGGAGACAACTAGATCTTTGATTAGAACCAAACAACGTACATGGCCAAAATCGAAAGAATATAGATCATGATATGGGAGGGTTATGTCAAGGCCAAGCTTCTCCATGATATCTTTGGGCATGAGGTTGTGGGAGGTCTCGGAGTCTAACATAGTGTTATGAAGGATGCACTGATGAACTTTAAGACTCAGGTAAAATGGTGGGACCTCACTATCTTCAGACTGACCATCAATGGTGAGACAAAATATTAACTAGAGCTGATCATCCTCTACATTAACCGTGTCAGATAAAGGGTCAACTTTCAAAGTTTTGACTATATGGGTTTTGTATTTATCAATTTTGACCAATTCAGTAAGAGGAATATATACCTTTTAATTTAGAAATTTCTGAATCTAAATTAAAAGGTAGAGTTTTATCTACCTATTTTATGATAACATCCCTTTTCTCAACATGATCTCGTGGTGCAACTTCTTTTCTTGGAATATATCTTTCTTTGATAGGTGAACTTGTAGAAGGCTGATTTCTTTTGTTCTGATTTAGAGCTACAATCTCATTACTCTTATTTTTAACTCATTTCAGCGGTGCCTCTTTCTACTGAACTGTCTTCTTTGGAGGTGAAGTTATTGGAAAATCACGACTTCTCAAGGAGTACTGCCTTTGCTCGTAACTTAATGAATTCCATTATCCTCTCTGATAGTCATCAGATTCTACTTCGAACTCTTGATCATTCGCCGTTATGAAATTTTTATCATTTGGTGATCTTGTTTTTTCCACATATTCTTCATCCTTGGTGAGGAAAATGGGCTGACCATTGACTGTGAAATGAATGTTCTCCTCTACTGTTGGTTCTTCCTCTTCATCACTGTGAGCATAGTTCTATTGAAGTGGTGTTTTGATTTGCTGCTGTTGCTGTATTTTATGAGCTCTTTGCTTTTTCTGCTTTATCCAAAACTGAGGTTCCTGCTGCTGGCCTCGAAAGTTCAGATTTTTGATTTGCGGCTCCGTCTGTCTATCTGAAATATACATCCTATTGACCATTCTCTTCATGGTTTTAAGCAAAGAATAAAATTTAGTATCAGATGAAGTGGAAGGTTCCTCTTTGATAGTCAATTTGCATTCAATTTTAAATTTGGATTTTTTAATCAATAGATTGGCTTCAACACTCACTGAATTTTTGATCACCTCTTCAAGGGTAGTGGGATTTATTTCTCTCAATGAGTAGGCCATATCCGGGTCAAAAGTACCGGGATAACGCGGAAGGGCTAAACCAGGAGGTGGTTTCATTTCATTTGGGATGGAATTATAGATTCTGAGGTATCGAGAATTGTAATCAGGCACTGATTCATTGGGATTGCATTTCAAGGAATCATATTAAGCAAGGATTTATAAATGTTTTTTCTTCTCATCCCACCCGGCTAAGAAAGCATCAGTTAACTTGGCAGGAGACCTAATAGAATTAACTTCTAGGGCACGGGACCAAAATTTAACTTCACCAAAAAAACTTTGTGTGATGATTCGCATCTTGGAATCATCTGCATCTAACTCCTCAAGATCTATGAAGGTTGTGTTAGGACTCTATAATGTACCTTTTTTACCATACATTTTGCTATCATTCCACTCTTTTCCAGTCCATATTTAAAGCCTATACTATCACTTTCATCCATTCTTCCAAAGGTATATAACATTCTTCTCTTTACTTATGTTTAACTTGTTTTACATGTAATTTTACATTACTTTCATATTTAACCATTAATCGAAAAAATATAGTTGTTGAAACAGTTTGAAGACTGCAGTTAATTCATCATGGTTGTTTGAACCGTGTTGTTGAAACCGTTTGAAGACTAAAGTTAATCCATCATGGCTGTCTAAAGACCTTTTTGCTGAAACAGTCAGGATAGTAAGCAAATCCCGTTGCTGAAACAACCCATGATTTGCGATTTTGAAGCAATATTTCAGACATGACAACAATAGGAAAAGATAAGTAAGGAAGTTGTTACACTGGCTGTAACAACTGCACCTTGAAGCTAGTACCATCGTAACCATTGTAATAACATTTTGCTATGGAAGAACAGAAAGGTCCTATTTCAATATAGAAGATTAGATTGGGTTAAAAATAGGATTTCTACAATGTAATAAACTGTGTAATAGATGTCTCCTCTTTAAAAAGAGGAGACATCAACATTAGATGGGGGACTACGGAAGGTTTATTTTGAAACAGACTTACAGAGAAGGAACGTGAATCCTTTGTAATATGTTACTTCTGACAGATGAATAAAAGCTTGTTCTGAGCATTTAATTTTAATTTCTTCTTCTGGGGAATCTTGTGAGAAGGAAATGGCCCACCTTCTTCACAAGATTCACCCATTTATTTCCGTAGTTTGTTAACTGTTCTTTTCATTTATGCCTTGTTAAACTCTATTTGTTGAAATCATTTATGCAGTATTGGAACTCTGTTATCTATTGTCGAAACTCTGTTTCCATTACTTGTTGCATTTTTTTCATACAATTCATTCCTAGGTAATTGTGGATTATTTTAATTGGCAATCTTATTTACATAATGAGTTTGTAAAATCTTGGTAATCAGAAATAGGTGCTGAAGATTCCTACTTGGGGATTAGGGTCATGTTCTCTGTTATAGCATAATTGGTCTTTCCTTCTGCAGATTCGTTTCCTTTCCTAGATTGCTATCCTTTTAATGTAATCTAGGATTCTTTTAGTGATTGTCTGCAATAGAAAGATAGCCTTTGCTATAACTCAAGTAGACTTCAGTTTTTTGAAGCAAGGTGTGATTAGTGTAATTTTTACTACAACATTTCATTGCTTTTGAGATTGAGCATATACAGTGTGTGATTGCCTTTGAAATAAACGGACTTCCCTGGGTTGACAATTTATGTAGCACTTGATTGTTTAAATTAATAAGCAATTTTAGTGACCAACATTTTGGCGTCGTTGTCGGGGAAGGAAATTATAGATTTCAAAAGTATTGATTTTTTTCTTTCAGATGTGCAGATTGCATGAGAGGATGTGGAGCTCCCAAGAAAACTAACCCCACAGGTGGCAAGGGCAAAGGAAGGGGAGGAAGAAAGACCTTAATTGATGAGATCGTATCAAAAGCTGAATCTTCTCAGAGGCTAAGCTCTCGAAGGCCCAAGCCTCAAAATTTTCCCCAATCGAACTATGAAACAAAATAAATTGTGAGCCATGAAAATGTTGAAGAGCCAACAGAAAACGTTGAGGAACCAACAGAAAACATTGAGGAGCCAGTAGAAAACATTGAGGATCGAGCAAGCGCAATAGGAGATCAAGCGATGGAAGGGAACAATGACGAATTCTTCGGAGGAGGACCAGTAGATCCTGAAGGAGGAGGAAAAGATGAGGATTCTCTCTCTACCTTGGGGTTTCCTATTGGTGATCTCCCTAGAGGAGAAACCCCCATGAAGAATATCCCACTTTCAACTTTAATTAAATTTCATGGCTTATCTTCTGAAGATCCTGATGAGTTTCTTTTCGAGTTTGATATATTATGCAGAAGTTATGATTACATTACTAATGCTCAAAAACTGAAGCTATTTCCAGCAACATTAAAATGAAATGCATTAAGGTGGTTCATGAGTCTTTGAGGCCATGTAATCACAACATGGGAATAGATGAAACATAAGTTTTTGCTTAAATATCAAGACTATTTCCGGACGAGAGAGAAAAGAGAGGAACTATTTAAGATGGTACAAAAGGAGGACGAGAATTTGGAGGACCTTGTGGAGAGACTACAATACAACTTGCAGAGATCCAATCATCCCGATGTAAGTAAGGATATTCTTAAAACAATATTACTAAAAGGGGTAAGGGATGACTGTCTAGATATGCTAAATATGCTTGGTAAAGGGGACATATCTAAAGAATCATATGATGAAATTGTTAACCTCTGTAAAAGATGTTCAAGAGGAGCTGCAAGGAATAGGTCAAATAGCAGGGACACCACATATTCAAGAGTTCAAAAATCAGCTAGTGGAGGAGCAACAAGAGCCGAAATAGGTAATTTACTTGAGGAATTTAAAACTGAAATGTTAAGTTCTTTTGCTTCACATATTGACACCTTGTAGGTTAAGAAGAAACAATCTGAAGCAGAAGCAACCTTGGCTGTCTTTTGTCCCAAATGCAGAGATAAACACCCACTAAGGGAATGCCCATTGGACAAGGTGCCAATTTGCACCCTTTTTGAGAAAGATCATGAAACACAACAATGCCCTTCTTTACCAGGAATAAAAGCAGCATTGCTACTAACCGAAGAAGAAGCTGAAGCAGTCTATCTGCTGACATAGAGAAGGAAATGGAAACCACGAGGACAAGGTATGAACTCCAATATGCCATTTACATCTTCTAATCGTTGGAACAATTATCCTTCTTTTAGTCAAGCAAATTACCCTCCCTTTAACCAAATGCAATACCCGCCCTTCAATCAAATGAATTACCCACCCATGCAACAAACAAACCCTCCCTTTGTAGATCCTGCAATGTGGAATCCTTGGCCTCCACAACAAAAATCTTACTTTAAACAATGGAATCCGAACTGGAGGGGTCAACAACTTCCGTTTCCAAATCAATTTACTCAATTTCAACAACCACTTCCTCTACCATCAGGTGCTTCACCGAATAATCAAATGATGAGACCCCAACTACCTGTACAACCAAATCCTAACCCCAATAATAAAGCTATGCAAGTTATTAATATTCAGAACCAGCCTATACTTCCTGTTTTCCCTGCATAATGTAATGACATTCATTTACGATCTGGGAAAATAGTTGAACCCATTATCGATGATGTTACCTCTTCCGATTCTGATAAAGAAGAAACTAAAAAATGTGATTCACATAAAGAGGTACAACCACCCTCTAATAAGGGTGCTAAAACATCATAACCACCATTCCCTGAGAGTTTAGTTTTAACTAGAACGTCTGAGCCACCTGCTTTTAATCTTCTAGGGGAGATGTACCAATTTATGCCAGAACGATGAGAGATATTTGTGTGAAGAAACCGAGTAGGAAAGCTAAAGATCCCCTTACAGTTCATGTTATGGGTGATCTATCTGCATTAATGTCTGGTAAAGCTCCTCCAGTTAAATATGGTGACCCCGTCCATCCTACTGTCACAGTGAAAATCGGTAAAACAATAATCCCTCAAGTTTTGGTAGATTTAGGTGTTGCTATAAACATTATGACTCTTGAAACTTCACAACTGTTACAGCTAAATAACGTAATCAGAGATACACCAACCATTCTAGAGTTAGCTGACCATTCTACAATGAAACCAGAAGGAGTTATTGAAGACCTAGTCATCTCATTTGAATCCTGGAATTACCCAGCTAACTTTGTGGTGTTACAGACTAAAACAAAGTTGGGGTGACATCCTCTAATTCTAGGAAGGCCCTGGTTAGCTATAGCTGATGCCTTTATCAGTTGCAAATCTGGTTCAATGAAAATTTCCAATGGATATGAAACTAAGCAGCTTACTCTTTACCCTCACGCTACACCCATGATTAATAATGATAATTCTGTATGGATGGACTATGATGATCATGCTATTCAACCTATTTTGACTATCGGACAAGCTTTAAGTCTTAAAGATACCACTAAGGATGAGGTACTTAATAATTTTATTTGTGAACCCTCCTCTATGACTCCTGAAACACATAATCAGTTGGTTGCAATTTTGAAATTAGATACCCAGGAAAAGCTTAAATCTGAATATCTACCTCAAACATCAACCACCATCTCTTCTAAAAGTATAACAGTAGAACCTGGAAAAACATTAAACATAAACCCTGACTTGACAGTTGCTGAAACACAACAATTAATGAAGTTACTGCTTGAAAATAAGGAAGCATTCGCATGGGACTATACAGATATGAAGGGAATCTCTCCTGAATTATGTACTCACCGGATCTATATCAAGGAAGGATGTCGACCAGTCTGTCAACCCCAATGACTAATGAACCCTAATTTAAGAGAAATTTTCAAAGAGGAACTTAAAAAATTTCTTAATGCATGGTTTATATATCCTATCTGTGACAGTGAATGGGTTTCCCCATTGGTAATATTTCCTAAGAAAAATGGGAAATGAAGAGTGTGTGTAGATTATAGAGCCTTAAATAAAGCCACCCAAAAGGATCACTTTCCTTTACCGTTCATTGATCAGGTGTTGGATAGTTTGTCAGGGAAGAAATTATTCTCCTTTTTAGATGGTTTTAGTGGGTATAACCAAATCAGAATTGCACCCCAAGACCAAGATAAGACCACTTTTACCAGTCCTTGGGAAAATTTTGCGTATAGAGTTCTCCCATTTGGACTATGTAATGCACCAACAACCTTTCAAAGAGCAGTTATAGGAATCTTTTCTGATATGGTCAATGACTCTATGGAAATATTTATGGATGACTTTACCCCTTATGGTGTGTCTTTTGAAGATGCATTACAGAATATTGAGAAAGTACTTAAACGATGTATACAAGCTCACCTCTCCTTAAGCACCGAAAAATGTCATATGATGATGAGTAAAGGAGTAGTGCTTGGACATTTTATTTCATCTCAAGGAATTCAAGTGGATCCATCCAAAATACAAGTCATTCAGAACCTTCCTATTCCTAAAAAACAAACAGATGTGAGAAGTTTCTTAGGACATGCAGGATATTATAGAAGATTTATTAAAAAAAATTCCAAAAGAGCTTTTGCTTTGTTTGTGTTACTCATGAAAAATGTTGAATTCAAGTGGACTAATCTTTTCCAAGAGGCTTTTGTAGAACTCAAGCATCAGTTATCTACAACTCCTATTTTGAGGGGATGTGATTGGGCACTTCCCTTTCATATATCTTCTGATGCCTGGGATACTGCAATTGGAGCTGTCTTGGGACAAGAGGAAAACCATCTCCCTTATGCTATCTACTTTATTAGTAAGAATATGACTCCTACTGAGGTTAATTATACAGTTACCGAAAAAGAATTTTTAGCAGTCATTTATGCTATTAATAAATTTCGACATTACATTACTGGTTACTCTACTTTTGTCCATACTGACCACTCGGCTATCAAGTATTTAATGAAAAAATCTGTCACAAATGCTCGAGTCACCAGATGGTTATTGTCATTACAAGAGTTTGATATTACAATTGTAGATCGACCAGGTAAAGAAAATGTTGTTGCTGATTTCCTTTCTCGGTTAAAAGTTGATGATAATACTCCAGTAGATGATTCCTTTCTTGATGAATATTTATTTGCAGTTTCTGCTCACTCACCATGGTATGCAGACATTTCCAATTATCTGGTTGCAGGGAAGTTACCATCACACCTATCACATCGAGAGAAAATAAAAATCATTCAACAAAGTGCTCGGTATAGCTGGATAAGTGGGTGTCTTTTCTATATAGGACTTGATCATGAAATCCGAAGATGCATTAGAGAAGATGAGGTGTATGATATACTAAAAGCTTGTCACGATGGCCCTTGCGAAGGGAATTTTGTTGATAAGAGAACGATACATAAAATTCTTAGGATGGGTTATTATTAGCCCTCACTCTTTAAGGATGCAAAGAAATATGTCTGGGATTGTGATAGCTATCAGAGAATGGGTCAACCTAATCATAGAGATGAAATTCCATTAAACCCCCAGGTAATACTTGAACCATTTGAAATATGGACCTTAGACTTTATAGGACCCATTAATCCTCCATCCAACCAAAGAGTTTATATATTAGTCTACATAGATTATATGACTAAATGGGTGGAGGCTAAAGCACTCCTTAGAGCTAATGAAGAAGTTGTCCTAGCTTTCCTATTTGAATAAATATTTGTTAGATTTGGAGTCCCTAGAGAGCTAGTTACAGATGGAGGACCTCCTTTCACTTCTCATGGTTTCAAATCCACCCTTCAGAAATATCACATTCATCATAGAATGACTACACCATACCACCCCCAAGCCAATGGGCAAGTGGAGAGTAAAAACAAAGTAATATAAGCCATTCTAACAAAAACAGTGAAGGACAACCGGAAGGATTGGTCTCAAAGGCTCCTTGAAGTGCTATGGGCTTATAGAACTACCTGGAGAAATACTACAAGATTTTGTCCCTATGAATTGGTTTATGGTAAAAGTGTTGCTTTTCCTATGGAATTTGAAATTAAAACCTTAAGGACTACTTTAGCTATTAACCTTGATTTGACTGATGCACAGGCAGCTAGGTTGCAACAGCTTCATGAATTGGATGAAAAAATATTAGATGCCATTCATCAGACAACTATGACCCAAAAACAAAGAAAAAAGTGGCATGATAAACTCATCAAGCATAAGCATTTCCAAAAAGGTAATTGGGCTTTATTGTATGATTCTCGGTTTGAAAATTGTCAAGGGAAACTACGTACAAGATGGCTAGGACCTTACGAAATACATACTGTTTTTCCCAATGGAACAGTAAGGCTCTTAACAATTGATGACTCTAAAACACCACTATTATTAAATGGTCATCGGCTTCGTCTGTACCAGTGCCCTATTTCCAAAGAAGATTTTAAGCCACTTGCATGGCAGATGCACATTATCTCTTTTTAGGGGAGCCTTCTGCTCCTCATTGCATTTGATTTTTCTGAATTTTATTTTTATTATTAGATTATATTTCTTAAACTAATAATCCCTATCAAGGGCTGGCATGTTATAATTGATTATTTTGCAGATTCTTGATTCAGGAAAGGTTTACCAAGAAAGGACAATTTCACCACAAGCATATCCAAGCTTCATTTTAAGAAGCATTTCTCCCCTCACTTCAACTCATTCATAGTTCATTTCCCCATCTTCCAGTAACATTTCATCATTCATTCCCTTCATTCTTTTTTCCCTTTTCATGTCATTTTCCCTATTTTTCACATTGCTGAAACACCATTCTTCAGCAAATACTTTTCCCATTTTTCATATTGCTGAAACACCATTTCTCAACAAACATTTTCCCCATTTTCCCACTGCTAAAACATCACTCCTCAGTAACACTTTCCCTATTTTTCCCATTTCTGAAACACCACTCTTCAGCAAAATTTCATCCATTTTTCCCGTGGCTGAAACACCATTTCTTTCTCCAAAGATATGACTATGCAGCATTTTCTGTCATGAAACCATCTTCTTTAGTTCTTTCATTCTCACTTCTCTTATTGCTCATGCTACTCCTGTCCTTTCACTACCTTCTCCTATGATTAAAAAACCTCTAATATAATCTTCCTCATGTATAAAAAAGCTTCTAAAGTTCTTCCATGACTATTGAGCCATTATAAGCAAGCACTATATTTTTCGAACTACAAATCAAAGGTAAACATGAGGTATGTAAATTTTATATGTAAGTACAATTAAACTATGGTTAATGAGAAGATTTCACAAATCCACATACATTTAAAGTCATCATTTCAACTGTAGTTAGGGGGGAATATCGAAATTATATGCCATCATTTCACAACATGCCAATTACCATCATATTTCTTACCCATTACCTTACTCCTTCACTGTTATTCCATGTTCTCATTTGCAAAATTTACTCTGTTCGAAGTGCGATAATTTGGCTTTTGACTATGCATTTTACCAAAGTTGGTTAAATATGGGAGGACCTGCTATTCGCCACGAGCTCGGATCGATAGCTCTGCCTGAATTATACCTAGAGGTGTATCAGATTTTTCAACAGGCAGGCTGGGTAGGATATTTTCAAAGGCTTCAAGAGTTTGATCCACAACAGGTCCTTGAATTTGCACAAAATCTTCAGGAAGATCATTCTACTGTCCAGGGAGTTCGAATTCCAGTCTCAGAGGGTGACATAACACAGGTTTCAGGTCTGCCAGTCACTAGCACTCGATGGTTTAGTCGAAAGAATATCATTTTGAATGCACAACAAGATTTTCTTCTGCCAGGAGAACAAGTCGAGCCAAAAGGACGGGGTGTCTGATTTCACTCATTACCGCCTCCTTGGCTGAAAGTTACTGAATTTGTCAAACATTACCTCACTTGTGAAGGTCGCTACCAGGTAGTCTACCAGCATGATTTTGTCTTGTTGAATAATTTACGACATGGTCGACTGCTAAATATTCCTTATTATTTACTTGGGTGTATTAGAAATATGTCACATTATTGCAGACAGATAAAATTTCCACTACTTTCCCTCACGCATCATCGTCTTGTTAAGCTACTGATTCAGAGGGTTTTTTCTCAACAAAACCCTCCTCTAAACAATCCACCCATAGACCCTGGGCAAGCTGCTGAAATTCCTCAAGAAGTTGCTAAAAATTCTCAAGAAAATCCTGAAAATCCCCATGAGCAGTAGCTAGAGAACATCCCCAACCCTCCTGCAATTCTACCTGAAGAACCAACTGATCCAGTTAACCCTCCTTCCAGTCCATCCCACAACCTAGCAAAATCATCTGATCCCACTGTCCATATCCCCAGTGATGATTCCCAAGCTAATAACCCCCCCTCCTCTATTCGTAAAAGGAAAAGGCGAATCACAACCGCCTTTCTACCAAAAAGACAAACAAGGGCCGTAACTAAAGCAACTACCTCCTCTGATAGCCCTTCTCCTCGGGAAAAACCCTCTCATAAAAGGAAAAATCAAACTACCACTTTTTCTTCCTTCTTACCTAGGAGACGAATGAGGACGTCTACTGAGGTAGCAACCATTCCTACTACCCCTGACCCTACAAACATTTTGTTAAAAATCCATACACCACCACCCTCCCAAACCCCGGAATTATTACCTGTCTCAGCCAGTGGCACTGAAACACAAGAACCAGATTCCCAGGGTACTGTGACATCATTTTCTACAGAACAAGTAGCTGTCACACAAGAACCAGCTACTCAGTCAATAGCTAAAAGACAAGAACCAGCTACTCAGTCAGTAGCTAAAACACAAGAACCAGCTGCCAATGTACAAGAACTAGACACCCAGGATGCTACTTATTCAGTAGCTGCCACAAAGGAACCAGCTCTAGCTGTCACACAAGAACTAGCTACAGATGAAACACAACAACCAGTTCCTGAGAATGCCACTGATATACAAAGCCTAGTCACTTTGGCTTCCCTTTTACAAGAGAATGAGTTTCTAAGATCAGAATTGGAAACCTGTAAGCAAGCATTGGCGACAGCAAAGGAAGCCTATGACAAGGAGCTCAATTTGTATACCCTGGCCCATGCAACATCCATGGCAGACAAACACACATAAAATGATCCATATAAGGAATATATTTGCAGCCAATGTGGAAAAATTTATCAGCAAGTAGGATATAAGATAGTTCAAGTCCTAATGTCGGGAGCATCTACATTTTCTGTAGTCAAAGAGGAACACCCTATTGTTACACAAGAACCAGTAGGGCCTTCCAAAATTTCAGAAAAATAAGTTAATTTACAAGTACCCCAGCCTACTGTAACTATCAAATTTGAAGTTCCTGTTGTTATTTCTATTCCAAATATACCTCGGCCTACCTCTTGCAATAATGAAATACAAACTGAACCATGGAATGAGCATCAAATAATGAATAAATGGAAGAAAGAGAATGACATTTCACAAGATAAAATATTGCAGCAGCACAAATTAGTATGGAAGAATCATATATATTCAAACTGGGAGATCTTGGAACAAACACTCCAACAATCTAGAGTTTATAAGAAGGAGAATAAAGAGCTAAAAGGCAAACTGCTCCTAATGTTTGAACTGGTACAAAAATTATTGGCTACTAGGAAACCATCTCTAAATTACTCTTTATTCCTCACAGAATGCCTTGTTTACTTTCAATTGAAAGAAATCAAAGAGGGAAGACCCTATGAGGTACTTACATCTGAACAGTTTGTGAAAACATTTGCAGAAGCCTCCACTAGTGATCAACACTTACTATGTGAGTTGTACCTTCACAATGAAGCCATCCCTGAAAACAGAAGGTTTAATCTTAACCCTCTTTTTGGCGACATTAAGATCAGGGCATTTGCCTCTTTCCTTACTAATCAGATTACATGGCAGACTGCTTTTCTTGCAACTACGCATAATGAAGACAACCGTCTTCTCTGGATAAGGCCAGAACCAGAGAACCCTGCCATCTTTGTGGCAGAATATTATCAATTTTTGAAGAAACGAGGGATGACTGAACACATACGGAAATTACAGGCTTCAGTACTCTAGGACTGCCAACATTTTATTCAGGCCAAATAAACTGCTGCTTTAAGAGAAAAAAATATGTTTTGGAAACAATCTTCTAAGGAAAATCAGGGGTACAATCCTTTTAGTCCTACTAATCTTAAAACCGCATTCTCTAGAGTACCCAATTACATCAAATGTGTTCAGCAATGCGCTGAAAAGTGGATAAGGTACCACTTCCATTTTCCTATTTTATGGATGCCAGCAGAGGAATATCATGTTCATCATAGGTTGGCCGACAAGGATGAAGCAACAGCTTGGAAAATATTGAAAAATTCGCAAGGGTTCAGAGCCTTAACAAATAGTACCTTCCATAGCTACTGCCTAAGTAACTTGCATGCCAAAAGCCAGTATCCGGACTCTGATTCAGATTAAAGTTGCCTGAGGACATGCAACCTTTTTAGTTGGGGGGGATGTTAGGACTCTATAATGTACCTTTTTTACCGTACATCTTGCTATCATTCCACTCTTTTCTAGTCCATATTTAAAGCCTATACTATCACTTTCATCCATTCTTCCAAAGCTATATAAAATTCTTATCTTTACTATATGTTTAACTTGTTTTACATGTAATTTTACATTACTTTCATATTTAACCATTAATCGAAAATATATAGTTGTTGAAATAGTTTGAAGACTGCAGTTAATTCATCATGGCTATTTGAACTGCATTGTTGAAACCGTTTGAAGACTAAAGTTAATCCATCGTGGTTGTCTGAAGACCGCGTTGCTGAAACAGTCAGGATAGTAAGAAAATACCATTGCTGAAACAGCCTGCGATTTGCGATTTTGAAGCAGTATTTCAGGCACGGCAGCAAGAGGAAAAGATAAGTAAGGAAGCTGTTACATTGGCCATAAAAACTGCACCTTGAAGCTAGTACCATTGTAACCATTGTAACAACATTTTGCTATGGAAGAACAAAAAGGTCCTATTTCAGTATAGAAGATCAGATTGGGTTAAAAATAGGATTTCTACAATGTAATAAATTGTGTAATAGATGTATCATCTTTAAAAAGAGGAGACATCAACATTAGATGCGGGACTACGAAAGGTTTATTTTGAAATAGACTTACAGAGAAGGAAAGTGAATCCTTTGTGATATGTTACTTCTGACAGATGAATAAAAGCTTGTTCTGAGCATTTCATTTTAATTCCTTCTTCTGGGGAATATTGTGAGAAGGAAAGGGCCCACCTTCTTCACAAGATTCACCCATTTATTTCCGTAGTTTGTTAACTGTTATTTTCATTTATGCCTTGTTAAACTCTGTTTGCTAAAATCATTTATGCAGTATTGGAACTTTGTTATCTATTGTCGAAACTCTTTTTCCATTACTTTTTGCATTGTTTTCATACAATTCATTCCTAGGTAATTGTGGATTATTTTAATTGGAAATATTGTTTACAGAAAGAGTTTGTGAAATCTTGGTAATCAAAAACAGGTGCTGAAGATTCCTACTTGGGGAATAGGGTCCTATTCTCTGTTATAGCATAATTGGTCTTTCCTTCTACAGATTGGTTTCCTTTCCTAGATTGTTATCTTTTTAATGTAATCCAGGATTCTTTTGGTGATTGTATGCAATAGAAAGATTGCCTTTGATGTAACTCAAGTAGACTTCAGTTTGTTGAAGCAAGGTGTGATTAGTGTAATTTTTACTACAACATTTGATTGCTTTTGAGATTGAGCATATACAGTGTGTGATTTCCTTTGAAATAAACAGACTTCCCCGGGTTGAAAATTTATGTAGCACTTGATTTTTTAAATTAATAAGCAATTAAAGTGACCAACAGTCATGAAATTGAAGATTGTCCCATTTTCTTAGCTAAAATGCAGGAGAATAAAAAATAGCAGCCGACTCAGAATATGCAAATGATGAGGGATGAATCATGCCAGGTAGATCCAAGTGTTAACATAGTAACACACAGTGTTGAACCCTTAGTTAAACTGAGAGGGGGGGGAGGGGGGGGTGAATTAGTTTAACACATTCATGGAATTTCAAATTTTTTTCCTGAAAATGTATTTACACCTTAATTTCATGTTCAACTTAATATGTGAGTAATCTTAGAATGTGAGCAGCAAGCATTAATATAATGTAGCAGCAGACTTAATATGACAACACCAAGTATTAAGCAGATTAGATAAACCATATCAAGACATAAACATCATGCACAAAGACACTAGATATAAGTGGAAACCCATAAAGGGAGAAAACCACATCTTATTATTGTTGTGATGCAAAGGCAAGCTCCAACTCCCTCTCACCACTGATTTTTTGTAGGCACCAACCTACAGGAGGCTCCTACCTCAATTCTGCAAGCTACAACTTGCAAGGAAGCTCCAACTCCCATCAATTTTCTGCAGGCACCAACCTACAGGAGACTCCTACCTCAGTCAGCTACAACTGACATCTATCAAGCTACAACTTGATAGGGAAGCTCCAACTTCCTTACTCTTTCAAAAGAAAAACACTTGTTGATTTACCTTGGATATCAGCTCTGTTCTTGTACCATCTTCTCTGTTGTTCATCAGTTCTCATATATGCTTTGAATCATCTCTGCACCTTCTAAGATTCTCTATCTGCTCTTCTTTCTTCTCCGCCTCACTGCTTCATTTCTGCGTTCTCTGCTTTTATATCAGCTCCTCCTTCTTCTCTGCTTCACTTCATGATTTCTGCATTCTTTAACCTTTCTCATCTCTCTATGCATATCAATAAGATATTATTTATAGAAATTTCCTTATGACTATTAGCATTCCTCAAGAAACTTGAAATGGAAATCCATGCCTCTTTGTCTTCTGCCTTCTTATTTCTTTTACCAGCTTATTCAGAAATATGTATTAATTTCAATTTTACAGTGGGATTTTTGTTTTCCTCCGGAGACTTGCCAATGCAACACAAACAATAAAAATCAATTACAACATTTTCATTCACATTTTCAGTTACATAAAGGCAATTTTACTCAGCCCATTTTCTGGCTTTTGGCTTTGCTAGCTTTTTCTTTTCTGATGCTGTCAGGTAACTGTTCTGCCTTCTTCTACTCACTGTCTTCTACATATTTTCTAGTTTTCTGTGCTTGTTCACCTGTAAAATTCATTCATGTGCATATTCCTGTTCACCGTGATTGTTTGTCTGCTGTATATATATAGCTGCGTTACAATATATATAACTACTAACTTTAAATCTGGGCAAATTCCAATGCTTTGGTTTCCTGCACTGGCAGTTTAAATAACTAAATGCGGAGGCTTTTATATTGCCATGGTTATAAACCCAATATATGCCCTCTATACAAGGTTCTCTCCTTCTATTATTTCAAGCAATTAATTTTCATTCTCGGCATTATTATTTTGATATTAGAACCTTAGAAACCATAACCCAATGGTTAATCAATCATTGAATCGTTCAATATGTGTTCACGACTTACTATTCATATATAAAATATATCAGCATCCCCAAATCAATGGTTATGTCACACTTAATAGGCTTTGGACTTTATTAATACTCTGGCAGATATTATAACAAAAACCTTAGCATTCGAATCCCCTAATTAAAATCAGTTACTAAGGTGTATATTTGATGCCAACCAACTTGGGGTTAAAAGGCCGAGTACGCACGTTCCTCGACTTTTAATTAAAATAACCCCATAGCAATCTATAAAATCAAACTTCAACTTAGGTTATAATACAACCCGACGCATATATCTTGGTTCCACAACCTGTCGTTCAACTTTGGTTTATAGTTCAACATAAAGTCGATCGGGCCCATGTACCTTGGTTAATTTTTGAGAGGATCTGACGGCCCATTATTTATCGCATTCCAATCCCAAATATGACGACAATCACGCTATAAACCTGCTCATGCGTTAACTCCTCCAAATTGCGCGATGAAGTGGGTCCTAATGCTTAAACGACCCTTCTCATCTAACGGCTGCGGGCTTATCGCATCCACTTCGGCAATACAACGGATGTAATGCAATATCGCGTTGTTTTCTCGTCCGAGGTTTAAAGCTCAAAAACAACGCGAAACTCACGATTTTCAAATACCGCCGAAATACACGTGTCGATTGATGACTGTTATCGCGCTATTTTCTTAAATACCACTTACCACTTTAGGAGCTACGCAAATACCACTCGTGGGTTATAAAACCTACTTTCATTGTTCACAGTTTCGCTACTGGTTCCTTCCACCTCAAGGTTCCGTTTTATTCCGCATTCGCCCAAAATTAATAAACCCCAAATGTCAAGATTGATATTTGTGATTAAATAAACAAACTTGGTTCAAATATTCAAGGTGCTATTCACAAACCCCAATTTTTGGTTTACAACCGAACCCAACATATATATATATGGCTTTTAATATCTCGACTTCAATAAATCAAGGCCAAACAATAAAATATATACCTTAGACTTGCCACGACATTATAGCAATTCCATCACACATAAATATCTGCATATATTTACCTTCGGGTCCCACAATGACTTCATACTTCCTTAGCGCGTTTTATATCGACGATAATATTTTAATATATATTACCACCCTGTTCAAATCTTAGAACATTATAATGAAACCCACTTCTGATATTAACAATGTGCCAAAGCACATATGAAATACCAATCATCCAGTTTTATTTCTATTTACCCAACTTTATGATTAAAACCCCCAAGGCTTTACCATAGCATGTAATCACCTGCATATTTTAGTTCAAAAGTTCGGATTTGATTTAATTTAATACGAATGCCATATGCCACCATATAATCAAGTTTGGGCCCCAGAAATTGACTCACCTTGCCATTTCTTTCACTGTTCATTAAATCAGAGTTCCATATCTCAGGGTTCCTTCTTAGTTTATAATTCTGCCTTCCTTTCTGTTGATAATGCTGTGGCTTCAACTAATATACACAAACAGGGATTTTAGTGCAATTAACTACCATTTCAACCCTATCTCAACAATTATGTGCAGAAAATTATTTGAAACCCTTGCCACAGGGTTTATTCAACTCTGTTTATAACCCTTGCCACCATTGCTTCGAAAAAACATTGTTATGCATTGATCCTCTGTTTTCAATTCCTGTGCATGACAGTGCACTTGGCAGTGCATGACTGTTCATGTCAGTGTAGGACCATTTCTTTGTTTCTCTGTACGCTCAGTATTCTGTGTATCCTCTGTATTCTACCTGGGCTGATTCTTTTGCTGCCCTGCTTCTTCAAATGTTCCATTTCACAGCTACTCGACCCTCTGCCTCCACTGCTCGACTGTTTCATCTATTCCTCTATATTTTCTATCTCCGCCTCTCTTTTTAGTTCCCTGTCTCTGTTCTTCTTATGCTCCTTGTAAATGTTACCTGTTGTCTTCTCCTTTTCTTCTGCTACTTTCCTTTTCCTGTCTCTGCCTCTTCTGCCTCTTTTGCCATCAATGACAACATTTCCAACAGTCTCCCCCTTTGGCATTGATGGCAACACATCTTCCTCTGCTAGCCTTTTAGAAGACCCTTTTTGTTTTTCCTCCCCCTTTGACATCAATGGCAAAGGGTTGCAAATTTCTTGGTGTAGATTCTATCTCTTCTGACTTTGTACCTTGTTGTCAAATTCGTCTAATCAGAGATGCATCAGTGGATCAAAACTAAAATACTGAGAAGGCTTCAATTATACTTCAGTCTCTAGTATTATCCTCATCAGAAATCCATATCTGTTGGGGAATATTATAGATGAAATAAGTCTTTTTCTACAATGCACATCTATAGTACAACACCTGTTTAATTATGAAGATGATGCCAATATGTATTTTATAGTTGTGGTTCACTGTTCTTGTCTGTTGATGGTGATATGAGCTAGGATGCTGATAATGATATTACAGTTAATAGCTGAAAGGTCCTTGTTGCTATTGTGAACAATAAATCAAACCAGAGTTTACAACTTATTGTGAGATTAGGTGATATTTCAATTTAAGAGGCCAAATACCAACTTTACTGCTTGTACACTGTACTTTCAAACCAAAACCTTGAGATTAGATGCATTCAATGTATTGGTGAATCTCACTTATCAACCATGCAATGTATCTATGCCATAAGGGGGTATGTATGTCAATGATCACTCTCTCTTTAAATGGTGAAATACCAGCAAATCCTTTATGCTAAAGTAGAATTTGGATGAATTAATAAAGAACTTTTGAGCTTCAATGGTAATCACAACAAGTCCTTCAAACTTCAGATACTTTAACTATTTTGTCATCATGATCTTCCGCAAAAACATATTCAAGATGTTTAATTAATATTTCTGTAAACAGACTTCACATGGTGTAATGAATGATTTCAAGAGAGAGGCCTAATATATATGTACTGACCTCAGGAAGGCATGAAAATATATAGAAAAAGATACTGCTTCAATTCTCAATATAATGTTTCAAAACAAAATATTGACCCTTTAGCTCTATAATTGACCTTTTCATGCTTGAATAATGTAGATAACTCTATGATACTAACTTGGTGTACTTTTTCCATAATCCCTTGATCCTGAGGACCTATACCATATTGCTGCTCCACTGATAACACCTGGTATTCTTTTGATAGGCATGCTGCTTGTAACTAAATACCCACATTGATACCACTTTCACTTCAGCTCACACATGAACCCATAGATAAGACAACCTTCATAGTTTCTGCTATTGAGCTCTCCAATGTTTTCAACAACAATCATCAATATACTGAATCTGATCTTGGCCTCATTAATCTTTTACTTTTTCTATCATTTTGTTTAGAGGAAGGTCACAACATTTTCCTTTCTAGAACTGCTCCAGATTCATTGCTGCTTTAGATACAATTCAACTGTTCTAACATAAAAATCTTTGGGAAGACATCTTCAATTTCTTTACTAGGAATCTTCATGGGCAGATCATCCAAAGATTTATCACTTATTTAACTTCACTCTTTCAAGGGGACTTTTCATAGATGATGTAATGACATAATGATGATAGGCACTTTTCTTACTCATTCTTCTTTAAATGATTCATTGTTAATTCTAGCAGTATGATGCACACTGTGATCATCCCTTAATGTGTTGATATCTTCTTAGCTCACATGTTCAATGCTGATGTTTCCTCTATCATCATGTCTTCTTGCTGCTTTCTCTCCTTCCATCAACCTGTTGGCTATTGTGTGCTTCAGGTGTTCTTCTTCCTCTATAATTCTCTGTTGGAGAAAATGTCCTTTCCCTTCCTGACCTTATAGCTGTTCTCATTCAAAGGATCTCTTCTTAGACTTCTTTTATGGGAATAATTTATGAACTGCTCTCCCCCTGAGATGTTGCTTCATATCTATCACTGGATATATGCTTGCTTTGCTTCATAGAGCAGCTCCCCCTGAGACTATGAAAGATTCATTAGGTTATTGAGATAATAGGCTCCCCCTTTCTCTTTTCCTTCCATACTTTATTGGGGTTCTTCATAATGTCTGCATTTATTTTAGATTCATAGTTTTTTTTTATTTTTTGTGTTTCCATCATCTGTCTAGAGTTCTTGAATATATATGGTAGTTTACAGTCCTTTGATTTGTGGCCAAGCTTGAGGCATACATAACAGATTATTTTGTCAAAGTACATTTGAGCTGATGTATAATACTTTGTTCCCCTTCTAGAAAACATTTTACATTCAACGGATTTATGTCCAAAATTATTGCATGCATAACAGTAGCCATGGAAATGATTTTTGTACCTGGTGAAAGATTGTCCTTTCCATTTGCTTGCTTGAGGGATTATTCTCTTTTGCTGCATCTTTTGCTGGTTGAACTGGATTTGTTTTGTCTTGCAATATGCTGCAATATGTCCTGGTTTGTGACAAGAGAAACAAGTGTTACTTCCCATAGGAGGAAAGAACCTTCTTTGACATCTTCCAAATTTATTCAATTCATCTTCAGGAGCATGTGAGCCTTTAGCAGCTGATTGTTTCTTCCTCTCATTCTCTTTCCTTTCATGTTCCTGCTTGATTCTATTTGTTTCTCTGCAACTCATGTTCTTGCTGGCTTCTACTACTGTAGGAATCTTCTGAATTGCTTCATTTTCCTTTACAACTTTTACAAAAATGATAGTCTTTTTATCTTCTATTTTGGACTTACTGGTTTCTCCTACATATCCTATGCCAGCCTTTATGAGAGGTGATCTTTGAGAATTTAGCATCTTATCCAATTGTCCAGTGCTTTTCATTAGAGGTGTATTCATTAACTGTTCTCTTTTGGCTTTTTCTAAGTTCTTTCTTAGACTCACTACTTCTCCTTCCAGTTTCTCGCATTCTAGACTTTTCTCTTCCATTTGTTGCAGCAGAGTGTCTTCAACTTTCTTTGCTTCTTCAAGCTGTGTCTTCAGGGCTATAATTTATTTCTTATATTCATATTATTTCTCATCACATATTTGCACCAATGTCTTTAGGTCTTTGTTTTCACTCTTAAATATTTCTATTTCAGTCAAGACTGTGTCAAGTTTGGTTTTTTCTTCAGCTGCAATTTCTTCATGGCTCTTAATTTCATTCACACTAGTAGGTACCTCATTTGATTGAACATTTTCCCCTTGACATGAATTTTTCTTCTTCTTAATTCTCTTCTTCTTCTTGACAGTGCAACCCATAGTGTCTGCTCTATGCATGAAGTGCAATCTATCCCAGATTTCTTTTACAGAGGTTAAATCCATTATTAACTCAAGATCCTTGTTATAAAGGTTGTTGAATATCACACATTTGCCTTGGCATTCCTCTATTTTTCTTGCACCGAGGGAGAGTCTGTGCAATAACCATCACATACAAGTTTCCATACCTCAGGTTCATAAGCCAGTAATCCTATTTTAACCTTATCTCTCCATTCAGGAAAGTTTGTTGTATTTAACACAGGTACATTTTGATAGTCCATGACTTAACCAGATCTCCTTCAAGCTATTAGGCTTTCACCAAAGGAACTTGGCTCTGATACCAATTGTTGAACCCTTAGTTAAACTGAGAGGGGGGGGGGGGGGGTGAATCAGTTTAACACATTCATGGACTTTTAAAAAAAAATCATGAAAAATAATTTACACCTTAATTTCATGTTCAACTTAATATGTGAGTAATCTTAGAATGTGAGTAGCAAGCATTAATATAATGTAGCAGCAGACTTAATATGACAACACCAAGTATTAAGCAGATTAGATAAACCATATCAACACATAAAAATCATGCACAAAGACACTAGATATAAGTGGAAACCCATAAAGGGAGAAAACCACATCTTGTTATTGTTGTGATGCAAAGGCAATCTCCAACTCCCTCTCACCACTGATTTTCTGTAGGCACCAACCTACAGGAGGCTCCTACCTCAATTCTGCAAGCTACAACTTTCAAGGAAGCTCCAAATCCCATCAATTTTCTGCAGGCACCAACCTACAGGAGGCTCCTACCTCAGTCAGCTACAACTGACATCTATTAAGCTACAACTTGATAGGGAAGCTCCAACTTCCTTAATCTTTCAAAAGAAAAACACTTGCTGATTTACCTTGGATATCAGCTCTGTTCTTGTACCATCTTATCCGTTGTTCATTATTTCTCATATCTGCTTTGAATCATCTCAGATTATCTATCTACTCTTCTTTCTTCTCTGCCTCACTGCTTCATTTCTGCATTCTCTGCTTTTCTATCAGCTCCTCCTTCTTTGCCTCACTGCATCATTTCTGCATTATTTAACCTCTCTCACCTCTCTATGCATATGAATAAGATATTATTTATAGAAATTTCCTTATGACTGTTAACATTCCTCAGGAAACTTGAAATGGAAATCCATGCCTCTTTGTCTTCTGCCTTCTTATTTATTTTACTAGCTTATTAAGAAATATGTATTAATTTCAATTTTACAGTGGGATTTTTGTTTTCCTCTGGAGACTTACCAATGCATCACAAACAATAAAAATCAATTACAACATTTGCATTCACATTTTCAGTTACATAAAGGCAATTTTACTCAGCCCATTTTCTGGCTTTTGGCTTTGCTGACTTTGTCTTTTCTGATGCTGTCAGGTAACTGTTCTGCCTTCTTCTGGTCACTGTCTTTTGTATATTTTCCAGTTTTCTGTTCTTTTTCACCTGTCAAATTCATTCCTGTGCATATTCCTGTTCACCATGATTGTGTGTCTACTGTATATATATAGCTACGTTACAATATATATAACTGCTGACTTTAAATCTAGGAAAATTCCAATGCTTTGGTTTCCTATAATGGCAGTTTAAATAACTGAATGTGGAGGCTTTAATATCGCCATGGTTATAAACCCAATATATGCCCTCTATGCAAGGTTCTCTCCTTCTATTATTTCAAGCAATTAATGTTCATTTTCGACATTATTATTTTGATATTCGAACCTTAGAAACCATAACCCAATGGTTAATCAATCATTGAATCGTTCAATATGTGTTCACACCTTACTATTCATATATAAAATATATCAGCATCCCCAAATCAACGGTTATGTAACACTTAATAGGCTTTGGACTTTATTAATACTCCGGTAGATATTATAACAAAAACCTTAGCATTCGAATCCCCTAATTAAAATCAGTTACTAAGGTGTATATTTGATGCCAACCAACTTGGGGTTAAAAGGCCGAGTACGCACGTTCCTCGACTTTTAATTAAAAGAACCCCATAGCAATCTATAAAATCAAACTTCAACTTAGGTTATAATACAGCCCAATGCATATATCTTTGTTCCACAACCTGTCGTTCAACTTTGGTTTATAGTTCAACATAAAGTCGATCGGGCCCACGTACCTTGGTTAATTTATGAGAGGATCTGACGGTCCATTATTTATCGCATTCCAATCCCAAATTCGACGACAGTCACGCTATAAACCTACTCATGCTTTAACTTCTCCAAATCGCGTGATGAAGTGGGTCCCAACGCTTAGACTACCCTTCTCATCTAACGGCTGCGGGCTTATCGCATCCACTTCGGCAATCTAATGGACGTAATGCAATATTGCATTGTTTTCTCGTCCGAGGTTTAAAGCTAAAAAACAATGCGAAACGCGCGGTTTTCAAATACCGCCAAAATACATGTGTCAACCGATGACTATTATCGCGTTATTTTCTTAAATACCACTTACTGCTTTAGGAGCTACGCAAATACCACTCGTGGGTTATAAAACCCGCTTTCATTGTTCACAGTTTCGCTCCTGGTTCAGTCCGCCTCAAGGTTCCGTTTTATTCCGCATTCGTCCAAACTTAATAAACCCCAAATGTCAAGATTGATATTTGTCATTAAATAAACAAATTTGGTTCAAATATTCAAGGCGCTATTCGCAAACCCTAATTTTTGGTTTACAACCGAACCCAACATATATATATGGCTTTTAATATCTCGACTTCTGTTACACCATTTTTTGGTCATCTAACCTACTATCATTATATGGACCCAAGTACACCATGTAAGACCAATTTTACCCTAAGTAAAATTGCCTTCACTATGTAAAATAACTTAATAAAACACATTTATTAGGTTGTTTATGGTCTAAATAGGAAACCCCAAAAGGAAACATTAAACAAACCTATATTTGTTTGATTTTCCTGGTCATGTTTAACCCAAAACAAAGAAATTAATTAGATAAATCTTTATTTATCTTATTATTTTCTAGGAATAATTATTTCAATCTTATTTAAATAATATTCCTTGTTAAATATGACTAAATCACCCATAAATAATTAAATAAATCATTATTTATTTGATTATCTTTCAACCACTTCCTTAAAATGATAAATAAATCATTTATTTATTTATTATTCACAAATAAAGGGATTTGACCCAAGTCAAATACCTTTTCCCTCCGACAAATATAATAAAATATTCATAAAAGGTGGATCTAGATTTGGTTAATGTTATTTTAATCATGCACCAAGATCTAGAATGACCCAATATTTTGTTATAAATAGGAGGGTTTTTCCTACCATTCTTCACCTTTTGTTGCCTATTAGATCACTCTGGATCTAAACTCTTGGTCTGACTTTGAGCCATTATCATTGTCATATTCTCCATTATTTGTTGTGTGAGCTCCCTTTGAGTTCTATCTTTGTCTGGGTTTTCTACACCAATAGGAGAGAGAAATGCTAGATCTGAAGTGCCGAGGACTTCCAAGAACCCATCCCATTGAGGAGAATTGGAAACATCTTCTTGTTTTCCTCCCAGGTGCCCTTAATACAAAAAATTCTTTCAAAAATTGTTCTTGTCTTGTCTATTGGATATATGGAGCAAAACCTTCTTTTTTACTGCTTAATGTCTTTCTATGCATAGATCTGGTTTTTGCAGCTCTTGTCTTGATCAACTAACTACAGATCTGAAGATATTGGCAGCCATATTTGATGTTAGGGCTATTAGTTATGCGTAGCTAAAGTGGTCTTTTTCGTACACTTCGACAAAGGATTCATACTAACAATTGGCGACTCCACACGGGTTTTCAATTACGACCGTTGTCGTTTTTCATATTCCTGCATATCCAGCTACTTCAGACCCTAGGGTTTCTTTTCAGCTTTTTGTTTTTCCTATTTTCATGTTTTTTTTCACCTATAAAACCCTAAAACATTAAAATTTCTAACTTCTGCGTGTTTCTGGCCCTATTGCGCAGGTGACAGACATCAGCCGCAACTGAGACGACAACTTTTCCGCAAATCTGCCGCCGGGACAACCGGAGTTGGAGGTCGCACTTTTCAGCCCAAAAACTGTGACCTGGACTCCAGGTCACACTTTTCAGCCCCTTTTCTGCGACCTGAACAGGAAAACAGGTCAGAACCTGCGACCTGTGCTTTTTTCTGCTGTTTTTCTGCAATTTTTCTGGGTTTTGCTGAAGCTTCTGTCAGGGTTTTCCAGCCTCTGTCTCCGCCCGTTTGGACCTGTTTCTGATCTGTTTTTCTCATCTAAGTGGGAACCTAGCCCCCTAGGGCTTCAGTACCCTCCACTTTTGGTGGAAGAGTTTTTCGCTGTTTCAGGTGTCTGATCTTTCAGAGTTTCAGCCTTCCCTTTTTCAGATCTGATACCTCATTCTCAGATCCCTTTAAATCAGCTCTTCTTCCTTTCAAATCACCTCTTGAAGTTTTGTTTGGATCTACCTTAGGGCCTCCTCCTTGTCCCTTTTTATTTTTGCTGATTTCCTCCTTTTTTACAACCACCTTGCCTCTGCCTCTTGGCTGTGTTCTGCACCTCTTTTCAGCAGTTTTCCCCTTTAGATCCCTGTCCCTCCCGACCTTAGATCTATTGGCCACTTTTTCGTGTGTTTTGAATAGATTTTTTCCCTCTTTTAGATTAGTTTTTAGAGACCCGCCTTCTTGGGTTAGATCGATGCATTAATCACTGTTAATTTTCTGTTATTTCAGCATTATATACTGTTTTCTGCAGAATTATTTTCAGTTACGCAACACACTTTTTCTTTTTCTCTCAAAACGACAAGGGTTTAAAAATTAAAATTAACGCACACCACACACTCACCCTAAGTGAAGAAGAACCTGGTTAACACCGCCAGGCAAAGACTTTAAAATCAATTGACACTGCACCTATCTGCCCTTGTTTCGACATTGTAATCTCTTGGTTTGCACCTCCCTGCCTTTGTTGGTTGTTCTTCTTCCCCTTGTGCCGTGTTTGTGTTGTCATCATTGCACCCCCAAGGCGCACATCCCGGAGAATTCTTGGCCTTCACCCTCAGTTTCCGATCGGTCGACCTACTCCTTCCCGACGTACTCCATCATTGGTATTAGTCTGTCAATCGCTCTACTATTTTCTCTCGTGCCTTAGTTGAGGATCCCTTATCGCCTCACCTATGGCGGACCTCCTTCTGTCGACATAAGCTCCTTCATTCCAGAGGACAGGTCTAGAGAGCGGTGTACCTTGGTTCCGGCTTCCACTCTTGTTCGGTGCCTCAGATCAGGCAAAGGGATCTCTCATTTCCCTTTGACTTGATTGTTTCTCCACTTCAGCTCCTTTCAGCATGATCAAGATCCGTATGCTTGATGGTCCAGTGATGCAGCAGAAGCTATTGGTGATGCTCGGGTGTGTGTGAGATGTCTCAGCCCTCATGAGGGGGTGGCCCTGCAGGTAGCCCCCCACATGCCCGGATGACCTATTCATTGCAGCCTTCGATGCAACTCCATATATTTGATGATGTCGGCCTTAGCCGCTTGTAGCGCCTCTTTGATTTTCATGTATCAGTCAGATTTTGTGAGCCCTTCCCCGCTTGTAGGGGGCATTTGGGTTGTATTTGTATCTCATGTACTCAGATATTATTGTATAAGTCCTGGCTGTTATCCCAGGCACAACATTTATATGGGATCCCTCATTGTATTTCTATGCTCATGTTTATGCCGGCTGTACTTTATGGTTCGGTCCCTTGTTTACTGGACACACTATTCTTTTGTACTTTGTCTCGGCGGGCATAGGTATGCCTCCCCGCCACCTTTAGCACAAGTACCCTCTCATAAAAAGAGACTTTTTGCACCTGTAAGTCTCGTCTCCTTAGGGTCTAGTTCTTCAGCACATTAGTCTACTTTACATTTCTCTCTCTGACTTCCCCTTTGATGTCTGGTGATTGAGTTTTTACAACGTACTTCGGTCATACGATTTGCTCCTAACACTCGCACGCTGGGGGGCAATCTGTTACACCATTTTTTGGTCATATAACCTACTATCATTAGATGGACCCAAGTACACCATGTAAGACCAATTTTACCCTAAGTAAAATTTCCTTCACTATGTAAAATAACTTAATAAAACACATTTATTAGGTTGTTTATGGTCTAAACAGGAAACCCCAAAAGGAAATATTAAACAAACCTATATTTGTTTGATTTTCCTGGTCATGTTTAACCCAAAACAAAGAAATTAATTAGATAAATCTTTATTTATGTTATTATTTTCTAGGAATAATTATTTAAATCTTATTTAAATAATATTCCTTGTTAAATATGACTAAATCACCCATAAATAATTAAATAAATCATTATTTATTTTATTATCTTTCAACCACTTCCTTAAAATGATAAATAAATAATTTATTTATTTATTATTCACAAATAAAGGGATTTGACCCAAGTCAAATACTTTTTCCCTCCAACAAATATAATAAAATATTCCATAAAAGGTGGATCTAGATTTGGTTAATGTTATTTTAATCATGCACCAAGATCTAGAATGACCCAATATTTTGTTATAAATATGAGGGTTTTTCCTATCATTCTTCACCTTTTATTGCCTATTAGATCACTTTGGATCTAAACTCTTGGTCTGACTTTGAGCCATTATCATTGTCATATTCTCCATTATTTGTTGTGTGAGCTCCCTTTGAGTTCTATCTTTGTCTGGGTTTTCTATACCAACAGGAGAGAGAAATGCTAGATCTGAAGTGCTGAGGTCATCCAAGAACCCATCCCATTGAGGAGAATTGGAAACACCTTCTTGTTTTCCTCCCAGGTGCCCTTAATACAAAAAATTCTTTCAAAAATTGTTCTTGTCTTGTCTATTGGATATATGGAGCAAAACCTTCTTTTTACTGCTTAATGTCTTTTTATGCATAGATCTAGTTTTTGTAGCTCTTGTCTTGATCAACTAACTACAGATCTGAAGATATTGGAAGCCATATTTGATGTTAGGGCTATTAGTTATGCATAGCTAAAGTGGTCTTTTTTCATACACTTCGACAAAAGATTCATACTAACAACTTCAATAAATCAAGGCCAAACAATAAAATATATACCTTAGACTTGCCACGGCATTATAGCAATTCCATCGCACATAAATATCCACATATATTTACCTTCGGGTCCCACAATGACTTCATACTTCCTTAGCACGTTTTATATCGATGATAATATTTTAATATATATTACCGCCCCGTTCAAATCTTAGAACATTATAATGAAACCCACTTCTGATATTAACAATGCGCCAACGCACATATGAAATACCAATCATCCAGTTTTATTTCTATTTACCCAACTTTATCATTAAAACCCCCAAGGCTTTACCATAGCATGTAATCACTTGCATATTTTAGTTCAAAAGTTCAGATTTGATTTAATTTAATACCAATGCCATACGCCACCATATAATCAAGTTTGGGCCCCAACAATTGACTCGCCTTGCCATTTCTTTCATTGTTCATTAAATCAGAGTTCCATATCTCAGGGTTCCTTCTCAATTTATAATTCCGCCTTCCTTTCCCTTGATAATGTTGTGGCTTCAACTGATATACACAAACAGGGATTTTAGTGCAATTAACAACCATTTCAACCCTATCTCAACAATTATGTGCAGAAAATTATTTGAAACCCTTGCCATAGGTTTTATTCAACTATGTTTATAAACCTTGCCACTGTTGCTTCGAAAAACATTGTTATGCATTGATCCTCTGTTTTCAATTCCTGTGCATGACAGTGCACTTGGCAGTGCATGACTGTGCATGTCAGTGTAGGACCATTTCTTTGTTTCTCTTTACGCTCAGTATTCTGTGTATCCTCTATATTCTACCTGGGCTGCTTCTTTTTCTTCCCTGCTTCTTCAAATGGCCCATTTCCCAGTTGCTCGACCCTCTGCCTCCACTGCTCGACCGTTTCATCTCTTCCTCTGTATTTTCTATCTCCGCCTCTCTTTTTAGTGCCCTGTCTCTGTTCTTCTTATGCTCCCTATAAATGTTACCTGTTGTCTTCTCCTTTTCTTCTGCTGCTGTCCTTTTCCTGTCTCTGCCTCTGCTGCCTGTTTTTCCATCAATGACAACATTTCCAACACACTGTGGTGTGAATACTGGAGGAGACTACACAGAAGGAAAAAAAACTTGTGACAGAGACTTGGGTAAGCAAAGGTGAAGATAATAATGTTGGATTTAACATAAAACCTGAGAAGGAGGCATTCATGGAATCAAGGAAGACAATTATGACTCCTAAAGCTTCACCACCTACCCCACAGAGATATTTGTTCCCATTGGAAAATAACACTGAGGATAGTGTCAAATTAAAATAAGTTGATCAGTCTATCTTGGCGTCCTTATTGTATATGTGTATGAAATTGCTGAGGGACTAGAGAGTTTTAGAGGGGTTTCAAGAGTTGATAGATAACTGCGCTAGAAAGGAAAGACTGCAACTAAAACAACACGTAGTAGACAAAGCATACAAGAACAAGAAGAGAACCGAATGAGAGATGCGGTTGACTGTGCACGTCAGACATTATGAGATGGATCAAGTCACTCTAGATCTAGGATCAGATGCCAACGTTTTTCCAATGCAGACATGGGAGAATATGGAAGACCTAAGCTATAATGTTCACAAATTCAGGCGAGGATGGAAAATCAGCAGAAGATTATTCCTATGGGGTGACTACAGGCGATTAGCGTAGATATTGGTGGAGCTAGTGTGTTGGTCAACTTCAAAGTGATTGAGATTGTTGATGATAGTAATCAATATCCTACGGTATTGGGATTTTAATGGGCTTACGACATGGATGCTATAATCAACCTGAAGAAGAGGCAGATGATCTTTGAAAAGAATGGTACCCTAATTGTTGTGCCATTAGATCCTTTCGAAAGTGCGCACTATACAAAGCCTGTCCAACATGAGTATGGGGATATTGAGATTGATCAGATATATAAGCTTACTCTGTAGGATGAATACTAGATTAATCCCACCGTGGATGGTAGCATGTTTTGGCAGCATGATAGTTCATGCGTTTCGGATTCTAATGAAGATTTGGAGCATTGGCAGACTTATTTACACAAGGTAACTGCTAAGTGTTGTAACAGGGTTACTAGATCTCTGCGTTGTGTCAGATCAGAAGCGCGCGACTTACATTTTTATGATGGCACGGGGAATGTTGTCTTTTTTTTGGAGGAATTTTAGAAAAATGTTCCTGAGGACCAAAGATACAAGGCTTTGTTATTCAGAGGTCTAATCCATCTTGATAGTGGGGCCCGCACAGGGAAAGTTTAGAAGGATGGAAGGATTTTTGCAAGTTGATAAGGCTGAGAATTGGTTATGTTGATAAAAATATCACAAATAAGTGTGATGGTCAGAAGGATCCTTGCGAGCAGTTGGCTCACTGGACTGAATCTTGGGGCATCAAACCTCTGCCAGAATGGGTGCACATGTTGTTTCATTCCTTGGATATGATACCTCAATAATGGTATCTTGAAACAAAGTTGCGCCATGGAACCATGGATTGTGATGAGGTGATAGAGGGGTTCTTATTAACATATAACTTCGCTGATGGTTGGGAGTGTATTACTGAGGCCCTTCAAGAAGTGGAAGCAAGGGTATTCCAAATTACCAAGGATCTAAGGATGTTGGTACAACCTGTTTAGACAGACCCAGCCAAAACGTTTGTGTTGGGGGAGGAAATTTGTGGGTACCGAGATGAACATATGTGGAAGGATTCTGTTGGAGGATGGATTCATTGTAATCATAGTACTACGCAACAATATGAAGGTAGATGCAACTAGAGGTTCTTGTGTCGAGGGAAGAAGGACTTAGCTGAGGGGGTGAATCTTGCGTAGTTCATCCAAAATATAACTGTTGGAGAAGTAAAAGTTGATTGGACAATGACTTGGTTGTTAAAAGGAGCTGGAGGGTGTTGGGTGTGGAGCCTGATTATCTTCTTTCCTTTGTATCACAACATTGGAACCCTGTTCTTAATGGGGCAACAACGTCGCCCGTAATTAAATGTTGCTTGGGGGGTCCTTCTAGGCCGTTCATTAGGTGGATGATGTGGCAGTAGAAGTTATGTTTAATTTAGGGTTTTTTTCCCTAGAAGTCAACCCCTTGTTTTTTATGAGGGTATTTTATTGCGACTGTGTATTATATGTGTATTCTTAGAGTGAGAAACAAATAGGGAGACTGTGAGAGAGAACAAAGGATATTACAGTGGATCTGCTATAGGTTGTGTCTCTTCATTTTGCTAGATAATATAAAGGAAGGACTAGCTGTTCAGGGTGGACATAGCCCAAATTGGGTGAACCACGTATATCTATGTCTCTTTGGTTTTATGTGTTCATTTTTTCTGCATATTTTATGTGTTGCATTTCTCTATAATATATAATTTTCTAACAGAGGGATGCAATTAATGGGCATATATGGGTGGATCTATCACCAAACAGACATTTATGAGGAGTATCTAAAGGAGATAATGTGGTTTGAATTTGAAATTTTCTATAAAGGAAGGATCCCACTCCCCATTTGAACACTTTGTGCACTAAGTTTTATAAGTAGAGCTATTGTCTGCAAGAGAGACTAGTGAGTTATTGCATGTTAGATTACAGTTTCGCAACATTTAGAGAGACCTTGATAAATTTTGGGCTCAACTATACATTTTTACCAGGAGTAGATCGTACATGATGACCACACCACCAGTAATAACCACACGGTGCCAAGGTCGCATAGAAATAAGACAACTACGGGCGCAACACTCTCCGCGAAGCCTAAGAAGCAAATCCTAAGGTCGTTGCCACAGAAGAAAATATTGAAGGAATGATAGAGTAAGGGAGCTCAAGATCGATAGAAAAAGGCGATGGAGATAGAATCAAATGACGACAAAGTAGAGGAATTCCCAGAAGAGATTGATGCTGAGGAGGTTGAGCCTATCTCTAGGCTACCTCCATATCTCCCGCCCGAGAAGTCAGAGGGCAAGAAGCCAATGAAAGACCTAGACGAAGTGAAGTACAAGGTGTTTACACCATTGATTCCAGATGAGGTGTCGGTTGAAGGAGAGTTACTGGCTGTTTGGCCACTAGTTTTCATTATTATTATCACTTTTTAACACCTATTTCATCCATTTCTACCATTCTTTATCACGTCATTTATCATGGTTTATCATATAATTCCATTTTATAATTATTTATGCTCTTATGGATAAATATTATTTCTTCTCCTTTTATTTTTAATAAATTGATGATTATTGTATAGTTTTAATGATGGTTAATTAATAATTACATGCTCCAACATTTAGCCTCGGGAATATTTTCCAGATTGTAGATTTGATCTCCAACTCATCATTAAATATTCCAACTCAGAAATTCGTTGGAATAAGAAGTGACAGTTTTGCATTGGACGTTTTGGGAAAATGGAGAAGAATTTGGAAAATCTGAAACATGGGTTTTGTCCAGAATGGACCTAGTTAACCTTAGAATGAGTATTTTTCCCAAATTCAGTTCGTATTAAGAGAAACAGAAGGTTCACTGAAGACGATTTTCTCAAATTTGTTGTTGCAGCTTTTTTCCAAATTATCTTAGTTGCAATACCAAATTTGACCTGTTCTTGTTGAATGTGATGGAAATACTAAGAGGGGGGGTGAATCAGTATTCCTTTCAATTAAAGCATTAGTTAATCTTCAATTATCATCAGTGTTTGTAAAATGATAGTAGTAAACAAAAAGAACACAAATGCACACAGTTTTTAAGGTGGAAACCCACTCCGGGAAAAAAACCACCTAATGTTTTTCTAATAATTCTTTAATATTCAACTACAATTGAAGATAAAGCTCCAAATTCATAGAATCTAGAGAAGAATTCTTCTCCAACTCCCGTTGGATGGACACTCCAACGCTCGATATTCTTCAGTAGTCAATTTAATGGATGCCCCAACACCCAATGAGCTACAACTCACCCTAGCACCACCCTGCCACCCTGTAGAAGAATAAAAGAAGAATGGACTCTCGTACCAGGGAAAATGGTCCAATTTACAATGATATAGAATGATGTAGAAGAATAAGACACACTAGAACATAACCCCAACTATGACACAGCCACCTAATGATGATCCTAAACCACCCGACACTGCCTCTTCAACTCTTGGCAGATAGACACTAGTACAATTTTTACAATAATGTATTTACAATGACTTAGTACCATGATACCTTTACAATGATTGTATGCAGTGCTGCCCACTTGAAGAATTCATGTGATGAAATTCTTGCTGCTGTTAAGCACCTTGGTTGTTGCTCTTGTCATGCTACCCTCTACTGCACCTTGCTTTGCTTTGCTGCCCTAGAAAGTCTGGTCCTTTGCAGCCCTTGACAGCACATGATCTAGATTTTTCTTCCCTTCTAGGAGCTCGATATTGAATCTGGTGTATATCTGTTATTTCATATCCCTAATATCTAATTTTTGGTCCTGTATTCATCCTCTGAGTTTTATTTCCAATGCCATAGGTCTGACCCAATTTCGATTCTTCAAGAGAGAGTCATACTTAATCTCTCACAATGCCCTAATTATGGACAGTTTCAGTAGAGCGAACTTGTACAACCTGCCATGTGTCACCGTTTCTTCATTCAGCTCTAAATTGATAGAACTAAAACTACATTCTGTGCAATATCTACCACTTTTTACGAAATTCCAATCCGATACTCAAAGAGAGAGTTATGAAGATTTTACCAGGGTCACGTCTTTGAGATGAATTTCAGGAGCTTGCAAAAACCCTGAATTCCACAGATCATATCTCCGAAAATATTGCGCACCTTGATTTGAAATTTTCACAGCCGCTTCCTCAGGATTTCGGCTTTGCCTCATAAACATTTCAGCTTCTGAACCTTTGTAGAAACAAATTTAGAGTGAAAATTCCACGATTTCCTGTTTCAGATGGCGAAATCCCTTGCATAAGGAGGAAATGAGGATCACAATTTATATAAATGCTTAGGTTGAGAGGGGCTTCAAAAAGTGAACGTGGGAGGTATTTTAGGTTAATTATGAATTTTCAATGACTCATGCCACAACCCTATGGGGTTTTAGCCCACTAACTGGGGATATAAACTTCAAACATGAATATCTCTCAAACCGTGAAGAATTACGTGGCATGCCGTATATCAAAAAAAACATCTCGACAAGTAGAAACCATAAAAAAACATTCTTGAACTAGAATATAGTAATTTGGTAGGTCAAAATTCCCATGCAATATTGGGTTAGCCCCTAGTGCTGCTTAGGTTGACATCAATGACAACCGTTGATCAACAATTTCCCCCTTTAGCATTGATGGAAACACAAGTACTCCCCCTGCGATCATGACACCTCTCCCTACAACATTCTCTCCCCCTTCGACATCAATGGCAAAAGGTAACTCCCCCCTGAAACATAACCATCTTACGAACCTGTACACACTTCCACTCCCCCTGACACACAACCGTCCTGCAGACCTGTAATATAATGAGAACTTGGGAGAATTCCAAGCTTCTGATGAAGATATTCAAATGCTTCACGAGGTAAAGGTTTAGTGAAGATATCAGCAATTTTTTCTTTTGTACAAACATACTCAAGTTTGATATTCTTTTCAGCGATTTTTTCTCTAACAAAATGATATTTGATCGGAATGTGTTTTGTTTTTGAATGCATGATAGGATTCTTGGAGATGTTGATGGCACTAGTGTTGTCACAGAATATGGGAATAGGCTCACTGAATTGTACTTGAAGATCTTTCAAAGTTTGTTTCATCCAAAGGACTTGAGTGTAACATGATGCTGCTGCAATGTATTTTGCTTCTGCTGTAGATAACGAGATTGAGGTTTTCTTTTTTCTCAACCATGATATGAGACAACCACCTAGATAGAATGCTGCTCCACTAGTACTCTTACGATCATCAACGCTTCCTACCCAATATGCATCTGTAAAGGCTTGAATAATGAGATTGTTACCCTTGGGATACCACAAGCCATATTCTTCTGTGCCCTTCAGATATCGAAGAATTCTTTTGATGGCAATAATATGTGATTCTTTTGGTGCTGCTTGGAATCTTGCTACTTGTCCAGCTATTTGCATAACATCTAGACGAGAGGCTATTACATATAGAAGACTACCACTCATAGATCTGTGCAACCTCTGATCCACATCCTTAGATGAGTCGTCTATGCTCAATTTGAAACCCGTTACCATCGGAGTAAGGACGGGTTTGCAATCTTCCATTTTGAATTTCTTGAGCATTTCCTTGATGTACTTGGCTTGACATATAAATATTCCTTTCTCTTGCTGAGATATTTGAAGCCCTAAGAAGTATGCTAGCTCACCAAGTAAAGAAATATCGAACTCACTTTGCATCTTTGTAGAAAATTTCTTACTTAGTCGATCATCATTGCTACCAAATATTATATCATCCACATATACCTCAATGATTGTTAAATTATCTTTATCTATTTGTACATAAATATTGCTATCAACAGTATCTTTCTTGAACCCTTGTTGACGTAGATATCCATCAAGACAAGCATACCATGCTCTGGGAGCCTGCTTGAGACCATATAAAGCCTTCTTTAACCTGCAAATATAGTCTTATTTTTCTGATAGTAGAAAACCTTCAGGTTGTTCGATGTAAACTTTTTCTTCTAATTCTCCATTCAAAAATGTTGACTTAACATCCATTTGGTAGACTTTGATTTTTCTTGAACATGCATAGGCGAGAAACATTCGGATGGCTTCCATTCTGGCAACTGGTGCAAATGTTTTGTTGAAATTAATTCCTTCCACTTGTGCATAGCCTTTGCAAACCAATCTTGCTTTGTTGCAATGGCTTTAGTAGTGTTCTTTCAATTCTTTGTTCATTAGTCCCAATGACATTTTTGTCTTTTTGGTCATGGAACTAATTCCCGGATGTTATTCTTCTCAATTTGATCCAATTCTTCATTCATATCTGCTACCCAATGTTCATTCTGGCTGGCTTCCTCAAAACTACTAGGCTCAAAGGTTGCTAGAAAAGCAACGTGAGCTTGTTGTGATGAACGAAGTTGTCGCCCTTCATTTATGTCACCAATGATTTTATTTTATGGATGGTTATTTTGAATCCATTATTTTGTTCTCCTTGGAGGAGCTTCTTGTTGTTGTTCTGGTATATCTTGATAATCATTGTTTACTTCTTCCTTGTTGATAGTTGCTTCTTGTTCTACAATTTTATCTATGTCTTTTTCAGCCTCTGTCTCAAGTTTCAAAGATTCTAGATCCTCATCATTATTCGCTAGAACACCATCTTCGTCAAATGTAACATTTATGTTCTCCACTATCTTTTTTCGTCTTAGATTATAAAATTTATAGGCCTTTCTTTTGTTTGAGTAACCAACAAAGATACCTTCATCAACACGTGATTCAAACTTACCCAAATTTTGATCTTCACTTTTGATATAACATTCGCTTCCAAAGATTCTGAAATATTTTACATTAGCTGGTTTTCCTTTCCATAATTCATATGGAGTCTTGTTGCAATTATTTCTGAGAAGACTTCTATTGATAATGAAGACTACTGTATCAATTTCATGAACCCAGAATTTTTCATCCAATTTTGAGTCCTTCAACATTGTTCTACCCATTTCCTGTATGGTTCTGTTCTTTCTTTTAGCAACTCCATTTTGCTGAGGTGTTCGTGCTGTTGAAAATTGTCGTTTTATTCCATTTTAGTCACAGTATTGCTGAAACAATTTGGAAGTGAATTCTCCACCATTATCTGATCTTAGACACTTTATTTTCAAATCAGTTTCATTTCCAACCAACTCCTTGTAGATCTCAAAGCAATCAAATGCTTCAGATTTTTTCTTTAGGAAACTGATAGCTGTCATATTCGTATAGTTATCTATCATTAACATGAAATATAATTCTCCATCTAAGCCTTTTGTTCTCATAGAACCACATAGATCAGTATGTATCAATTCCAAAGGATGTGATGCAAAGTGTTATTTTGTTTTAAATTGGACTTTTGTCTGCTTTCCACGCTGATAGGCCTCACATAGTGTGTTGGAAGATTTTGAGATTTTCGGCATTTCTCGTACTGCTTCCTTTTTTATTATTCTGACAAGATTGTCAAAGTTTATGTGACACATTCGTTTGTGCCATAACTAGCGTTCATCTTCTTTACCTAGTAGACATGCTTTAGTTGCTTCATACAGAAATATATGTCGTTTGGAGCTCGACTTGCTGTAGCCACAATTTTACTATACCTGCCTTTCCTGATTTCACATTTTGTGGAGTTGAATAGCATTGTGTGTCCTTGATCACACATTTGTCCAACACTGAGCAGATTGTGATTCATGTTTTCAACCAATAGAACATTCTTGGCTATAACATCTTGGCTTCCGAGAGTGATAGTACCTGATCCTATAACATTTGAAGATTCATAATTTCCAAAGGATACGGTTCCATCCTTCTTCTCTTTTAGAGATACAAATTTCCTTCTATCTCCAGTCATATGCGTTAAGCAACCGCTGTCAACATACCACACATATTTGTGTTTTGAGCCTTGAGAGCGAGAGAAAAATTATCAGTCTTCTTCTTCTTCCATGTTCGTTCATTCTATGACTTCGAAGATTCTTCTGGAGGATTTTCAAGTTTGCAGTCTCTAGCTATGTGTCCAAAGTTCTGACATTTGTAACATTCCATATTATTTCTTAAATGTTAAAATCTATTGATGTTTCATCAATCCCTGGGAGGTTCATATTTGAAGGATCTCCTGGAATTGTATTGGTTTTTAGGGTACGTGCCACATTCTACAGCTTTATGACCAAATTTTCCACATGAATAACAATAACCATGAAAAATATGTTGGTACATGGATGGAAATCTTCGTCGAGGAATCGTCTTCCAAGGATGTGCTTGTGAATCTTGTCCAATGAAGTCTACATGTATGTCAGATCTCATAGGTTCATTATATTTTGTTGTAGAAGGTCCTGCTTCTTCTTCTTTGTAATCGAGGCTAGTTTTGTCGTTGTAAGATCGTTGATTGTCGATGAGTTCTTCCAATGCCCTTGAGCTGTTGGCATAGTTTTGGAAAAATTTTCCCTTCTTCACTTTCTTACGCAGTGAGACTACTTCAGTTTCTAATGCTTCCCTTTCTTCGTTGCTTTATTCCAACTTCTTTTGAAGTGACTCTTCAATACATTTGTGTTCTTCAACTTCAATTTTGAGACCTTGAACTTGTTCTTCAAGAGTATTGGAACGGATCTTCTCAGCATTGAGCTCTTTTATAAGCTTGATTGCCTCCTCATAAAATTCTACTATGGTCAACCCTTCTTCTTCATTATTTGATACTTCTTGTTTATTGTGCTTGGCCATAAACAATACTTTCTCATTGGCTTCTTCTTTGCTGTGACTTTCTTCATCGAATGATGAGGTATCTTCTTTAGAGAGAAAGTTCCTTTTGGATCCTTTCTTTTGCCTTGCTTGTTGAATTTCTTAAAGCCTTTATTTCCTTTTGAGTTGCCATCACTTTTGTTTGGACATTTTTCTGCAAAATTCCCAACTTCACCACAACCGAAACATATCAATGGAAGTTTACCTTTGAATTTTCCCTTACCAGCTTTTAGTTTTCTCGTAAAGTAAGCATATTCTTCATCTGAAAGACCTTCTCCATCATCTCCCTTTTCTTCACACTTGCAGGTGCATGTCATTTCAATTGAAGGTTGTTTTTCCTTATTGGTTTTCTTATATGCAACGAACACAGCTTCTATATTTGAAGTACCCTCTTCTTCATCAAGTCTCATTTCATTTGCTATGAGAACTCCATGTAATTCCTCTTTGCTGAGTTTTTCCATATTTGCACTATATTCTAAGACCGATACCTTTGGGTTGAATCTCCCTGGTAACGTTCTAAGAAATCTTTCTATATAATAGTCTTCTCATCAATCAAGCTTTCCCAATCCTTCCGCAGTATTCGTTATTTCATCAATGTATTGGAAGTATGCAAGAATGTTGCAATCTTCTTTCATTCTCGAGTTGCTCAATTTTTCTCTATAGATTTGAAGCTTTGCTTCTTTGACATTTAAGTCACCCGTATATATATCCTCAAGCTTGTCCCATACATTTTTGGCGGTTTTACAACCCAACACCTTAGGATAAGCGTATTTAATAATTCCACCGATAATAATATTCTTTTTTTTTGCATCATTTACCAAATTCTTCTTACCTTGTTCATCCGTGGTTGATGTAAATCCATTTTGAATAGTGTACCATACTTGGTAACCTTGCGCCAAGAGATAGACCTCCATTCTTCCTTTCTAGAGTGCATAATTATTTTCATTGAATTGAGGTACACCATTCTTAGTATGTTCCATGACCTCCTTCTAGCCGCAACCGGCTATCAAGGAACCAAGCTCGGATACCAATTGTTGGAAATGGGGGGGGGGGTGAATCAAGATATTCCTTTCAATTAGAGCATTAGTTAATCTTCAATTATTATCGTTGTTTGTACAATAATAGTAGTAAACAAAAGGAACACAAATGCACACAAGCTTTTTAAGGTGGAAACCCACTCCGAGACAAAAACCACCTAATTTTCTAATAATTCTTTAATATTCAACTCCAATTGAAAATAAAGCTCCAACTTCCTAGAATCTAGAAAAGCATTCTTCTCCAAACTCCCACCGGATGGATGCTCCAATGCCCGTGATTCTTCGCAGTCAACCGAATGGATGCCCCAATACCCAATGAGCTACAACTCACCCTAGCACCACCCTACCACCCCCGAAGAATAAAAGAAGAGGACACCGTACCAGGGAAAATGCTCCACTTTACAATGATATAAAATGATGTAGAAGAATAAGACACACTATACCATAACCCCAACTATGACACAACCACCTAATGATGATCCTAGACCACCCGACACCGCCTATTCAACTCTTGGAAAAATAGACACTAGTACAATTTGTACAATAATGTATTTACAATGACTTAATACAATGATACCTTTGCTAATGATTTAAGGCAAGTGTCGCCCACTTGAAGACTTCATGTGATGAAATTATTGCTCCCCGTTATGCATCTTGGTTTCTCGCTCTTATAATGCTACCCCTCTGCCGCATCTTGCTTTACTTTGCTTCCCTAGAAAGTCCGGTCCTTTTCACTCCCCGACAACACATGATCTAGCTTTTTTTTTTGCCTTTCTAGAGCTCGATATTGAATCGGTGTATATCTATTATTTCCTGCATCCCCAATATCTAATTTTCGGTCTTGTAGTATCCCCTCTCGAGTTTTCTTTTCCAATGCCATGGGTCTAACCCAATTTGGATTCTTCAAGAGGGAGTTATACCCAATATCTCACAATGCCCTAATTATGGACTATTTCGTAAGAGCAAACTTGTATGGCATGCCACGAGTCATTGTTTCTTCATTTGGCTCTCTAAAATTGGATATAGAAACAACTACAAGCCTATGCACTATCTACTAATTTTTACAAAATTCTAATCCGATACTCGTAGAGAGAGTTATGACGATTTTACCAAGGTCACTTTGAGATGAATTTTCGTGAGCCTCGCAAAAACACCGACTTCCACAAATCATATCTCCGAAAATATGGCGCACCTTGATCCGAAATTTTTACACCACTCTTCTCGTAGATTTCGGCTTTGCCTCATAAATATTTCAGCTTCGAACCTTCATATAAACAAACTTAGAGCGAAATTCAACGATGACCTATTTCGTATGGCGAAATCCTCGTATAAGGAGGAAATGAGACTACAATTTATATAAATTTGTGTTGAGAGGGGCTTCAACAAGTGGATGTGGAGGATTTAGAGCTTAAAAATATTAATTATGACTTTTCAATGACCCATGCCACAACCCGATGGGGTTTTAGCCCACTAACTAGGGGTATAAACTTCAACATGAATATCTCTCAAACCGTGAATAATTACGTGGCGTGCCATATATCAACTAAACATCTCAACAAGTAGAAACCATTAAAAGCATTCTTGAACCAAACATAGAAATTTGGTAGGTCAAAATTCCCATGCACACAATAGCTGCCCCCGGTGCTTCTCTTTGGGTTGACATCAATGACAACCGCCGAACAACAACCCGTACATCAAGTAAATCTTGTTGAAATGTTTTGCCCCTTTGAGTTGGTATAGAAGGCCATCAATCCATGGGATCATGTACGTATTCTAGATAGTGATCTTGCTCAACACCCGATAGTAAATACAAAGTCTCAAAGTCCCATCCTTCTTCTCGCACCAACATGAATGGGCTCCCATAAGGCAATGAACTTGGTCGGATGTGACCTTTTCTGGGCAGCTTGCATCCTAGATCTACCTCGCCTTCATCATTCTCCATAACAGAGCAACGATACATAGGTCGATTGGGCACAGACGCACCTCGAGGTCGCATCAATGCGTGCTTGACGTGATAGTGTAGAGGCAGCCCCTTCCTCGGTGAGGTGAAGATGTCCTTTGTACTCCTCCATGACCTTGTCCATTTGTTATTGTCATGTGGAGGAGTCCCTTCCGTGGGAGGTCGTGGCCGCAGTCTTATTCTTCCTTAAGGGTGGATAATCAAGAAAAAAAAAAATCACGATTTTGGAAAATAGCTTACTACATTATTTTGGAGTAGCCAAAGAGATAGCGATAGGCAATGGTACTGTATCTTGTACAACTTATAGCCCAAAGTAACAATAAGTGTGTGAGGCTAGCACACATACACAACATGTCACTTCCACAAGTATGGTTGGCCTAATAATACGTCACAAACATCAAGATGAGTAATGTCACATAATACCTCATCGTTGAAGGGCTTCATGTTATAGGAAAGGCAACACTATTGGCCGATGCGCAGATATCGTCCTTGGTGAAGCCGTAAACATGGTTTACAACTATGGGTATGTTTGGGTCGTAAAGCCCAACCACTTCACGACCTCTACCGAAATGAAGTTATTTTTGGCTCCCACTATCGATAATGAACCCGTATTGGGAACCCTTATATGCATCTAGGAGTTGAAGAGACACTCCTCCTCCTCTAGATCTTCTCGATTCTTCCTTTGGATCTTCATGGTGGCAATGGTGGCGTTGGGCTCCGCATTGATAATCTTCTTCCCTTTGTCATTCCCCGTCGTTTTCTTGATTCGTAGTTATAGAACGAATCGATTCGAAGCCTTCATCTTAGCCACCAAAGGATCGTTACCGACACTCACTTTTGTTGTGAGTGGATTCCTTATATGGAACTCACCCGCTTCGTGTCGTTCTTCGGATTCACGGTGTTGTTATTTGCTTACTTGGCTTTGAGAGGCCGTCTTTGGGGTGCCATGCCTTGGATTTGTCCTTTGTTCTCAGCTTTGGGGGCACCTTTCCTCGCTTACCGATTCGCATCCAGAGTATCAATTCTTTGCTTGAGTTTTGCTCAATATTGATAGCATACCAAGATGCCATACCAAGCGAGGAGACATCAAGGAAATCCATTTCTTCTTGAATGTTTCCCCGTGAAAATAACCCGCATTTCAACACCAAATATTTATACAAATCTTTAATACCCAAATTTATGTAAGTGTGGTATGGAAATGTATCTGCTAGCTCATGCACATCTCGATCCCTTTGTTACCACATCATAATCCATCAATGTATGTACTTGTCCTCACAGTATCCTCACGGATAATATTGTTCCTTTATGGCGTCTCGGTGCTGAATTCAAAGTGGGTATGACCAAGAAAAGAGAGGGTTCCCTCTCATCCTTTTTTCTCACAATAGGTTTCCCACCACTCCTTCACATGGGGGTAGATTTGAGGAGTGTGTTAGACTCATGTATTTAACAAGATCATAGGTGATCGATTATTTTTTGAGGTCTTTCATATCAAAAATAATATTCCATGGCTATCATTTATTTTCAGAAAAGTGAAATCCCGATAGTCAAGAGCTTCAAAAGAATCTATCCACCTTTTAGTTCAGTGGAAGGAGGAAAGTGTTGCTAAAAAGCGTAATGGTGAGCAAACTTCTTTTCCTCATTCCATATCATTTTCCCTCTCTTACCCTTCATTTTTTCCAAATCCCGAACTCCAATGCTTGAAATCCCATTAAAACCATTTAAATCCACATACATAACCTTTTGGGACTTATTACTTTATAATCCCACTTGTATTAAAGTCTAAAATTCTATCATAAGCCCCACCCACCCACTAGTAGCCATATCATTTTCTCATTTAAACTTGCCTTTATTCACAAGCCTTCGCACCCACTTCGTGCCGCTGATACATTAATATATATCATAAGTTACATAAAATGTAATAAACACTTGCATTTTATTTATATCCTAAGTCCGATGTCGTCTCACAACAAACCGTTGTCTCCTCAACCTTACCCCCCCCTCCTCTCCTTACCTTTTCACATTCACATGCCACAAGTTTTAACCTTTTCTTCTTAACTCATCATCGAAACATAAAACCTCGCCGATGCGATTTGGTGGGACCCATCCAACCTTTATACATTACCAAATCCATAGGAAAACTTTTTTATTCTCAGATTTTCCTTACCTTTCGCCTTTCCACACTTCAAAGGTTTGGCGCGTCGCATTTCACACTTCGCACATTTTATAACTTACGTTTTAAGCACCCGCAAGTTATTTTTTTTAACATGTGATGCGATCGCAAAACCACAAAGTTTCAAAGGATAGGTGTGGGAGTGGGAAATTCTGAATTTCCTAAGTGCGATATGTGATGACAAAGTGGGATATGATCGCAATCGTACATCACAAATTTTATTAGATAGAAGGGGAGGTAAATGTTAAAATCGCCAAGTGCGATATGTGATGTGGTGGGCCTCATCAAAAATTTCAAATCGCAAGTTTTAAAGAATAAGTGTGGAGATAAATGTTAAATTACCAAGTGAAATATGCAATGATGTAGCAAGGTGATGTGGCAAAGACGTGGCAAGGTGACGTGGCAAGGTGATGTAAGGTATGCCGGTGGCCCCGACCCCACAAACATCATAGTTGATTTATGATGATGTGGCAAGGTGATGTGGCCGATTATGGTAGGTGACGTGGCCTAGCCCATACCGTAAATTGCAAGTTTTCAAAGTCAAGTGCAAAGGATAAGTGTTATAATCGCCGAAGTGCGAGGTGTGATGCTAAGTGGGGCCTCGATCGAAAATGACAAATCACGAGTTTTAAAGGATAAGTGCTAAAGAAAAGTGTAGAAAACTAAATGCGAAGTGTGATGTTGGCATGAATGCAATGTGGTTCCAAGATGAAATATAAAGGATTTCAAGTTCGGCGTATGAGTTTTGTGCGTCATTTTATGAAGAAACAGCAAAACAAAAGCAAAAGGACTCGTGGTAGAATAAGACCCGACAAGGAGCAAAAGGCAAGGCAAGGCTAAAAAGTCACAAGGAAAAAGAAAGAAAGGGTAGAGTCAGTGTTTTCTAATATAACAACAAAATCGAAGGGTAGCAAACACATCGCCGCAACTATTGATCCAAGCACCTCATCAATTTAATAATCCCACATTGGTTTTTCTCAAGATGAAGAACCAAGGTGTCGCAGCTTTCTTCGCCTCTTAAACATCATACTAGCCTAACTTAATCATTTCACACTAATAACCCGACCTCTCAAAGTCACCGCTATGGCTTCTAATCGTCTTATCACCACCTTCATGGTTCACTTGGCAAAGGTTTAGTTTGATTGTAATTAAGAACTATCATTGTAACAAATAGAGGAATGGACTTAAGTTTTATATAAATATCGCATACCTTAGCAAAGATGAAAGGGAGGCTCCTGAAGGAAAAAACCATTGTACGTAATTACCGGTTGTAAGCAATCTCTATTGAATGAATGAAAGATGATGTTGTTTTCTTGATTCTTGTTTTATGATGTGTGGTGAAGTGTTTTCCTGTAATTTGTTATTCCTCGCTATTTTCGCATATTATTGTTCTTTCTTTACATGGGGTACCCTAATCAACCTTGCAATAGTATTTTATGTTTTCCTTTGAGACCTAGATGCAGATTTCGCATTCCGTCTACTCTCGCATCCACGTTAAACCTTAATCTCCTCCTCCTTTTCCATTTCACAAGCTCTAAAGATCTCATTGACATAGCTTCGTTCGGTTTCACCTAACATGAGTTTTTCATCCATGTGAATATGTTTGCACCTATTTGACTCCATATCCCAATGGCCCCCTTCGTCGCCTCAACCAAATATTCAAACAAACCCTTATGCACTAATAGATAGCCTAAAATGCCCCTATAAACAAAGCTATACCCTACCGCAGAGAGTCCTCTCTAAATCTAGAAAGGCTAGGTCCCGCATTCCGTGCGCTTTGATGTTTCCCTCCATGGTTCTATCTTCAAATTTTGGAATTACTGGGAGGATAACATAGTGAAAATATAATCTTCTCTCATTCATAAAAGTCATGAACCAAGAAATTTTCTTCTAATAGATTCAAACCATGTATCTACTTCGTGTCCGGATCTATTTAGTCATCAAATATGGGAATGTCAAAGTTTACTTGTACCTTAAAAGGGGGTTGCACCTCTAGAGTGGTTGTTTCGATGTAGATGCACCGCTAGTGGGTACTGCTGAATGATCTAGGAAAAGGTATCCATCATCACGTTGCTTTGTTTTCTCGAGGGCCTCCTCGAGTAATATTTTGATAGGATATCCTACTTCCTTCTCCCTTTTCATCCCCCATGGACGACGAAGCCAGGGTTTGTGAGGCAAATATTGCAAAGGTTCAATGAGATCGAGCCCTAAATCCTTATACCCATACCTCGTTAGTGAAATGCAAAGAAGAATCAAGAAAGAGGAGACCGCTTTGATACCAATGATCCGAATTTATGTGAACACAAAAATAAAACATATATAGCCATAAATACAAAGATATAATGGAAATATTACTTCATTTCATTAATATTAAAGAACCGAAATTTGTTTACGTACATAATGGAAATAAAGTAGAGAGGGCGCTAGTAGCTTATCTCCGAGAAGATATGTGTATGCCTACGTACCTATGAACTCTATGTTATAATGAGGCTCGAAGGCCTATATATTATTGAGAAACAATGGAAAACACTTAACATTCAAAAAAATCTAACCCTAGGAGATGAAAGGTTAGGACTATGGGCTCCCGTCAAGGTAAATTGGTACATCAATTTCCCGGGGTCATAACTTTGGCATACTATCTCTCGTTTGACGCACATGATACATTGTTAAAAACATCATCCTAGGACTAAAAATGTTGCTAGAGAATATCAAGTCTAGAAGAATCATATTTGTCGTAGTTTTCATGCCCAAAAACATTTTTTTAGGGCCTCAAAATGGCTCGAAATTATGGACCCAAAAACTCGCAAAGTAAATTGTGCTAAAATTAAGGAAACTCGAAAAATGAAAGAAGCAATGGTGGGGTCCAAGTGAATAAGCAGTGACCACCAATATCCACCCGGATCGAAAATCCTACAAAACATGAGCATGATAACACACTCGAATAGTTAAATACACAAAATTTATTATCACTCACAATACCCGAAAAGCGTAATTTCCCCAATGCGATAAGATTACGATGAATTTCCCCAAGTGCGACACTAAAGGTACAATTTGCAAAAATAGTGACAACACTTGTGCGAAAATGCACACAACTTTCGAAATTAGTGTCAAATATTTCTACAAGGCTAGGGGGACTCATAACCACCAAATTTACCCTTTGAAAAAAATCCAAACTTCCATTTTACATGAGAAGACACTTCCCATGCCAAAATATGACATCCGTTATATGAACAAAAAGTGTGAACTATACTTGTGATGTGCAAATGATGATCTAAGAGACACATGCTAGAGTGAAGATAAAATGAAAATGACACTAATTAAAGTTAAATCAAGCCAAATTAACAATCAAAAACATGAAAACGACACTATGAATGCAAAATTGTGAAAATGTTAGTTTGAAAAACTTATCAAAATAGAAGTAAAAATGTAGCCAAAAGGAGAAATTGACAATGAAAATGTGCACCGACTATTTACATGAACCGAGAAATGCACAAGACTATCATGGTGGACCGTGTTAGGCCTCGTTCAAGCTTGCATGAAGGATTTTTCTCATGAATTAATTACGGCCCAAGAATTTGTGAGAAGGTGACTTTGACACATATAATCCAAGAAGGGAACTCAAAGAATTAACACATTATCAACCGCTCAAGAATTGATTATGGAATGATTGATCGCAAGGTCGCGCTGGCTCCAAAATTCAAGTACCAATTTTTTGAGGGTGTTTGTCATAGCGACAACAATTCAGAGGGCTCGACTTGTAACTATGCTTAATTTTTAGTAGAAAAATATTTTATGCTTAAATTTCAATTTGTGCAACATGGTCTCTTACATGAATTCAAAAAATTTCATGGATTTTATATCGCCTCATAAGAAAAATTTAACTACACAATACCTTTTCGTGAGTTATATATGCATAATTTCTTGGTGGAAGAGCAAAGACATGAGAACATTGTGCGTTTTGTTGGAGATGTTCAACTCCAAGTCGAATATATTTTTCAAAATCAAAGTCAAGTGGAATAAGGCCTATAATAATTTTGGGTGGAATCAATAGAAGTGTCCATTATGGATAAGGGTAGAACCCGAAAATGCATTTTGTACATTTCATAAGCACCAATGGTTCTCCCAACATTTGAATTCTTATTTGACACTTAGAGATATTCATGAGACAATATTGGTTGCAAGATTTCAATAATTTAATGATATCTAAGAGAATTTTATAAGAGGATCCAAACAAATACGTATGAAGTCCTCCATGGAAATTAAAAATAGGGAACCTTTTGGTCTTTACAATTTTCAGCAAACCCTCACAAGATTCAATTCTTACACTTTTATTGTAATGGAAATGTGTTAACTAGATCGGTTGTAGGTATCATTTCCCTATGACATGGTTGATGAAACCTGACTAAATTGAGCGGGGGGGGGGGGTGAATTAGTTTAGTCCATTAATGAAAATTAAAATTATTTTTATTAAATTTATTAATCGAAACATTACATGAGCAACTTAACAAATAATGACCAACAAATTGAATATGTGAACAAGTAATAAGAAGACCAACACATCACATCAGCACATAATAAAAATGCATATGGACACCCGTATATAACTTATAAGTGGAAACCCATAAGGGAGAAAACCATGATTTTATTATTTTTTTTATACAAAGGCAAATTCTCCTACCCTTATTACATGTAGTTTCCTATAGTCTCCAACCTTACATGAGGTTGCTACCTCAAATTTCGCAAAGATAACATGCAAGGAAGTCTAACTCACATATGTTTTATGTAGGCTACAACCCAGAGAGGATGCTACATCTACCAACTCCAACCGAAAATTTACCAAGGCACAACTTGAAAGAAGACCACAATCCCTTCACACAAAATGAAACAAAATGATCATTTACCTAATCATCAATTCTTCATGCATCTTCCCCCTTCAAATATGTTTCACACCAAACTTCTTATTTTCTAGGTAACTAATGCATAATATATTAAGAGATCTCACACATTCTCCTCTCTAACCTCCAATGCCTTAAAAAATCACATATTTTATCAAGATAGTTTTAAGGCCGTTTTTGTATCCCACATAGGAATATGAAGTGAATAGGCTTGAATCTTTGCCTTCCACTCATTCATTTCCAAATCATTCATATCTTGAATATTAGACCATAGAAATAAATAAATATTCAAATATTAATTTGAGACACATTTAATGATGAATTGCATCAACTAAATGCCCGTCTCAAATAACAATATTTATCATTAATGCATCGAAATAATATTTTTCTTTCTGAGTCTTGCCTCCGCATCACAAAAATTCAACTCAATTAGCATGACAACATCAAAGTTCTATGAAACCACCAATGTATCTACTAACTTTGTCCCTTTCTACTACATATCTTTCTTCTCCTTTTGCTTGTTGTTCCCTGACTTGCTCCTCTCGCCATGTTGTTGCTCTTCCACACCTTGTCATTTCTCCGTGTCTTTGTTGTTGCTACTATATACCTTTGTTGATCTGGACCTTTCCTTTCCATCAATGAAAATATTTCCAAATAGATTTCCACTTTTGCATTGATGGCAACAAATTTTTCCTCCCCCTTTCATTCTAAGAAGTGTATTCCTTCCTATGATTACCTCCTTTCGACATCAATGGCAAGGGCATTACAAATGTCTTGTATCCCGTATCTTCCATCATTGCATTACTACCTCTAACGTGCAATGCCTTGTTTGCACAAACATTATTCATTGCATCACTGAACAATGCCACTTCATATGTATTTTTGGGGTTGCTCCAAATTGAATGAATGCTTCTCCAAGATTAATCGCTTCCGTATGACATATAAGCATTGCTTTGAATATGCTGCAAAATGTATTAATATTTCAACAACGCTATTTAACATTTTTGTGAGAAAAACTCTATAAAACATTACAAGAATATTGCTGAGAGAACACTTTGTAAGATTCGTAAAAAAAATAATACTCGCTAAATAATATGTGCATTTCCCATGGATGTGAAAATGATATAAACACATTGATCATTAAAACATGTGAGGCACGTATTTGAGAATCACCATGTATGAATGCAATAAACACATATACATATGCATGTATTTTGATACAGTATGAGAACTCCATTGTTTGAACAAGATCAATGTGAATATGAAGGTTGCGCAACACCACTCCATGTTCACAATTCCTCGAAAGAGGAGAGAAGGGTTGAAAAACTTGCACAAGCTCATTCTAAATCTCAATAAAAGGCCCAAATACAATTTCATTATCTATTAAAAATAGAATAATGCCATAAACATCTATGCTAATTGCCTCGTGTTCTTGGTTCGTTGTAAAGTCTTGAGATGCTTCACCTTTTCATACATTTAAAGGTGATACTACAGAGATCCATGTTTTTGCCCATCATCTTTCTCGATATTATTTTACCTCTTACCTCTTTATGATGGAGTTTGATAAGGCTTGTTCATTCGACGTCCAAAATATATGAACAAACATAAATGCCACAGATATGCACACCATTGCCTTTGATTAACTGTTTCACAGGCTTTACCCTGTTTTGACATCTTTCTTGAAATTTACATCTCAGAAAATGCCTTACGAACTGATATCCATTTATTTTCATCCAAAATAATCGAGTGTAAAGAATGTTAAATTTGAATACATTTTCTTTGTCCAATAAGTCTTCGTAATAATGGCGTACGAACCAGTCTTTGATGACCGTTTTTCTGTAGGTTTTCTTGGATCATGTCACTTTTCTATTAAATATAAGGATGTAAGAGTGCTCCTATTGGGATGAGAAAAAATAAGGGATGGCAGAAAATCTTCCAAGACCAGTAAATGAAGAATATTATGTGTCAATAGTCTGCTCAAATCAGAAATACCAGCACAAATTATGTCACCGCAGTAATAAAGGTCATCTATGATTTCTGCAAATATAGAAAATAATTTTGTTGTAATCTCAGAAGCATCATCAACTTGTACTGCACGAACAACCAGAATGTCGGATTTTGTGTTTTTCTCCTTGCAGCATTTAACCAAATCCGATAAGTATGACAACATTGTTGAGCTTCTGATAAATCTGTTGAAACTTTGATCACCTACTCTCTATATAGCAAGTGTCAAAGCACGTACAGTTGTGGAAAGGATATGTAGTAAGGCACTAGCACCTCACTCTAAAATTCAAATGGATATGTTATGAGATAATTAATTTACTCATTTTTGAACAAGTAATAAATTGCATGTTGACATTTTGGACAACCAAATGTCTCTGATTTGATTTTACGGGTGGGTTTTGGAGACCCAACAACATTCGCCAACTCTGCTTCTGGGTTATTTTTTTCTCATATTGATTATCGAGTAACTCTGCAAGTGTTGATGATAGGCGGATACATGGAGTTAGCGACCGTCGAGAGTGAAAATTTTATCTGTTTCAATGGGGGAGAATACGAATGTCTGTTTCGTGGGAAAGTAACAAGAGTATTGGTTTCCCAAGTTATCTTGACCAAAATGTTTTTTTTTGTTATCCGACATGATGTACACCTTGACCTCTGCCAAATACAATAGCAGTAATGATTTTCTCCCCTCAAACCGGTCCATATAAAATTAATTTCATGATTATCTCGGTTGCAACCCACGTCGTTTTCATGACAACAATTGGGGGAAGGTCTTTGTTATTGCTTGCTAAAATGCTCCCTTCAAAAATCACAGAAGGTCTTTGCTATTGCTCGCTGAAAAAATTCTGGTAGCATCTTCAAAATTTTCTTTGGAGGAACAACGTTATTCCCAAATTCACTGACAGCTTGAAACATTACATCAATAGCTGGCACAACTAGCTTCTAACTTATTTTTTAATTTCTTTCATTGCTTCCAGAAATGCATCAGAAACTTCTAGCTTTCCCACCTCCCAGAAAAAAACACAGTTTGTGCCTTCTCAACTATATTTGGTCGACCGGTAAGACTTGTAGCAACAAATGCATCACAGATTTATTTTGCATACCTTCCACCATCTGCATCTCCTGCATGTATGAATTTCTATGAGACATGGATACTTGGGATCGGTATGTTGTCACAGAGTGTTACGAGTTCGATATTTTCATCATTCCCGACCTTCCAATTTTGTGTGAGGCACCCCTCCCACTACAGCTTCTTGTCCTCTCTTTAGCAATTTCTCTTCCTTAGAAATTTTTATTCCCTATGGTTTATTCTCCTACTCTTGCTCATTATCTGGCCTACAAAGGTAGTCATCTCAGTTGTGTTATAGCCATAGCATTTCTGTTATTGTCGGTTGGTGCACTAAACATGACCAGAGGCAAAGAAACGTTCGCTAGAATATTTTGTGGCTAGACCGTTCTACTGGCTGCGAAGCTACAAATAATTGATACCACTATTATGACACCACTGAACCATTATTTGGTACCATTCCAGTCTTAAAGCTGCCACTGCACATTATATTAATATATCCATTGCATATAGCCCATAACGCATGATACAACTCTACTTGTTATGACTCGGCTAAACACTAATGCTAAAGTCTGCAAGGTGAAATGATTCTGGTTTTTAACGCTCCTGTAGCTGTTCCGCAAAGAAGAATTCCCACAAAGATCGTTCTCTTTGGGTGGTTAGTGTGGAGGGGTAAGATCCTCACCGGGGAGAATCTTATTAAGAGGGGTTTCTGTGGCCCATTTAGATGTTGCATATGTGGTGCGGATGAGGAAACCATTGCCCATTTATTTTTCCTATGCCTTGTTATTAAAAATATGTGGGGACTTTTCTCCTCCCATCATATGGGTCCTGGATGGTATCCTGAAGATTTCATATCATCTACTCTGGAGTGGGATAAATTGCGTGGTAACATGTGTCCCTACCTTTTTTCCTCATCTCGAGCGGTTTGGTTAGGGAGAAACAAAATGGTTTTCCAAAATGTTCTTTCCATATTCCTAGGATTTTTTCTCGCTATTAACAGGTGGATCAAAGACCTAGCCAACTCCACAAATGGCTATGGTGGACTCCGTTCATTTCATTTGAGGCCACATGATATGGACATTCCTCGCTATATATTTCGATGGTGCATGTGCTGATGGAGTTATGGGATGTGGAGCTTGGATTAAGCTCTCGCAAGGGAGAGAATTGTCATATAATCGAACGGGGGCATGGGTACTAATAACAAAGCAGAAATCATCGCTCTATGGTGCTCTATTACCGCCACAAATTCACAACCGCATAATGCGCATGTATATGGTGACTCTCAGTGGTTATAGGTTGGATCACTAATGCCGTGGCTATGAACTGCCCGGAATTGTCCGGGATGGGTTCAGGAGGACTCGTAGATTATGGATTCTATTAAATCAAGCCTCCCATCACCCACATCTACCGAGAGAACAACACTGTGGCTGATGGGCTCTCCCGTAAAAGGGATGATTCGAATACGGGGATTATGAATGTCACACACTTTAAAGATGGTCTCCTATTTGGCAAACCAAATTCAAATTCCATGATGGTGGGGTTTTCGGCTTTTTTGGCGTACTAGTATTTTACATTCCAATTCAATATCTTTTCCTAGCCCAGGATGCTACGGAGTGCAGAACATTACGTTTGACCGCCGGTTATCCCGTTCGATGTTATTTGATGTCTCGCGGTTTATTGTCTTTATACATCATCACCAAGCCAGCCGGCAATAAAAATATGTCAAGCGAGTCTCGATATGAATATAGTGTGCGGGCCCATTATGATTATTTAACAGGCGAACCGGATGACATATTGATCTCTGCGAGTCGTTTTTTACCATGTGTAGCACACAATCGCATGGAAATATCTATCAAGCGTGAGATATGACTGTGCGTGTGTGTTTTTGGCTAGTTCAAATCATATGCATCTCCCAACATGAATTAATACCCAGTTTATTATAAGTCAAGCGAGCCAGGTATTATCTTTTCGGTGAGTGAATATGCCAATTTATCAAGCGAGCGAGATTCATAAAGCAAGCGAGCGAGATATCTACTTAAAATGAGGATATGAATGAACCTGCGCCCATTTCTATCTCTAATGGGCTCTACTAAAATCTTCTAGTTTTCCTCCAAATGCCACCGTCTAATTACCTCCTTGTAGACACTCCATTCGAGCCGGAAGATATCGCATCTTATTCATGCAAACGCCTAATTTCTTATCTATGAATCTTCTCATGGAGATAATACATGTATAAATCTCATTATTTGTAATCTCCATTTTTGTTTTTCCATGTAAGTGTTTATAAGTATGGGGACCGATCTATCCTGTGTTATGGGGATGCCCACAATCTCTTTCACTCGCTTCACTTCATGAGCAGCTTTCTATTTGGGCTTTATGATGATCTTCTCGCCGAGAATCATTCTCACCGAGATTTTATGTTGGATATGTACTGGCGTATATTTTAATATAACCGTTTTTTTCTCCCGAAAAAAAAAAGGCTATCCGTGAACATGTTGCATTATCGCTAAATGTAATCATGCTCTCAAAATACTTGCTACAAAACATAGTTGGTCTCTTTGTCCACCCAAAAGTTTAACTGATACCTAGCATAAACCATGCTATCACCATTTTTAATAACTTGTTGCCAATTTCTCATAAATCATGAATGAACCAAATGTTGCAGATCTTTCCATTGATTTTCGATAAATCCTTAACAACAAAATTTCTTCTCATATATTTCTCATTTTATGTGCACATAGAAAGAGAAAAAAACAAAAATAACAAGAGGTATACAAAGTGAATCGGTATTCTATTTTTCTCATTTAACAAAAAAATCTTTTGTTACATTCTTCTACATTGTTAAACTATTGTTGCTCTATTGTGCTATGGCTCTATTGCACCAAGCACACTCACACTCTACTCACGCATTACTCCGTGCTTTGTCGCTCTATTCTCACACACAACATCACATCATTTCATCGTTTTACCGTATTTTAAACATATATATATATATATATATATATATATATATATATATATATATATATGTTTACAATACATATTAAAAATTAACCTAAGTTAAGAACTATATGAAAATAAAAATATATCGCCATGGTATTTAACAAACCATATAATAAAAAAAAATTAAAAAATATGGAACACGATAATATGTTTATCGCATCAAACAATGTGCCAAGTTACATTAGCAATGGATGGTGCTAAAAATAAACGCGAAATCCCTTGCGATGGTTTATTGCATCAATTGTCACACTAGCCGATCGGGCCTCATTTCTTTGCGATGAAGCACTATTGGCTGCGGGAGTCGAGCCGGCACGGTGGTGGGGTCATTCTATCGCGAATTTACAAAGGGCAGGTGACATAGGCACCGAGCTTGCGATAACGTTTTGATTGGTCGACGGTTGGATGGCGGGCAATGGCGGGGTCCAATGGCAAAATGACTTGGAGTGGTTTGAATTCAAATACAAGATGGCATGAGAGTTACCGCGTAGGTGCAAAGCGTATGGCAGAGGTTGGGGTGGTTTAAACCATGATTTGCAAATCCAAGAGGGCTATGAAAAGGGGCCGATTTTCGTGGGTTTTAAAACAAAATTCAATGTACGTGTTGAGAAAAAAACACAAAAACTTTGTTGCTAATTAGAATTTAATTTCAATGTACTCTAGTCCTTTCACTTCAAAACAAATTGATGTCCCTATCCTTGTTTATCCAAAATCGCGCTTGGGGTTGACGTCCATCACTCCCCCTTAATCACAACTGTTGCTATCTTGCATTCCGAGACATTTTCTCGAGATAATTAAAAATTTTATGCCCCAATGGTTTTGTCAAAATATCTCGCAAATTGTTCTTTTGTTCTACAATGTTGTAAAACAACTTTCCATTGTTCACCAATTTTATGATATAATGATACTTTGTATCAATGTGTTTGGTTCTTTAATGAAACACCGGATTATTTGATAATGCTATTGCTGAGCTATCACAATAACGTCTGGTGGCCTTTTACCCGTTCTCATGGCACAACCTCAGCGCCTTCATCCATACTACTTGACATGTTGTTACAGCTACCACATACTTTGCCTTTGTTGTTGATAAATCCAGAACTCTGCTTGTTTCTTAGAAGTCCATGAGATGGCTCCTAGTCCCAAATGAAAAAAATATCTAGAGGTACTTTTCCCCGTCATCTATACTTCCAACCCAATCACCGTCAAGATATCCAATTAACTCAAAATTTTATGAAGAGGTGTATAAAATACCATACCTCTTTGTTCCTTTCAGCGACCTTAAAATTATCTTTGCCAAGCTACTACCGTGCTTTTTTGGCTCTTCCATGAATCTCGAAATTAAACATACAACATGCATAATATTAGGCCTAGTTGTGTACTTAAATACATAGGGCTTCAAACTATGCTCTTATGCAAACTTCTGATCTAAGCATCCTTGTCGTTGTCTTCTTTTCTCTTAGTTTCAATCCCATCACCGTAGGAGTTATTGCTGCCTTGTAATCCTACATGTTAAATATTATTTCCATAAATTCTTTCACATATTTTACTTGACAAATAAAAATTTTATTTTCATTTTTCTCTACTCCTATTCCTAAGAAGTATCTCATAATCCCATATCACTTCATCTCAAATTCTTCTTTCATGATTGTTTTAAATTTTTCAATGAGGTAAGCATCATTACCCGTAAAGATCACATCATCAACATATAAAACAAAATATCATCTTACCATCCTTTTCTTTGATATATAATGTGGGTTCTCCTTCACATTTCTCAAACCCATTTTCCAATAGATAGGCATCTATTCTACCGTACCATGCTTCCTGGTGCTTTTTTAGCCCATATAGAGCTTTCTTCAATTTGCATACCTTGTGATCTTGGCCTTCTTTCTCATAGCCCAAAGATTGTTCAACATAAGCCTCTTCCATCAATACCATTTACGAATGCTAATTTCACATCCATTTGGTAAAATTTCCACTTTTGTTGTGTCAAAGTATAGACAACACCGTTTATTACTATTTCCATTCCCGCAATTGGTGCAAAAATTTTCTCATAATATCTTCCGTAAGTTGTTGTTTGTAGCATTTGAAAAAAAAATTCGGTATTATTCCTTTCAATCTTTCCTTCAACATTGCTTTTGGTCTTATAGACCCATTGCTCGAATCACTTCATTACCTTTGAGAGGTCAACTAATTCCCATGTATTGTTCTTCTCTATCGTATTAATCTCTTCATCCATAACATCTATCCATTTCTTATCTTTTACCGCTTCTTCAAAATGAATAGGATAATATATGTGACAATACAATGCAAATAAAGAGTTCATACATTCATTGGTTGCATCTTACTTATAGATTTCATTCAAACTTTTGATTCAAGTTCTTCTTTCACCCCCGAACTTGTGCTTCGTGAGCACTAACCGATCCTTATGTTGTGCTTCGAGAAGCGCTTTCATCACTTCTCAAGGGTGTTCTCATACTAGCTTGAGGTGTTCCTTGATGTGCTTGTGTTGGTGAAGGTGGTGTTGCTAATGAGGATTTCTTCCTCTTCCATTTCTTCATCAACTTCTTGAGACAAACAAGTTTTTACATTCATCAAGCTTTTCTCAATGCTTCCATCCGAAGCTTCTTCCTCAATTAATCAGACATTTTTGCTTATTATGAACCTCTTGGTAGATAGGTTATACAATATGTGTGCCTTTGATTCATCACTATATCCAACAAATATGCAATTCTCCCCTTATTGTCCAACTTCTTCTTAGTTGATCCTGAATATGTGCATAAGACACACATCCAAATACTTTTATGTGGGTGACAAATTGTTTTATGCCACTCCATGATTCTTTTGGAACTCGTTCATCACACCCTTTGTTGGGCATCTATTTCAAAACATATGCCACATAATGTACAACTTCCTCCCAATATTCATTTGGCAAGTGTTTTGCCTTCAACATGTTTCTTACCATATCCATGATGGTTCTTTTTTCCTTTCAGCAACACCATTTTGTTGTGGTGTATGCCTTGCCGTAAATTTCTTGTGAATTCCATTTTCTCTCGCAAAAACGTTGGAAATATTTGGAGATATATTCTCCTCCTCTACTCGCCTCTCAAAATTCTTATATGTCGCCCACTTTGATTCTCAACACGAGCTTTAAAGTGGTAGAACTTCTCAAATACTTCACCTTAAACTTTAAGAAATACACCCATGTTTTTCTCTTGTGTAATCATCAATAAAAGTTAACATATAGTGGCTGCCCCATAAATAAGGTGTTTCCATTGGTCCAGCAAATACAATGGACTATTTCTAAGGGTGCCTTGTTCTTTATGCTCTTTCCTAATGGAAAGCTCGTGTTGTTTACCCAAGATGCAGCCTTCACATAGGATGTCTAGTTTCTTAATCAATGGTAATCCCTTACCATACCTTTCGTGTAACAAATTAGGCTCCAGTTGAGATGTCCAAATATCAAATGCCATAGCCAAGCCATATTTTTTCTCTTGGAATGTCTCTTGTGTCATAGTTTCCATCGCAACTCCTTTCTTCAAATCTTCTCTCATCTCGAGAGGAGACATTCTCGTTTCTTGTCTTCACTTGTGCAATTCTTTGATTGCTTGACCATATGTCCATGATGGTACATACATCATCTTCAAAGAATACATTGTAGCCCTTTTGGAATGAGTTTTCCAATGCTAAAAATGTTACACTTCATACTAGGCACATAGTAGACATCCGATATGGATTTACTTTCTCCTTTTCCTCGCCAAAACACTTACTTTTCATTTCCACATGACAGAGACTTTGATGCCTATTCCCAATGTTACTTGAGACTTCACATTTTCATCCAACATGGAAAACACAAAGATGTTTCGAGTCATATGGTTTCAAAATCCTAAATCGAGAGACCATATATCTTCATTCTTTTCTTTAGCCATATTACATGCTAAAAAAATTTCTTGACTTCAGTTTCTTTAGTAAATTTAGCACCGGGTCTATTACCCTTGTTACTCGTTTCTTTCTACATTCATTGGCATAGTGCCCATACTTCTTACAAGAATTACATCGGACTTGGTATTTATCATACCTTTGTCCATGTGCTTCGATTTTGTCCACTTTTTTCGTCGCCGCCTTGGCTTTGATTCCGACTTTGATTTTTTCCCCTTCCACTTGTACTTGGTGGCTGTTTTTATTCCTCCTATGTTCTGCTTCCCCTCGCTCTACCTCTCTCCTCGGCGCCTTTGATCCGCCTTGACCTCTTCTCTTCCAAAGGACATTTGGGTCTTGAAGGAATGCTCTAAAGATGAGTTTGCTGTTCTATTCATCCTTTCCTCATGTGTCATAAAAGATGCATGAAGCTCATCAATTGTAAATCTTGAGAGATCCTTTGTCTCTCCAATAGTAGTGACTATCACATTAACTTAATGGTAAAACTTCTCAAAATTTTCTCCACTATTTTTCTCTTCTACCTGCCCTCCATGATATCTCATTTGGGTAACCAACCCAATCAACCGTGTGAAGAATGAGTCTAAGCTATCGACTCTTTCTATGCAAATAACTTCAAACTCTCTTCTTATTAATTGAAGCTTTATTGTATTTACTTTTCCATACCTTGATAGGCGGTCCGAGGGTATCCCATGCCTTCTTGGACTTCTTTTCTGCTAAATTCTTGGAAATATAATTTCATGCACTACTTGATAGAGATAGAAGAGGATTGGAATCCTTTCTTCTTATTACTCTTCAAAAATCCTTTTCTCTCGCCCTGTGTTAAGGCATTATATTCATTTGCATCAACCGTTTCTTCAAATTCACCTTCAAACAAATACCATAAATATTGAGATGCAAACAAATGGCTCCCATTGTGATTTCCCAATAATCATAGTTCTTCTCATCAACCGTGGGAGCTAAGTATTTCTACACTTGCTTGTGCTAGTTCACACTCTTTACTATGAAAAACTATACAAAACTTGATTGTGTAACTTGGCCAAAATTTCTCACCGAATTGTTGAAACTACTCCGCCGGTGGAATGCTTCAACAAACTTCTCTCTTCTTCCTTCACTTTCTTCAACAACCGCCGAGAGCCTCGGACTAGCTCCGATAGCATCGCATTTTTCTAATAAATCCTTAACAACAAAACAAAGGAATTTATTTCCTTTTCAAACACGTATCTTTCTTTTTTTTTATGTGGACACAGACAGAGAAGAAACAAAAATAACGAGAGGTACACAATGAACTCGAATAATTTTTTGTTCTAGTTATCATTTAACCAAAAAACTGCTATATCTCTTTTTTGTAGTGTTAAATTGTTGTTTCTTTGTTGCATTATTCTCTCGTTGCACTTGAGCACACTCACACTCTACTCACACAATATTACTCGTGCCTCGTCGTGCTACTCTCACACACACAACATCACATTATTGTCTTCTTTGTACGTATATATATATATATATATATATATATATATATATATATATATATATATATATATATATATATATATCTACAATACATATTAAAAATTAACCCAAGTTAAGAACTATATGAAAATAAAGATATATTGCTAAGTAGCACTTAACAAACCATATAACAAACAAAACATTACAAAATATTGAACGCGATATATTTATCACATCAAAAAATGTTCCAGTGACGTTACCGTACAGTAAAAACTAAACGCGAAAGCCTTTGCGATGGTTTATCGCATCGACCATCGTGCCGCCCAACCTGGCCTCATTTCCTTTATGGCGAGTTCTATTGGCTATGAGAGTCGAGCCGACACCATGGTGGGGTCACCCCCATTATGCGTTTGCAAAGGGCAAAGTGAAGAGTCGTTGGGGCTTTCGAGCAGTGTTTTGATTGGTCAATACGGATGGCATGGTAGTGGCGGCTCATAGCTCCCCGTAATTTCTGTGCTGCATTGGCAAGACCAAAAAATGCAGCGGGAGAACGCTTGAACCACTTTGGGATTCTAGGATCTAGCCCTCCAACCGTGAGAGGGATCTCTACAATAAGTGCAAAGATTGATTTATCATTAAATCTTTGGGTATGATTTTAGGCTAGTTATTAAGAACAAGGGTCTTGTTTGTTTTTGGATGGTTGAGCATGATTATTGGTTGAGTGGAAAAGTCATAAAATGGAAAGAGTTTCAAAGGTGAATTTTCAAGAAATCACAAGATTTTGCCGATAAGATAGATATAACACCGGTTTTTAGTCCATTGGCCATGGAGTTATAAAAGGGTTTAATTGTGCAACAATTTCAAGAGTGGTCTCGAGGGGCAAGTCATCTATATCACAAGATCTTTGAGATTAAATGATGGAATGAAACAATAAAATCGATGAAGAGGTGGAAAGAGATAATAATTTCAATCAGGATTTATAAATTTATTCAAACAAGAAATGCCTTTAGGTAACTCGTTTAAAACTCGCCAAAAGGACAAGGCTAACCATAGAATTCTTTGGGAAAGTCCGTATTAAAGCTAACTCAATAGAAAAAAAATCCAAAGAATCCGCATAATTACTTCTTCGAAGGGATGAAAACAGATAAGAGAAAAAAAGTGCAACTTAAGATCATATAAGATACTTTTAAATCTAGCCTGAAGCCAAAGATACACTTAGAGAAACTTTCAAAATTACCTTTGGAGAGAGAAAGATAGAAAATTGTGGCACACCATCACTTTTCTAGTTTATCTTTACTAAGAAAATAGTGAAAATAACATTCAAAAATAATGTTTAAAGTAAACAAGAGGGATGAGGGAAATTACGCATTCCTAACTACTGAATCGTATTGAATCATTTTAAATAAACAATTTGAGGAAAACATTAAGATAAAGCTTATCACTGGGGAGAAGGGTACCGCAAAATGTGATAAATCCTAACTCTATGCTTGATGTTCCTTATCGCAACAATGGAAAAATGGCATACATGAAAGGAAAACAATAAGACGTAAAGAAGTACTGCATTGCTGATATAGACTAGGATCGCAAGAATCAGGTTGTATATTGATGTCAAACTAGTTACACCTTCAAGTCCAATGTTTTACCAACAATCATCTTCACTTCTCACCTAACTTATTAGATCACAAACAGTAGCCCAAGAGTCTCTCGAACACTATTTCACAAGCAGAAGTTTCGAGCACAAGTATATTTCAAAAAGTTCTCAGAACCAACCCTTTACAATGAGCTCCCATGAAGATTTTATAGGAAAATGAGGAGGTCAAGAGAGAAAATATCTATGGGTACAATTAATACAGTTTAATTTTCCTCACCAGGGCCCAATGGAGAAGATTTCATATGAGTCATATTAATTGGTTTACATTAAATTTTAAGCTTGTTGGGAAGCTGTTGACTTTGAGGCTCGTGTCATATTTGTAATAACCTCATTGATATTTTGCAATAAGTTTCCTCTGGCTTGGAATAACCTGTTCTTACCGCATTGAGATAAATATCTTATGTTCCGTCATTACCTAACCTCTCTGAATTCTTTGAGGCTGGGTGGCTTTTAGTAGCCGAGAGGAATCAATTAGCCTCTCGATGTGCATGCGGGAGGCTTTCTCTTTATGATAAATCTTTTTTATTTTATTTAAAAACCGTTAATTTGATTTAACTCTATGTGTTAGGTTTAACCAGCCCAATTTCCCGTCTTCTCTCGTCTTCAACTCCGTGTTTAATTTAGTGGATTAGGCTTTTGATTGTCGATCTTAGCCGTAATCCACCCAAACCTGGTGTAAACTAGCTTTATCTAATCTCCGGTTCCCATGGATCTTCAACAATGACATACTTTTTTGCTTTAATTACTCTCATCGTGTCTTGTCAATGTGTTATGTGTGCAAAGGGTTGACATGGCATCAATGCCCTCGATGCACCGATGAAACGTGGCATTGAACCATGCGTAATGATTTTCTCCAATGAATGAAAGCCGGAGGATCATCATCTCGACTTTATTTTTCCTTTAAAATAATTGGAAATCCATATAAAAACTCGCATAAAACAAGAAATATTAATAAAACTTGGCGTATTAGGTAAGACCGTTGAGGTTTAGGGGCTTGATGGACTATTGGATGAATGCATCCAACGAGGAGATTTATCGCAGAGGTTAAAAGGGATAAGGTGTCAGCCGGGAAGAATGGTGTGAGGATTAAGTCCGGGTCGTAGATCCGTTTGGATCGACGATCAAGAAAATCGTAAATACAATGTGAAGTGGTCACATATATTATGTAGTGGTGAAAAATTTAAAGAAATTACAAAGGAAATAGGTTTAAAACCTTGCGAGGAAATCCGTGTTGGAAGGAAATTCGGTTTCCGAACAATCATGAGCCATTGGATCGATTGGCCCTCGAGATCAATGGTTGTGTTTGGTCTATGACATCCTCGTAATGGCAGAGGGCGATAGTTAAATGCTCGAATTACCTGAGCCGCTGATCTCAGCACCAACGCGGGAGCGAATGTGATGAAATGCCGTGGAAACAGGGAAAGCAGCTTTCGGTGGAGAAACTAGCGTATCAAGGCAGTTGAAAAGGCTGCAGGCGGTTTTCACTTTTTGGAACGCGATATGCATTTTAGGCGTACATGTGGCATTTGAAAACCACTTACATCGCGGATTTAAAAATCATTATCCTTCGTGCATGAATTTATGTGAAAACGCATGCCAACCATTAGATCCGGGGTCTCGCATCGATCAGTGGGGAGTGAGCGCAATATTGCCATGTGGCACAATGTGCAGGCGGAGAAGGAAGCTAATCGTACGTTGGATCAAAATGAATGGAGGATATAAAAACTGGGTGAAATAGAATAAAATATGAGGCGGGGAGAAAGTTGAATATGAGCCGGCCGATCTAAGGAGATCAACGGCAGAGATTTCTCGAAGAACATTGTAGAGCAAGATTCATGAAATTAACTGTAAAGCAGGGAGGACCATCCGGACCGTCCGATATGGGCATGGATGACCCAGATGCACCTGAGGTTTTGATCAGCGGCCTGACAGAGAAGCATTGATGCGATTAGACATGGACCATCGATCGCGTACTGCATCGACAAAGGGGGAAATGAATCGAGAGGTAGCCAATTGGAGGTGGCGAATAAAATATTTAACGTGCCCATTGAAATCTCTCGATGCAAGATTGCGGCGTGAACCTCCGATCGTCCAAGATCAACGCCAGAGAAGGGCTCTAACCTATGAACGGTGGGTCACGTTTAAAACATAAAAATGAATTTTTTTTTATGAAATACAAAGGAACAAATGCATCTAGGAGGGTTTTATTTAAGGTTTAGCGCCCGATTGCTGGGTCGTTCGCTATATGAAAATGATATAGGTATCGTATTAACACACAAAAGGGCCAATCGGCATTGGAGGTTTAGATGTAAAAGAGTTTCTCTCTTGCCGATTTGTTCCGATGCGAGATCGTATTTCGACCGTTGATCGGGGAAAAGATCAATGGTATTTTTCCTCAAATCAATGAAATGACGGATTTGCGAAACATAGAAAAGTGGGTTTTTATGAATTTACAAAGGGAAAATTCGATCGAGATGGGTTTATTTACAAATTTTAAATGCCCGATTAAGTGCTCTTGGGTTATATGAAGCAACAAAGGGATCGAGGCTTAAATATATAGGGGCTCATTGATCGACGATTTCATAAAACACAAAGACTTGCGCTCGCCAATTGTTTTCGGTATGCGATAAGCGCTCAGGACTATTAGTGCTTGGTTCTAGCGCCAGGGTATATTTGGGGAAGTGGTTTAGGACTTAGCCCAAAAAGGGCTTAGGCCCATAGTAAAAAAGACTATTTTTTATGAAATTTTCAAAGATTTTTGATGGATTTGGGGGTTTCGTAAGGTTCAAAAATGAGTTTTAAACCTTATAAAATGGATTTTATGAAGAGAATAAGGGAATAAAGGAAAAATGAGAATTTCATGGGAGTAAAGGGGATAAAAATGAAGGTTAGTAATGAGGGAAAAAGGAGTAAAATGACGGAAAAATAGGGATTTTCAGCAATCTTTTTTCTTCGTGGAAAACAAATGTACTTCGCAGTTTAAGAGGGAAACACATAGTATTAATCAAAGGATATGATGTCTTCATAAGACTTCAAGAATGAAATTTTTTTCAATGAAACTTGTTTCTTGAAGGCTTAAAATGATTTAGCCACCATTTGATATGACAAATTTTATACGTGGCTAACAGTTATTCCACATGGGGATGGTGCCTTCTTGAAGGCATCAACAACTTTAGACTGTATTTTCCGGGGGCCGATCGCGTCTCATCCATTGGGCTGCAACCTTCTTTACTTGAATGATCTTCTTTTGCTCTGAAAATATTAGCAGCCATGAAAAACAATGGAACTTCATCAACACAAGATTTCTACCTACCCAATCCTACCGATCTAACATTTTTTCTCTTTTAGAGTGCACTTGGATTAGCAAACTTTTTTACAAACATTTTATTCTTTTTTTGAAAGAAAAAAATGATCTATTTCTACTTCTTATTTCTCAATGAACTCGTACCAAATAGTTGAGTTCATATGCTTATCTACCTCATCTACTATCTCGTTAGATTAAATAGTCTAACAAATTTTTATTCTCTAATTTCCTAAAACAGAATTTAAAAGCATACAAGTTAGGATTGAACAAGACTAACTTGTTGTTGATCTATGGCATAAAAGACAAGCCGCACATAGATAGTTATTTTGCATAAAATTAAATCAAAATGTTGAAGGCTTAAGATCCGAAAATTCTAAGCATGGCCTTCTCTTTCTTCAACTCGTTTTTGAGTTTATTCGAGTTGTTTTTCCTCGTTTCCTTCCGGTTTCGATTTCGATTTTATTAGAACTCGGTTTAATTTTGTTTTTGACTCATGATTTAAAAGATATTGGAGTCATTCTTCTTTTTGAAAACCGAGGTTCGCATTTTGAGCTTGTTTGAACCTATATTTTCTATCCTAATCTACCTAACTCGATAAGCCAAGATTAAGCCGTTTGGTAGATCGAATTCACTAACCTATCAAAAGTAAATTTAAACTAATTAGTCATGATTAAGATTTATGACTAACTAGAAGTGTGTTTTTTAGGAGTGGCATTTGAGATTGCACACTTTCGCATTTGTTTCTCATTTTTGGTATGGGGCCTGTACCTTTCTTGTTTTTACAATCTTCCCTCTTTTCTTTCTTTCACTCGTTTTTGTATTTTTTATTTTTATAACTTTGAATGAAATGATGGATGAAATATTTATAATGATAAAAAAAGATAAAAAGGCTTCAAAACATGATAGGATCAAGAGAATTTAGTGTTTGAGCATCCCGCTATCGACAGCACCCCAAACAAATACCAACCTCCATTCAACTCCCGCAAGAAAAAGGCATTGTTACCAACATTAGAATGAATGAGATAAGGGCCAAGCCATAAGTTATCAAATTTCCCATGCTTTCCCTTGTCTTCTCTCCTTGAATCCCACTTTTAACACTTTGTCCCCAACATTGAAATTGCTAGCCTTTGTTCTTCTCGTCAAAAGCTTCTTGATGCTCTCTTGCTTTTGTAATGCTTTGTCAGAAACCTCCTCTCTAGTTTACTAAAGGTAAAGACTCCGATTAATCCTTCGATCATGTCATTGTCTTCGACCGCACCTTGAATCAACTTCATAATCGGTACACCAAGGTCGAAGTTGAAAAAATTACATCCGTGCTACAAGCACAAGCCGGGTAGGGTGACATTCCAATGGATTTCTTAAGTGTTAATCTATCACCCTGCAGTGCATGTACTAGCTTTGTGTGCCAAGACTTCCTATTGTCCTCCAACAACTTCTTGATTATGTTCACCAAACTCTTGTTTCGAGGATACTACTAGCCCATTACCTTGAGGGTAATACGTAGTAGAATGACCCAATTTAATCTAATATTTATGACAAAATTCAACCATCTTATTCGATCCAAATGCCGCCGCATTATCGTTGATGATCTTCCTAGGACACCCAAATCTAGAGAGGATATGAGTCTTAATGAATTTTATGATGACAAAGCCATTGGCTTGCCTAGAAGGGATGGCTTCTATCCATTTGGTAAAGTAGTCCGTTGCGTTGAGAATCCATCTATAAAAGGCGTATTAGGGTGGATAGATTTCTCCTATAAATTAAGTCCCCACTCTTGAAATGGAGCTTCAATAAAAGTGATCGGATGCGTAGGTAATAGCAACAACATTATTTTTCCTTCAAAAAGTTGGCATTTATGACAGCAATGATCATCTTGTGGACATCTATAAAGAGAGTGGGCTAATAGTAACCAAAACAAGGATTTTGTCGTCGTTGTCTTCCAAAGAGATGACCTCCACACTCTCCTTCATGGAACTCATGCTTAACCTTCTCTTCATCATTCTCAAGAAAACATTTAACCAATATTCCACTTTCATTTTTCCAATAAAGACATTTATCTATAATGTAGTAGTCTACAAACTTTTTAACTTTTAAAAAAACCTTGCCTTTGTTTTTGATAAACCGTGAGGTGTATTCAAATTAAGAAAAAACATATAGAATATCAAATAAACTAAGAGGAATTCATAAAATGATATTCAACAATGGGAGTTGAGAATTTCTCTTGTTCATCTAGAGTATTTATGATATTTATATCAAGAACTTCAAAATCGATTCAACCATTAATCTAGCTAGACCTTGGCCTTTGATGATTTTAGTGGGCTTGATTTCTAATTCATATTCAATTATCATAGCCATCCACTTACCTCTCTTACCATCTAGGTCCTATGTTAGAATGTCTTCTTTCATAAATCGAATTTGGGACAAAGGTAATGATGTGTGAGTGAAGGATGTAAAACTCGAAATCTTTTAAAGATTTGACCAAAGCAAAAAGTTTGCTTTTCCATAATGTTATACTTCGCAGGTGCATCCCTCAATGCCTTGCTAAAGAATGCAATAGGTTGTTCTCATTCCGTGGATTTTTCTCGTAAAAGGACAATAAGCCTATTGCATGTTCTCAGTGCAAATGAAAAAATATAAAAATCTTTTGAAAAATCAGGACTTATTAGAATTGGTGTTTTAGTTAATGCTTGTTTAACCAAATAAAGTGACTTCTTTTCTTCCAAGGTCCATTTAACCCCGCTCCTTTTTCGCATGTTTTTTTATGTTTCTAAGGAGTTCAAATTTCAAGTTGGGTATAAGCCTTCTCAAGAAATTAATCTTTCCAATGAAATATTGGAGTTCCTTGATGTTTTGAGGATGAGAGATTTACAATATGGCCTTAATCCTCTTGGGTCTATCTTAACTCTTCTCGAGAACAGATTTGCCCAAGAATTTTACCTTCGGAGCCCAAACAAAGGTTTTCTTAGGATTTAAAGATATCCCAAACTTTCTCGTATTTCTTGAAAAATTTTCTCAAATGTTCTAAGTGCTCTTCATCCGTCTTTGAAACATAGTGACTTCATCAAGGTAAATAATGATGAAGTAGCCCAATTATTCCAAGAATGAAAATGTCCATGGCTCTCCGAAAAGTAGCTCCGCATTCATTACTGTACCAAAGGGAATTTTCACATACATGGAAGTGCCCCAAGGTGTAGTAAAGGTTGTCTTTAATTGATCATCGTGATGAACCAAAATCCGATTGTATCCCGAATAGCCATCTAGCAGAGAGAAAATATTTTTCGAACCAACTACCCTTTGTAGAATATGATCCATCTTGGCTAAAGGGTAGTTTTCCTTCGTTGAAACTTTTTTTAAGTCTCTAAAGTCTATACAAACCCTAATCTCTCCCGTTTTCCTAACCGACACTGCATTAGACACCCACTCAAAAATATCTAATAGGGACAATAATACCGCCTTCATACATTTTCTTGATTTCCTTCTCAACCAAAGGTAACCGGACAGGGTTTATTCTTGGCAAGTGCTTTTGTTTAAATGGTTTTTAGTTTTCCTTGAGAGGTATTTTGTGTCGAATTATTTTAGTGTCATAGGATTTCGTATCCTCATAACTCCACACAAAAACATCGAAAATTCTTTAACCATTTATGTATTTGAGTTTAATATGAGCCGGTAAATTCTTAGAAATTTTGATCATTCTTGGTTTTAGTTCATCGCCTATATTAAAATCTTCAACTTCAAATTTCGACAAACCTCCAAGCTTCTTTGGCTTCTTGGCCACATCGTTGAAATCAAACAATCGTTCTAAAGGGGTCGAACTTTGGCAAACTTTGATTGCTAGACTGCAGAAGTTTCTAAGTCCTCTCGTTTCTAACTCGCAATCATTCCCGATGTGTTTTCAAGTTTCTAGATAACAAAGTTTACATTAGCAATCTCGTGAGACTTTTCTTCTTCATCAAGAAAATTTTCTTCACTAGGGTAGTCTCGTTTTCATAGTATGAATCAACTCGGTAGTTCAAATTCATTTCGAAGAGGTGGAAATGGATAATAATTTCAACTAGGATTTATAGTATGCCCAAACAAGAAAAGAATTTGAAGTAATCGTTAAAATCGTCAAAGGATAATAACCATAGAATTTTTTGGGAAAGTTCGTATTAAAAGCTAACTCACTGCATAAACAATCCAAAAGAATCCACACAATTGTTTCGAAAAGGACGAAAACAGATAAGAGAAACAAAGTGCCACTTAAGATCGTATAAGATACTTTTAAATCTTGCCTCAAGCCAAGATACACTTAAGGAAACTTTCGTAATTACCTTCGAGAGAGAAAGCTAGAAAACAGGCACACCATCACTTTTCTAGTCTATCTTTACTAAGAAAATAATGAAAAAAATAACATTCAAGAACAATGTTTAAAGTAAACAAGAGAGGGATGAGGGAACTCCAACATTCCTAACTCGCTTGAACTATATCAATCATTCTCAAACAATTTGGAGGAAAACATTAAGATAAATCTTATCAATCGCAGAAGGGTACTATAAACAAGGAATCCTAAATCTATGTTTGTTTTTATTTATTAGGGAATAATGGACAAAATGGTACATGAAAGCAAAACAATACGTAAAGAATCACTTCACCACAAGATATAGACCGTGATCCCAAGAATGAGATTCTATATTGATGTCAAAACCCGCCACACCTTCAAGTCCAATGTTTTACCACCAATCATCTTCACTTCGCCTAACTTATTAGATCACAAATAGAGCTTCAAGAGCCTCTCGAACACTATTTACAAGAAGAAATTTTCGAGCACAAGTATATTTCAAAGTTCTACAACCAACCCTTACAATGAGCTCCTCATGAAGATTTTATAGGAAAATGAGGAGGTCGAAGAGAGAAAATATCTATGGGTACAATTAATACAGCTTTTAATGCTTCTCACCTTCGAGGGGCTCAATGAGAAGATTTCATATATTTAGCCGTATTAATTGTTTTACATTAAATTTTAAGCTTGCCGGGAAGCTTTTGTTGACTTTGAGGCTCGTGTCATCTTTGTAATAACTTTCGTTGGATATTTCGCAATAAGTTTCAAGGCTTGGAAGAATCAAGCCAAGCCGGCATTGAGATAAATATCTTCTATTCTCGGTAATTACTCGGCCCATCCGTTGAATGCTTTGAGGCTACAGGTTTTAGGTAGCCGAGAGGAATCAATTAGCCTCTGATGTGGCTATGAGGCTTTCTCTCGTATGATGTATATTTTTATTTTCTTTAAACACTATTAATTTTATTTAACTCGTGTGTTAGGCTTAATTTGGCCTAATTTCCTCGTCTTCTCGTTCTTCAACTATGTTTAATTTAGTGGATTAGCTTTTGATCGTCGATCTAGCTTACAATCAAACCAAATTTTAATTCTTAATCTCTGGTTTGGTTGGATCTTCAACACCGATACTTCTTGATTTAATTACTCTTTGCCGTGTCTTGTTGATGTGAAGGTGTGCGTAGGCTCTATGGCATTAATGCTCATGATGCACCGATGAAACGTGGCGTTGAACCCCCGCAGAATGATTTTCTCCAATGAATGAAATCTTGGAGGATCGTCATCCTCGGCTTTTATTTTTCCTTTAAAATAATTGAACCATTTAAAACCTACATAAAACAAGAAATATTAATAAAACTTACATATTAGGGTAAGACTCGCTTGGAGGTTTAGGGCTTTGAGCATGACCGTTGGATGAATGCATCCAACGGTGGAGATTTATCGTAGAGGTTAAAAGGGAGGCGATTGGAAGAATGGTGCGAGGATTAAGTCCGGAAGCCGTAGGTCCGTTTTGATCGATGTGCTCAAGATCAATCTGTGAAATACAATGTGAAGGGGTCACATATATTATGTAGTGGTGGAAAATGTGAAGAAATTACAAAGGAAATAGGTTTAAAACCCTTCGCTGAGGAAATCTATAAGCCGGAAGGAAATTCGGGGTTTCCGAACAATCGTGGAGCCGTTGACCGGGGACACTCGAGATCAACGATTGTGGTTAGTCTATGAAATTCCTTGGTAAATGGCTAGAGGGCGATAGTTAAACGCTCGCATTAAATCCGAGTCGTTGATTTGTAGAGATCAAAAGCAGTGAGCAAACGCGATGAAATGCCGTGGAAATGCAGGAAAGCGGTTTCGAGTGGAGAAACTGGGGGCCGTATCGCAAAGCGAAAAAGGCGGGGTAGGCTATTACTTTTTGAATGTGATATGCATTTTAGGCCGACATCGCAGCATTTGAAAACCACTTACATCACTCCGATTTAAAATAATTATCCTTCGGGCATGAATTTTTGCGAAAACGCGCACACCGTTAGATCTAGGGTCTCGTATCAGATTTTGGGGAGTGAGTGCGATATTGATAAGATGCACGGTAATAACAGGGGGTAGGGGAAGGCAGCTTTTAATCAGTAGCCGTTGGATCCAACAATCAAGTCATTGTTCACAATATTTTTTCTTCACTTAATCCATTATTCTCGTCAAAATTCTTATTTGGCATTTTTAGCTTCAACTTGAGCTCCAACTCCTATTTTATTTATGCCATTAGCATCCCATTCTAAAATCCTTTCGCTTCATATTTAGTCACCGTGTTTGAAAAGAAGACACCTAAAGGGACTCAAATTTTGTTGCTTTATACTAATATTAGTCGATACACTAAAATTATCTTCCTCTTGTCTCGATATATTCTCGTGATTTAAACCCTTAATGTATTTACTACATATTACATGACCCATTAATTGATCTCGCATATTGAATCCTCCACATTGGTTTTCATCATTAAGTCCAAAGACATTCTTTTTATTTTGATCAACATCCTTGGCATCTAAAAGTGGTCTTTCTACATCACTTTGAATTGGTGGTTCAAGCATCTTTGTCCATGGAGGAAGTATCATTTTCATTTTGATTAGCCACTAGAAATTTATTAACATCAAAGCTTGGGTTGTATGTCTATGTATTTGATTTCATCATCCAACAATTTGCAACTAATCGTTTTCCATTAGGCCCACACCTTTCGATCATCCATTCTATTCGAACCCACTCGACTCACTTTTCAACAATCTTCCACTATTTTTTCTTTCTTGATTTATTTTTCCACCCTCTAAGTCATTCTTGGGTTGGGATGCTCTCCTTTGAGGTGTTTCTTCTCTAATATAGAACAAGTTCTTCATTTTTCTATGAGGATCCCCCCCAAGGATTATGTCGACTTTATTTTACCATGAAGTCACATTTCGCTCTTTTTTCCTTTCCCTTCCAAACTTTCAAAGATTGTCTTCGTTATTTACATTTTCTTTTGACTCAATGTTTGGTCTACTTGATGTAGCTTCCATATTTTGTCTAGAATTATTTAGAGTGCAAGACAACTTGCAAGAGTTCACTATGTAGCCCGGATAGGTAGACTTGTAACACCTTGTGTCGCCCAGAAATGATTTTATTTTCTATTTTTCTTTTCAAAATGTTTGCAATAATGAACCTTATATCCAAATACATAAGAGAAGAAACAATAGCCCTAGAAGAAATTTATGTACCCGATGAAAAATGATTTTCTAGTAGGTAGAGGTCTCTTTAGATTACTTACTTGAGGTAGCTTCTTTGTCTCATGGACCTTTTCCTCATAATATTTGGTTTAATTTCTCCAACAATGTGTTGTTGTATGGCCAAGTTTATGGAAATGGAGGCATGTGAAATTATTTATCTTTTTAGTTCTTGCAAGCTTCATATCATCATATTTAGGAGCAGATTGCACTTTCTTCAATTCATTTTTTTCATTTTGATTATGTTCTTTGCCTTTATTTCTCTCCTTGTTAACCACACTCGTCATTCCTCTTTCCAAATGTGTTTTCAATATCAGGGTGTCCTTTGAATAAATGATTTTTTCGAATTATTCATGGAGATATTTTGTTCTTCTAACCTCATGTAAAATATGTCCTTTTAAACTAGCTCAATTTTAGTTGAAACAAATCTCTGTACCTCTCTCTACTCTCTCACACCATACCTCTTACAATTTACTCGATTATTCATCATCACCTCGATTCTCCTTCCTTTCCTCTTCAATTTGTGTCTTTAGGCTTAAAATTTCTTCCTTGAATTTATGTTCTCTTTCATCACATATTTTCACCGTTGTCTTCAAATTTCCTTTTCTTTCATTCTTCAATATTCCTATTTTCACCAAGACAAGGTCAAGTTTGCCTTGTTCTTCAACTATATTTTCTTCATGACAATCATGTCCATTCACACTAGCATGTACCTTATTCGATCGAACCTTTTCCTTTTCGAAAGGGATTTTTCTTATTCTCTGTTTAGCTTCTCCTTATTGACAATGTAAATGCACAAGTGTCTCCTTCATTTATGAGATGCAATATATTCCGTATTTCTTTTTGGAGAAGTTAAATATATTACGATGTCAAGATATTACTATGTTAAATATATTAAATATATTCCACTTTTTTTCTTGAAAAGACAGAGTATTTGCGTAACCATCACATACAAGCTTCCATACAACATTTCCATAAGCCATTAAATATGTTTTAACGTTATCTCTCCATTCATGAAAGTTTGTTGCACTCAACACATGTTCGCCTTGATAGTCCATGACTCAAACATATATCCTTCAAGGTACTAGGCTTACACTAAAGGAACTTGGATCTAATACCACCGATGAAATATTAACTAAATTGAGAGGGGGAGTGAATTAGTTTAGTCCATTCAAGGACATTAAAATTATTTTTGTTAAATTAAATAACTAAAACATTACATGACCACCGAATTGACCATCGAATTGAATGTGTGAAGAACAAGTAAAAAAGCATACCAATACATCACATCAACACATAATAACAATACATGTGGAAACCAGATATAAGTGGAAACCCATAACGATAGGAAAAAAAAGAATTTTATTATTGTTGTGATGCAAAGGGAAGCTCCTACTCCTTATTACATCCGATTATCTATAGGGCTCAACCTATAGGAGGTTGCTACCTCAAATTTTTGAAAGCTACAACATGCAAGGAAGCTCCAACTCCTATATGTTTTCTCATAGGATGCAACCCACATGAGGCTCCCCGCCTTCAACCAACTCCAAATAAACATTTATCAAGACACAACTTGAAATAAGACCACAATCCCCCACACAAAATGAAAACAACACACCGATTTACATGGTCATCAATTTTTCATACCCACATCTTTACTTATGCATCTTATCCCCTTCAAATATTCTTCACATTATATTCTTATGTGGCAGGTAACTAATGCATAATATATAAATCAGCTCTCACACATTCTCTCACTCTCTAACCTTCAATACCTTCCAAAATCACATATTTTATAAGGATATTTTTTTGCTTGTCAGATCCCAAATAGGAATATGAAGGAATAGGCTTATTCTTTTCCTTCCACTCATTCATTTCCAAATACTTCATATCTTGAATATTAGACCATAGAAATAAATAAATACTCCAATATTAATTTCACCACATGTAATGATTAATTGCATCAACTAAATGCCAATATCAAATAACAATATTTATCATTAATGCATCATAACGATATTTTTATTTTCCTTGGAGTATTTCCTTTGCCTCAAACAATTCATCTCAATCAACATTCCAACATCAATGTCCTACCAAACCACTAATGTGTCTATTTCTCCTTTGTCCCTTGTTGTTGCATATATTATTGCTCATTTGCTTGTTGTTCCTTGAGTTGCTCCCTCCGTCATGTTGTTGCTCTTGCATACCTTGTTGTTGCTCTATGTCTTTGTTGTTGTCTTCATACCTTTGTTGATCTTGATCTTCTCTTTGCCCTCAATGACAATATTTCCAACAATGGTGCCCATTACCATAATACCGCATGACTATCATCTCTTCGCATAAAGCGAGTTTCTGATTTTGAGGGAATCAGTTAAGGTTGGAATTAGACTTCAAGGATAAGAAACCTATGCCTATTCCTTGATTTCTCATGTATGTTAATTACATTTTTTTCTAATAGGAAATAGTTGCATGAGGTGTTACACATCATTTTGTCACCGTCCCCGTACTCCCTCTTCCTAAATCCTAGAGGACCTTAACAAAGGACCCTTCTTGTGTCTCTTTTCGATCATGAAAATATGCCACTACACTCCCTTACATTATGCATAAAAGAATCTCTTTTAATCATTCCCGGGTAGCTACTTAAAAACATGTTTATTTGGAGTGGCGCGACCCTTATTCGTCTCACTCGTGCGTATGCCTCATTCAAGCCTATGAGTAGCATCGATCAATGATAGTATGGATATCATACCTCGTGTCGATCCACTTCTTAAAGGTTTTTAAAAATGGAAACAAAGCCTCTTGATCTAGAAGCTTGATGGGCAAAGAGTTATTGTCCGTTCATGGGGATAGGGCTGAAATTCTCCCTTTGGACTTCTTGTTCCTACAAAAGAGGAGCTACCCAAGGAGATAAATCATTTCCCCACCTTATGTGGATCCATGCTCCTCTCCCATCACTATAAAATGGACATTCTCCCATACCTCTCATGGTTAGAACAAAAATAAGAACAACAAAGAGAGAGAATTATTGCTATACACATTTGGGTTTTTGTGCTGAGACCTTGGTCCTCTCGTACCGAGTTGAAACGAGTGCTTTGGAGACATGCCAAGATCCAGACCTTACTGAGGGAGTGCTTCATCACAAAGGCGCAGTTGTAACTCCTCCTCTTATATTAATATGATACAACGGATTCTTACTTTCGACTCTTATCCATGATGTACAATTAGATTTCTAGTACTCCTCGATCAACAAGATAGATTGCTTATGTAAAATTCATGTTTTCATTCCACGTTTTGTATTGTTTGACTTCTCTTGCAAGGGTGTAATCACACCGGCAACAATGAGGATCTAACTTAGAAGAGAAAAGGATCAAGGGACTTGAGCGAGGATCGAATCGTATCAAGGTAGCCATATCCATACCATATGTGCCCATTTACAATCTAGGAAAGTAGGTGTTAGTTTGTTCACTTTATTACTAGACCCATCCTAGGGCTAGATGGATCGTTCGTCCTTAGAGAGGGTTTTCTTGCTTAACATGAGGAAATGTAATCAAAATAATTAGGGGGTAATTTTTTTGCTATAGAATTTTCTTATTTATCTCATTTAATTTCTTATCATTTATATCATTTCGATATCCATTTTGGTCCACATTTGGATCACTTTTTATTATCAAAGCTCAAATTTTGGTCAAAATCATTTATTTATTTTAACAATTGTGTTATAATGGATAAAATAGGGTCATTTCATCTATAATTAAGTTAAAACTTTGTGGAACAAGACATTTTTGAGAAAACAGGATTTTGAACACGTAATTAAGGTAATTTGTGATCTAGAATTACATTTTAAAGTTAAAAAGGAAAGATCCAAGCAATAATGCTTTCCATGATAAGGCATTGGTTGTAGCAACATAATTTTTGGCTTCTAGGTCACAAGATAGAGGACATTTGTTGAATAGAAATAATGTCCTATGAATCTCTAATTCTTAGGAAAGTATTTATATTGTAACATTATATTGCAATTCCTTTTTGTAATATAAAAAAGGAAGTTTCCTTCATGGGAGGATGGACAATTGTTGAACCTAAGAAAAAACTAAGAACTATGTTTTGATTGTACATACTTATTTTATATCTTTTGAATGAAAGGAGATATCAATTAAATTTAGTATTTTTTTACTCATACTCTAACCCGAGATTTCTTTAAGCCTAGTGACTCGGGAAATTGAGCTCGCTCGATGACATGTTGTCTCAAAGATCTAAAATAGATTAGTTGGATCGTGTGCCTTTTTCTTTCTAACTAGTGTTGTTTCTTCACTTGGATGGACAATGTTTTTTTTAGTTTTGATTATATCTTATATTTATGATAAAATTATAATTTTATCACATCTTTCCTTGATTGTTGTTTCCTTAGACACATATATGATGTTTCCTTAATTTCTTATTGTTGTTCCTTGAAACAAGATTTCTTGTTGCTTAGAAATAGTTTTTGGTTTATTCATATGATAGTTAGATAGTTGAATGAGTATTAGATTAATAGAATAGAATTGAATATTTTAGATGTTGTTCCTCAATTGAGCTCAGGTGTTGAAATGTCATCTAAAGTAGTAATATTGATTATTTTTTCATTAGAGTCTCATTTCTGTTAGCGTAATTTTGATTTAATTAGAAACAGAGTTTTATTTCAACATTGCAATTTAATTTCCGAGTTTTACATTCCTTATAAATTAGGTTTTTCATGATTTAGAATGCTTTAGTAGTGTGTAAAATTAGATTTTTTTTCACAAATTAGGATGATCAAAACATCGTAGAAAATTTCAAGTAGAACCAATATTAGCCTCTGTAGTTCCCTTCATATATTTTGTTGATTTTCTTGAAATAAACATATGATTCATGTGTTGATAAATTAACATTTCTAGGTAATAAATTATTTATTCTAAGCAATTAAAAGCCCCAACAACTAGTAAAGTCGGTATCAATATTGTCTTCTTCATTTCTGTGGGTAATATTATCGTTGACAAGTTCCTCAATGTCTGTTATTTCCTCATCATTTCCATGTACATCCACATATTTTTCAAGTTCTATATCTTGTATCTCCACATGTCCTTTAGGATCTCTATTTTTTACCTCCACATCTCCCTTAGGACCTCTATTTTGTACCTCCAGTATTCTTTGTGTTTCTCTATTTTCTCTTAATTCTCTCATCTTTTCTTGTAGTTTCTTTTTTCTTTATTTAAATAAATTCTAGTGCAATAATATTTTTATTTACAACTCATTTGGTTTCCCACATTCAAAAAGATAGGAAGCTAATATCTAATTCCAAAATAACTTAAATGAGTTCAATATTTTAGTACCACAAATTCTATAAGACAAATTGAAATATCTAATATAGTATATGCCACAATCAAATTGCACAAATTACAAAATCCCTTTTTCTTCATATCCCTCACATGCAAAAGTGGTTATTTATTATTTAATCTAAGACAAATTTCAATATATCTTGTTATTTAGCAAAAATAATATTTTTATATTATTTTCCATAAAAAAAATTATATTTATTTTCCATAGTAAAACAATAGCATACGGTCCCTTTTCTCCCAAATATATATATATATATATATATATATATATATATATATATATATATATATATATATATATATATATTATAGTTTGTTTTCCATATATATATATATATATATATATATATATATATATATATATATATATATTATTTTTTTATTTTTTTATAAAAAAATCAAACTAATTTTCAAGAATCAATTTTTATACCTTAAACAAAAAATATTTCTTTGCTCACACTAGAAAGTTTTGTACATTGAATATATTAAGTAGACTCTAGGGTAAATTGTAGTTTAAGAGTTTGAAAATATCTCGCTTGAGAGTCTCCGTTGGGGTAAATTTGCTAGCCATTAGTGAACACTCTGGTTAAGAGCTTTTCAAACTCTTGGTCTTCGTTAGTCCATGGTTAAGAAATGTAGGATCAGTGGAAAATTTCTTATAAGAGTTTTCTAAACTTCTCAACCAAAAGTTTAAATCTCCGATCCAAGAGTTTTGATAGGCAAAGAGTTTCTAGTTACAATAACAATTTAGAGAAATTATGTAATTTTTAGAAACTAAAACTTTATAGATGTCAAATACATGAAAAATTTAAGGGTTATATGGCCATATTGGTACTAATAGGTTCAACTTTAAATCTAAATTCTAATGATGGAAATGTGAAGTTGGGTTAAGGTTCTTATTTGAGAAAAAACTTTTCATTTTTTTCGGCTCTTCAACCTTCGCAAACTATAACAATTTTTCTCGTTTAGAATTTCATTTTACGATTAAAAAAAGAAGGTTTTAAATTTTGTTAGCTTTCAATACTTATTTTTTGAATTTGTTTATGCACATTTGATATGTCAACTTAGTATTTCTTTGAGTGTTTGTTTTTTAACAATCAAAGGATTCATAAGAAGTCATGTTATCATAAAATGTTGTATTCTTTGAAAATTTGTGTGTTTGAGAAAACAAAATGTGTGACAAAAATCTAGACAGAGTCTACTTCGATTTCATCATATTTACAGCCAATGGATGCATATCATAATTTCTAGAATTTTGAACTAGTCCAATATGAAAAACTCGCATCTTTTGAGTATGTTTCGCGACGCAAGAAATTTCTTAACACATAAGTTATAAAATAAAAATCTAAAAGATACCTATTAGAGACAACTTTTAATTAAACAATGTAATGCCCTGTACTTTAATTTTTTTACAATGTATTTTGGGATACAAAATTTTGATTTCATTTCGAATCACAATGACCCTTGAAATTTTTTTGCACCCATTTTATTACAAAATTAATTAAAATTAGTAAATATTTATGAAATTCCATAAAAGTTATATTTCATGAAAGTAGATTCAATTCCTTCGAAAATGTTTTCTTGGTTCCGATAGTTAATTCAAAATGTTTCATGGAGTTTAATCACCCAAAGTTGTAGAAACATATTCGCAGCTTGGATCTTCATAACCGGTGATGTGTTAGTTCGGGCCAAAGCCGTCAAGTCTCACGCCTTAATAGTTTGGTCAATTCGCTTACTTTTCCGCCGACCTAAAATTTCATGGAGCCCTCCAAAAAAAATTCTGCGTAATATAAATTGCTACGAAATCATTCATAATTTTCGCACATTTCGCACATTTGGTCTCGATTTTACAAAGGTCTTGGTTTGGGTTTAAAGACTTTTCTTGGAGATTTGGGTTTAAGGACATTTCTTGGAGGCAAACTTCCGATTTTGCAAACAATCGTTTTCTGGGGTTTAAGGACTTTTCGTAAAGACATTTCTTGGAGGCGATCTCGATTTTGCAAACGATTGCTTTTGGGTTTAAGGAATTTTCGACGTACATTCAAAGGACATTTCTTGGAGGTATGTGATACATTTTTTTTTAATGTTTTTTGTTCTTCATTTTTTTTTAAAGTATAGATTTGGGCTTAATTTCGAATTGGAGGTGGTCCGATTTTGCAAAGAATTGTTTTGGGTTTAAAGACTTTCGAGGACATTTCTTGGAGGCGTCCGATTTTGCAAAGAATTGTTTTGAAGGGTTTAAGGAATTTTCTTGCACATACATTCAAAGGACATTTCTTGGAGGTATGTACTTGATTTTTTGGATACTTTTTGTGCTTCATTTCCTTTTTAAAGTATGGATTTGGGCTTAATTTCGAAAAAGCACATTTTCTTCCGAGAAGTATTTTTTGAAGTATTTTTTAAAGTGGCGTTTTTTTTTTTTTTAAGTTGGAGGCATTTTTTGAAGTGACATTTTTTTAGAGTACGTGTTTTGAGTTGAAGTAAATTCTTTTGAGCTTCATTTCATTTTTATAAGACATTTTTTTTCTCGCATTTTTTAAAGTAAGTGTTTTGGATTGGAGTACATTTTTTCCGCAAAATTTTTAAAATGAGCTTTTTTTAAATTAAATATTTTGTGATGCTTTTTCTAATTGAGTTATTTTCTAAATGTTTGAAGGAATTTTTTTGAAATTCATACTCTCTATTATCATGGGAAATCGAAGGAATTGTGCAAGAAAATATGATCTAAAAAGACACCCCGAGGAATGTAGAGAAGAGATGAGACAACCGCAAAAGAAAGATAGAAGCACTCTCAAATATCAAGGGGAAAAACAACCCTCAACTAGAAATTGAAGAAGGTATGTAAATGTAAATATTATAATCTATTGATATATTCAAAATTTTCCTAGTGTAAAATGTAGTTTAATTTTTATTTGATGGAATAATTTGAAAAATATTTTGCAATGTAAACAAAGAGAGATATTCCTCAAAACATCGATGATGAGATAAAAAATTTTGAAAGAGAAAGTGAAAGAGATATTGAACCAATGATTGAAGATGGTGAAAATATTGAAAGAAATTCAAGTGAATAAATTGAATCACAAGGCACACACACACACACACACACACATATATATATATATTGAACACATGCACGTATTATTGAAATTATACATATTTATTAATTTAGTTATTTATTGAATATGCAAACTTATTATGTACTAGTTTTATTCGAATGTGTACGTATGAAATCAATGTCAATGATGAGATGTTAGAAAATGTTCACTCACACATATGGAGATAAAAACCCGACCATTATATATGATATCGTGTTAACTCCATTTTTGAAACGTATTTCATAAAGGATCGGTGACAGCTCAAGCTCAAATGTTGAAAGGCCTCCTATCATTAAGAAAATTAAAAGAAGCTACGACACTACCGGGTATTCGAAAATCAACCAAAGATAAAAAAATGAAGGAAAATGTGATACAAAATATAAGTAGTGATATAAATTCAATTAGGAGATCTAGACGTAAAATGTTTCAATTGTACGTAAAGTTCATCAAGTAGTAAAGTTCAATTAATCTGTACGTAAAGTTCATCAAGTTTATGGCAAGTGATTTCATCAAGTAGTAAAGAGAATCGTCAGTAGCACTATGGCAATGCAGCATTAGAACCTCATGAAAAAAATTACACAAACATCGAAATTTTGGCTTACAAATATATGTAAATGATGAAATTTCGTTGGAGAGCTATTTGTAGGCAAAATCATACAAGATAGACTTGGAGAAAAATGTTTAAAAATAATATATGAATATTGAAGAACAATTCGCGTGCTTTGGTAAACTCCAGGAAATATGACGCGAAGAAGAATAGAAAATGAAATCAATACGAAGAACATGAAAATATTTCTCGAAACCACCAGGTTATTCAACAGGTCAAAGAAGAGAATTGTGAAATTACAGCCTAACTGCTGCTTTTGTTCAACAAAAACCATGGTATTTAAAACCTATCATCGTACGCGACACTTGTTGTTCCCGTTATCATGTGGAATTTATTATATTATGACACATTCCCTTGATTTTGGTAGAAAATTATGGAAGAATTCACCTCCTCCTTCCACTATCCGTGATTTCATATCTCAAATTATATGTGAAAGAGAAAGCGATGAACTATTTTACAAAAAGAAATGTGTTGGTGGTAAAAAATGCGTATGATCAGGAAATTTGACTAAATTTCTGAAACAAATATCGTACCGATATAAATGATCAATCATTGTCCAACATGAAAGTGAAATGGAAGAGATATGAATATATCCATACATCTATTAAAGGTGCAAATAGTGTTAAAAGAATTGAATTACGAGAAGACGAAATTTTTGTGATAGAATTTTTGAGAAAGTTTGAGGAAAAATTTACAAATACACCAAGCATTCCCATAGAGCTCGATGGCAAGACTTGAAATTCAAAAAAATCTCATGAATTTTTTCCACCAGGGACCATTTTGTCAAAGTGATCGATTTTGCAAAAAACTACACATTTGTTCCACAAAATAAATTTAGAGTGAATACTATCATTCTAACCAAGTCTCCATGCTCGTCCATATTCTATATAGACATGTCAACAAAACGTCGATCATATAGAAAGCACCGTTGAAAATTGGCATATCATTAAATAATATCACTTTTATATCGCTGACGATCATACCATGATACATATTTTGTACAACATTGTTTTCGGGAAAATTTATGATACCTCTGAAAAATCATGGAATAAGACCACTGAATACTGATATGGTCGTACGGATGCCAGTCAATTCAAATCAGCACGATCATTATTTTGAAGGTGTTGTCTTCACAAGAAAACTCGCATTAAACATCGTTGGAATTTATTTGAGACTAGCCATGGAAAAGGAGAACATGACTATAGGCATGCATAAAATGAGCACTTAGAAGATATAAAATGAACCTCCGTGTGTCGACTTGTGGACGCGAAATAAGTTGTTCAATGGTGCATCAATCGCTTTCCAAGCCATGAGACTAACCAATCAAGGGAATTGCAAAGGTATATTCAATTTAATTTTATTGGAAATATAATTTTATCGTGCAACGATTATCTTTAATCGTATTTTGATATCATATTTACATTCTTCTTTTAATTTTCCATATAAAGGTTTTTCCGGCATATTGGGATCGAAGACGTAGATAAATCAATTGGAAATGATGTTGAAACAATAAAAGGGACTCAAAAATTACATTCAATTAAAACAAATTCGTCGAGAAATGTGTTTGAATTGGATAAAAGAAAATATTCTTGTTTTTGTCATGTTTGCATAGACAACACAAAATCCAATGACGTTTGTGAAAACAAAATGTATGTAAACGATTGAAAACATACGTAGCTAAATACAAAGGGAAAAATCTCTCGTTGCAATTTTTGAAGAAATGCAATCGCAGGAAACTACAATATCATCCGATGGTGATCGTAGCTTCGATCTGTTAGAGAAGGTAACATTTGAATTGTTTTCTAATGATTTAAAGTTCAAGAAATAAATTTAAATATGTATAATTTTGTTAAGTTTGTTTTATTGTGCAGGAGATGTTTTTGTTCTAATTGCAATTCCATTGACAATGATGAAAATGTGAAGTATTACTTGATGTTGTGAATTAAATTAAAAATGAAATTATTAGAAAACTTTAATGATCACGGATTTAACATGAAAGAGGATCTATTATACTAAAAGGTTATTTGTTCGTACAAACTAATCAAAGTGAGGATTTTGTTTACTTTGAAGACTATGAACCTGATTTCATAAGTTGTCAATATAGTCACTTGGTGTGTGCAACACGCATAAAGTTGATAGAGGTTCAATCAAAGAAAAAAATGAAAATTAAGAAATGGAAAATGTCAAAATCTGATGATGAATGAATTATTGAAGATGGCATTCCATTGAAACTTTTTTGATTGAACTGCCCAACAATTTATTCTCTTTGGATTAAATATGTTTTAGAACTTCCAGTACTCAACTAAAAATTGAGTTTCTTATGTTATTTTTGCAAGTGTTTGCACATGTACAAATTGTTTTGGTACATGCACGTGCTCTAGTATCAACTGAAATTAGCTTTTATATACATGTGCATTGATGAAAAATGTTACATATATATATATATATATATATATATATATATATATATATATATATATATATATATATATATATATATATATATGTTCTAGAATGCAATTATCTGAAACTAGTTTTTCTATGTGCATTGATGAAAAATGTTGCACGTACTGGATACATACACGAACTAAATACATGTCTAGTTTTTCTTCTGGGCTTTTCTGGTAAAAAGTATCCATAATGTAAATAAATCATCCACAATATAGTTTTCTACAAAGATTCCTTTCAGACAAGAGACTCGGAGCACTTCTCTGACTTTTGGTGGGATTTGACCCACATCTCTATTCCTGATTGAAAATCTAGTACAAAATTTGTCTTTCCAATCGTCGAATTTGTTCTAATGCAATTAACTGAATGTCATCAATTTACCAATTTATAAATCAACAAGGCTACCTATTTGAGTGCATTAATGACATTGACCCGAATTCAACAAACATATATGTACTTATATTTCTAATCAAAATTAAAGGGATTTACATATATCTACTTATTTACTTTTTTTTCAATTAGGAGCTCAATTGAGATGGCTAGTTGTATTAAAAATCTATGTTCTTCCTATTGGAAATTTTTTCACTCAAACAAGAGTATGTAGAGATCAAAGAAATCTTAAGATGTCAAATGTACTTCAATCATTCAAAACTTGAGTTTTAAAAACTTCTTTATTAAATTAAAACAATACTTCACATGGGAGTCTTCCATCTAGGCCAAATTTAGATTGAAACCATCCAAAAATTAGATCAAACATTTAATATTATATAAAAACATTTAACATTTAACATTAAATCAAATTAAAGGGATTTACATATAGCTACTTCTTTATTCTTTTTGATTAAATCAAAACAACACTTCACATGGGAGTCTTCCATCTGTGCCAAAATGTAGATCAAAACTATCCAAAACTTAGATCAACATTTAACATTATATCTTGAAACATTTAACATTAAATCAAAATTAAATGGATTTACATATAACTACTTCTTTACTCTTTTTTATTAAATCAAAACAATACTTCACACGGAGTCTTCCATCTAGGCCAAATGTAGATTGAAAACTATCCAAAACTTAGATCAAAAACATTTAACATTATATTTATTTTTTCTAAGTTGGTTTAATCTATTGATATTGAACATATGTACATAGCAAGATTCCATCTCCCCGGGCTCTAACCAGCCAACAATTGCAGGGGTCCTCGAATAAAAGAAGAAAAGGGGTCGCCTATAACCTAGAAACTGTACCCCCTTAAGATGCTACCGAGTATCGGGAAACCAACAGCATAGAGTGTTCGTAAGAACAAGGATTGTAAAACATGACAAAAGTTCAAAAAAGCTAAAGAGGACCCGACATCATGCTATTATCGATGTGTAGGAGGATTCCCCTCCACAATTGGACAAATGTAGTCCTCCCGTATCATCATATACTCCTCGGGGAGGCCGGGAGTGAGACCTTCGAAGTGGAAGAGGAGCCAAATTCAGCCTTTGAGCTTTTTCTCCACACAAAGCCGAGCCGTCGCTACTGCGGCTATCGCCGTCGCGAGCTCGTCGAGCCGATTTGACCGGAAGAACTCGTCGACTTCCCCGGTGTCTTAGGGCTAATGGGTTGGGATGGTTGACTTTCTCCTCGCCGCTTCTTGGAACCAAAGGCACATTCATCTGTGGGCTCCTCCCGAAAAAGAAATAAATGGTCGTCGTAATTCGAGGTCCGACCATAGCACCTGTGAAGTGAAATTCTTGCGACACTCGCTTTGCCGGATGAGGGTGGCTACCTATGTCATGGATTAAAAGAGGTGGGCGAGAGCGCACTCTTGCCCTCGCCACGCCTACCCCCCACCTCCCATTCCGAAACGCATCCAATGTCTACGCATGGGAGTCTTCCATAGGCCAAATGTCGATTGAAACCATCCAAAACTTAGATCAAAACATTTAACATTATATCAAAAACATTTAAAACATTTAACGTTAAATAAAAATTAAAGGAATTTACATATAACGACTTCTTTACTCTTTTTTGATTAAATCAAAACAATACTACATGAAAAGTCTTCCATAATAAATGTATATTGAAACCATCCAAAACTTATATCAAAACATTTAGCATTATATCAAAACATTTAACATTTAACATTAAATCAAAATTAAAGGGATTTACATATAACTACTTCTTTACTCTTTAAATCAAAACAATACTTCACATGGTAGTCTTCCATAAGTACAAATGTATAAATTGAAACCATCCAAAACTTAGATCAAAACATAAATAACATTATATCAAAACATTTAACATTTAACATTAAATCAAAATTAAAGGGATAATGTACAACTTCTTTACTTTTTTATTAAATCAAACAATACTACATGGGAGTCTTCATAGGAAAAATGTAGATTGATACTATCCAAAACTTAGATCAAAACATTTAACATTATATCAAAACATTTAACATTTAACATTAAATCAAAATTAAAAGGATTTACATATAACTACTTTTTTACTCTTTTGGATTAAATCAAAAACAATACTTCACATGGAAGTCTTCCATAGGCCAAATGTGTATATTGAAACCATCCAAAAACTTAGATCAAAACATTTAACATTATATCAAAACATTTATAACATTTAACATTAAATCAAAATTAAAGGGATAAATACATATAACTACTTCTTTACTCTTTTTGATTAAATCAAAACAATCAGAGGGGGTCTGAATCAAAAAAATAGAAAAGGGGCTACCCATGACCGGGAAACCAGCCCAGAAGATGCTGCCCAATATCGGGAAACCAACAGACATAGAGTATTCAGAAGCACAGTGATTGCAAAACATGACAAAAGTTCAAAAAATCTAAAGAGCACCTTACATCAGGCTAGCTATCGATGTGTGTAAGAGGATTCTCCTGCAAAATTGGACAACTGTAGTCCTCCGAATCATCAGCTACTCCCTTGGAGTGCTGGGAGGAGCTCTCCGAAGTGAAAGAGGAGCCAGAGTCATCTTTGAGCTTTTTCTCCACACAGGCCGAGCTGCTGCTGCTTGCCCCATCGTTGCTGGAGTTCGTCGAGCTGGATTTGACTGGAAGAGCTGCCGAATTCCTGGTGTCTTGGGGCTAATGGGTTGGGATGGTGGAATTTCTCCGCCGATTCTTGGAACTAGAGGCACCTTCATCTTGGGGATCCTCCTGAAAAAAGATAGAAATGGTCACCGTAATTCGAGGTCTGACCATAGCACTGGTGAAGTGGAATTTTGCAACACTGCTTACCGAAGGAGGGTGCCCACATGTGTCATGGATTGAAAGAGGCGGGCGAGAGCCAACACTCCTGCCCCCTCCACCCCTACCTCCACCTCCCCTTCTGCAACGCATCTGTTGTCTACACATGGGGTATTCCATAGGCCAAATGTAGATTGAAACCATCAAAAACTTAGATCAAAGCATTTAACATTATATCAAGACATTTAAAACATTTAACATTAAATCAAAATTAAAGGGATTTACATTTAAAGCATTTAACATTAAATCAAAATTAAAGGGATTTACATTAAATGTAGATTAAAATGGTATCCAAAACTTAGTTTTAATTTTTTTTTGGTTATATCACAACATTACTTCACATGATTAATGTACTTCCATCCAAAACTTGGGTTTTAAAAACTTTTTGATTATATCACAACATTACTTGACATGCCATCCAATTGTAGTTCAACTATTTAATAAAAACATTTAATATTATATCACATGTGCCAAATGTAGATTGAAACCATCCAAAACTTAAGTTTTAAAAACTTTTTGATTATATATCGTGCAACATTACTTCACATGCCATGCCAATTATAGTTCAACTATCCAATAGAAACATTTAACATTATACCACATGTTCCAAATGTAGATTGAAACCATCTAATAATTAAGTTTTAAAAACTTTTTGATTATATATCGTGCAACATTAAAACATTAAATATCACATGCCAAATGTAGATTGAAACCATTCAAAACTTGAGTTTTAAAAACTTTTTGATTATATCATACATAACATTACTTCACATGCCATTCCAATTATAGTTCAACTATCCAATAAAAACATTTAACATTATATCACATGTCAAATGTAGATTGAAACCATCCAAAACTAAACTTTTAATTTAGCGAAAAATTATAGATCACAACATTACTTCACATGCCAAATGTACTTCAAGCATCCAAAACTTAAATTTTAAAAACAAAACAAATTATAACACATCATTACATAACATGCCAAAAGTAGTTCAAAAGCAAAAGAAAATTTAAATTTTAAAAACAAAACAAATTATAGCACATCATTACATAACATGCCAAATGTAGTTCAGATGACAACATTAATTTATAGATGACAACATTACTAGTAGTTCAATTATCCAAAACTTAAAGTTTTAAAAACCAAACAAATTATATAACAACATTACTTCACATTCACATGCCAAAAGTACTAAAACCATCCAAAACTTAACTTTTTGGAACAAAACAAATTATATTAACACTGTAATAAAATATGTCCAAAAATTGTAGATCTCACAAGTATCAAACTGTATCAAGTTATATATATATATATATATGACAGTGCATCTAGATAATATATAAAAAAGAAAATTTAAGACTATCTAAATCTTGAAATCAAATCTACAAATCATGTCCATCAAATAGAGATGGATCTTGCGTCTTTCTTATCAAGGTATCAATCCACACACTATCATGTGAAGCATGGGAAACCTGTACACTATGTACATGTACTTGAACATTAAAATTTGATGTTTTAAAAATGAGTGTGAATATATATAGAATTTCATGTAAAAAACAAAATATAAAAAAAGAAATCATGCAATCCCTCACGAGGTTCCCTCTCCATTTGTTCACCTGCTACAAGTCCCCCCCCATGGGAACATCTGCAACGGTAAACTGTACAATATATATATATATATATATATATATATATATATATATATATATATATATATATATATTAAAAAATTTCAAATGAAAATGCATGTGTACATATATAAACTTATTTTCAATAATATTAAAAAAAAGTTAGACAACTTGTTCAAATGGTTGAAATGGTGTGGATGTTCCTATCTCCGTCGCTAGAGTCCGTGGATTAAAGAAATCTTCTATAGGAACCTAAATTCAAAAAATTTAAAATAACTCAAGATATAGATATATATATCTCAATTTTTAATGGAACTTTTTGAGGTGGAATATATATATATATATATAACTTAAACATAAATTTTAAAAGTGAAAAACTGTCCATACTTGTGGCACATCTCCACAGGAAGTAGAAGGTACATCTCCCAAGGAAGAAGAAGGTACCGCCATCCCAAAAACATCGGATGGAATCGGAATCTGTTAAAACATTTTATCATTATATATACATACATGTACATGTGTGCACAATTATTTATTTTAAAAATATCACTTAAAAAACACTAACATTTGCCAACATATCTTGATGGTGAGACCCATCTGCATTGTTTGAACCAGAGGTCCTGAACGTGATATTAAAATTTTCATCATTCATCATGCGTGACAACTGCAAATGGTGTTTTAACATATAATGATACATTTTTGTTAGATTAATGTACATACAAATAAATGTATACATGTACATACACATGTATTTATTACAAATTGTACACATGTATATGTATGTTAAAATAATTTCAAACCCTAAGGTCATTAACACTTACCGTTCCAGTGCCCTCTTCCTCATGAAGAATTAGGTCTTTAAAACCATTGCGACAATTTTTTGCATATATTCGGAGATCTTCAACATTCATGTTGTCAATCTCTTCATCTGTACAATACACAAAATTGGCACGTGCATTTTCATGTGCTCTTTGTCGATTTAGACAAACATCGACTCCACCCAATTCACTGTAAACATTATCGATCATGACACCCCTTGCTTCTCGACTTATTTGAGAAGTCACATCCGTCTCTGACCGCAGAGTTTCGACCTGAAAAGGTCAACTCACCAATGGCAGCTCAGGGCGAGGCAACTCCACATATTGCTTAGCGCCCTTATAGTCATACAATTGACCTTTCCCTGGACCAAAAAATTCTGATGGAAGGTCATTGTAGTTGGGTTTCATATCCAAAACAAATTCTGAGTAAAAAAATTGTGCAAAATAAACAGGAATATCATCGTTCCATGGGAGCCTTCCATAGGCCGCAAGGTGCCTATCATACAAATAGTGAGCTATATTTGGGTGCTTGAAATATTGCACCTTCAACATTTTTCTTTTTGGCCCTTCCTTGAAATTAAACATTGACTTCGCCATATTTTTTGTAACTCTTTGTTTTACATCCTCCCATTTATCGGGACCCATTACTGTTTCCTTTCTCTTTCTCATCACTTCTACAAATGTATCAGTCGTTGGCCCAAGATTTTTGTACAAATTTACAAGTTCGCCCAATGAATGTGTAACTATTTCGAGGCTTTGTCGACTCTCAACAGGTAGAGTCAAAGCCACGAGATCTCTCTGCAATTTTGCATGAAGTTTTTCACACCTTTGTAAGGTGCATTGCGCCATGTTTGTTTCCCATGGTATATCAGAAATGTCGGCCAGATAAGTTGTGGTGGGTAGACAACCTTCTTCTTGAATGTAGCATTTTGCCCTGCGTCTATTTTGACCAATATTTGGAACATTTTCTGTCTCTGCATCAATATATATGAAATTTTGTATATTAGAAAAAACACATGTAAACAAATTTGTACAAATTCAATGAAAAAAATATTGAAATTGATGGCAACCTCGACGTGGTTGGTTAGCATCTTCTCCACCCTGAAACTGTTGAGACCCAAAATGACCCTGCTGAGAACCAGCACCACCAGCCATTGATTGGCCTCTGGGGGAATAAATATCACCACCTTCACGCAACCTGCTACCACTCATTGATGGCCCTCTAAGGGGATTTGAACCACCACCAACCTCTCGAGACGAGAGAGAAGCTTCATAAACAAATACGAATTTATAATCAATTGAAAAATACATTCATGTGTACATATAAATACATGTACATATTCATTGATTAAATTGCGTGAACCATACCATGACTGGGTGAACCATGGGCATGTTCCATGGATGGAGTAGAGACCCTTCTCTTCTTAGCTCCTAAAAAATAAAAAATGAAACTTATTAACAACTAATTTAACTCACAAAGTTAATAAAAAATCAATTCCATATGTACACACATGTATGGAGATTTAAGATTATATTTAAATACCATGAACATCCCTCGATCCCTGATCCGCCATATGGGATTCTGTTGATCTTCGTCGTTCATCCTCCATGATATATATATCTATTGGTGGAAATTTACAAAAAATAAATTTCAGAAAATTAATGTAATTTAGTGTACACAAATTATGTAGAACACTACTTTCAAAGCACTAATTGATGTGTGAAACTAAATTTAAGCAAAAAAAAATTTATAAAAATGATAATTTCACCAAATTGCGCTTTACATAGTGGGAGCACACTTGGTATAAAATTGAAAAAAACACATGGTCATTAAAAAAGAAGTGAAACTGCATTTAAACAAACTCCATTAAAAAAAAAAATTGTTGAAGTCCCCGCATTTTAATTTTATAAAAATGTGAAGTTCACCACTTGTTACAAATGTGAAGTTCACCAAGTTGTGCTTTACATGGTGTGTTGGGAGCACACTTGGTATATAATTGAAAAAAACACATGGTAATTAAAAAAGACGCATTTATAAGTACACAACACACACATATCCAAGATATGTTACAATGTCCATCAATAAATTTTGAATGAGAGTGTTTCAACACTAATTCATCTTTGAGAGATGAATCTTGAATTTTTGAAAAAGAGCATCTCAAAACCAATTCATCTTTGAGAGATGAATCTTGCATTGGCATTGCTCTGTATAATTCTAATTCATCTTTGATAGGTGAATGATGAATTGGCATTTCCCCATGCAATAGATCAGTAGACATCTTATTCACATCTGTACAATGCCTTATACTAAAAAATTGAAATTGGCTAACAATATTGTTTGCTATTCCATGTAGTTATTTTAGCCTCTCATTCCTAACTTGGCATACACCATTCATCTGATTGCACACAAGTTCAGAATTGGTGAAAACTACAATTCCATTTGATCCATACTCCATCGTTGTTCCCAAGCCTTCTATCAATCCAATATAATATGCCTCGTTGTTTGTTGTTCTTCCTGGTATATTCATTTTCCTTTGGACGAATTTGCTAGTCGCAATATTGGAAAGTACATATGTAATCACTGCTTTCCCTGGATTGGGATAACAAGAAACTTATATGCATAATTTCCATTTTTCAACCATATTTAATGGTTTTCTTATCCCTGAAAAAAAAATTCAATAAAAAATATATATACGACATGGGAGAAATGAAACAAGATCATGAGGTAAATGACATGTGCATGGTTTATCTTAAAGTTTGACTTAAAAATTTTATGGTCTAGAATTCACATCTAAAATTAATGGGAGGAAACCTTTAGTTTGTGGGAGAAATGACACATGTACACAGTTTACCTTAAAGTGGTTGTGTTTTATGGATATTAAAATGAAGAACTTATATTTAGATCTATTCTAGAGATTCACTGTAGGGGCATTTAATAGATATGTCACCTTTCATAAAGGATGAGATCCAGAGGCTGCCTGGCCTTTTATAGACTCTGCCTATAGAACTTGTAGAAGTTAAGAAATTTACATTGACAAATTTACTTGTGAGAAATTTACATTGACAACATATAGAGATTCAACTAGGCTTGTGAAAAGTACAAGTGGACAATGTATAATTCTACTTAGAAGAGTCTTTGGTTTAATGGTTAAGCAAGAAAGAGTTGTTGCTTTATCTATCTAGAGTAGAAGTGGAATACATAGTAGTTACTTCTTTTTCAGTGTTTTGGATGAAATGGGCTCTACAAGATATTAAGGTAAATTTCTTTTTGAGTGAGTAGAAGTGGAATACATAATAGTTACTTATTTTTGAGTGTTTTGGATAAAATGGGCTCTACAAGATATTAAGGTAAGGTAAATTTCTTTTTGAGTGTTTTGGATGAAATGGGCTCTACAAGATATTAAGGTAAATCTATATATCTATTAAGTGTTTCAATAGAAGTGTAATAATAATTTTAAAAATAAAATATTATACTTCCTTCAATCACTATTTACATATCATCATAAAGTACCACTTCCTCACACAACAAGTCTTTGAGAAAATAGTGAAGATGGAATACATACCCACAAAGCCTCTTGTTAGAGAAGCATTTGAATATGTGAGAAACAAATTAGTAATAGTTCTTGTAAATTATCTTGTTAGAGAACCATTTGAACTTGTGAGAAACAAATTAGGGATAGTTCTTGTAAATTATTGTCACTATTTGACTTCAAAAGAAGAGCCTATGAAATTGAGTGCAATATCTATGTGGGAGAGTACACAATATCTAAGGGGGAGAATACAATATATTTGACTTCAAAATAAGAGCCTATGAAATTGAGTACACTATCTATGTGGGAGAGTACACAATATCTAAGGGGGGGAATAGATATAAGGAAGGAATAAAAAGAGTAACAAAAAGCATATGGGCGTGTCAATAATTTGAAGTAGTCAAGAAAGATAACAAAGGACCATCAAAATTGAGTGCAATATCTATATGATATCTATATGATCAAGTGTCAATAATTTGAAGTAAAGAAAGATAAAAAAGGACCACCAAAATTGAGTGCAATATCTATATGATTGTGTCAATAATTTGATAATTTGAAGTAGTCAAGAAAGATAACAAAGGACCATAAAAATCGAGTGCAATATCTATGTGGGAGAGTACACAATATCTAAGGGGGAGAATACAATATAAGGAATCAATAAAAAGAGTAACAAGAAGCATATGATTGTGTCAATAATTTGAAGTAGTCAAGAAAGATAACAAATGACCATCATCAAATTCAAATTGAAAGATCAAGTAGTCTTCTTCATGAAGAAGAAGCATTAACTAGTTTCATCATTTAAAGGGTTCATTTTTTAATGAAAAAATTCATGAATAATATGAAATGAATCATTGTACATTATGATAAATCTTGTATTTAAATGAAATTTGATCTATGAATAAAAAAGAAAATGGGATCATCTCTTCATATATATATATATGTGTGTGTGTGTGTGTAAGAGAGAAATAAAAAGCAAAGGTAATTCCACCAAGCCTAAAGGAGCATGTCCTAATACATTAAATTATGTTTGGTTTCTAGAAGCATTAATCATGAAGAGTCATGAGATCCACATTTCGACCATACTATTTGCAAGTTAAAGGAGCATTTCCTAATACATTATTATGTTTGGTTTCTAGAAGCATTAATCATGAAGAGTCATGAGATCCACATTTCCATCATACTATTTGCAAGTTCACATTTCCATCATGCTATTTGCAAGTTATATATGAAGATATGTAGTCTAATAACTAATTAGCAAGTTGTGATGTCCTAATACATTATTATGTTTGGTTTCCATCATACTATTTGCAAGTTTTATATGAAGATATGTAGTCTAATAACTATACAGTCTAGCCCATATAACATATAATGGACTTTGACAGTATGAGAAAAGAGTCAAAAAACAGAGAGGCCTCCTAGCAGAGTTCCACCTATTCATCAAGGTAAGCAACATAATATCGGAAGTGAAACAATGACACCACTAATATACCAACTTGGAAATATAATTTATTTCCATGGAAGAGTATAAATTATTATAAATAAAATAATTAAGAAATAATTCTTCCAATATTCTTATAATCAACAATTACAAGAATATTCTTCATTTAATATCAATATAATATTTAATAATATTTAATAACCCTCATTTTATGAGAGTTTTTATGGTGGCTTATGCGAGGGATATTACAATTGTGATGTCCTAATACATTATTATGTTTGGTTTCCATCATACTATTTGCAAGTTATATATGAAGATATGTAGTCTAATAACTATACACTCTATCCCATATAACATATAATGACCTTTGACAATATGAGAAAAGAGTCAAAAAACAGAGAGGCCTCCCACCAGAGTTCCACCTGTTCATCAAGGTAGGAAACATAATATCGGAAGTGAAACAGTGACACCACTGAACATATGTGAATTTAGAATGATTTAAACTCTTTTTTCAAAGGATAAAAAACCTTGTTTCATATATTGATAACAGTTCATATACAAAATCCTCTTGATATACCCATAACAAGTTATCAAGTATAAGAGATTAGATTCTGTCTCATATAGAAATACATTACAGCAGTATAAAAGACAATATGTAGTCACATTACATAAATACATTACAGCAGTATAAAAGATAACATGTAGTCACTTTACAACAGTAGACCATTCTAGTTCAATCATTCCAGCGTTGAGGAATTGAGAGAAGGCTCAGTAACGACCTAAGATTAATAGTGGTGGTAAAATTCCATGCACAAGGCGAGAATCAGCTAGAGAAGATGAAATTGATGGATCCACTGGAACAGTAACAACTGCAGCAACCAAATGCATATCATACTACCAGAAATTCAACATACACCTTACAGCAAAAGGTAATGAAATCTAAAGCATAATTAACAACATAGATGCTTTGTTTAAAAATTTTTGGGTTTCTCATTCCCACTTGGCTGTAAACATAAAATTTATATAGCAATGAGTGCCTTGACTTCTACATGACACCAATCAACTCAAATTAAAACCAAGAATTCCAAAAGGTGCATTTGCAGTAACAGTCCAAAGTTAACATAGAAAAGGAAATCCCTATATATGCAAGTGAACCCCCAAATATAATGGACTCCCCTAAAGCCCAGGGTTACTTCTTACACGTGGAAGGGAAGTGGAGTGCGATTTGGGGCTGTAAGAGAGGTGGGCTTGCATGGCAGCACCAATCAGAAAAAGAGTGGACAACAGTCCAGTGAGGCTTCTTGTAGCAAGGTGGCAGCCACCAAGTGGTGGAGAAATGGAAGAGGAGACCAAGAAGCAACTATTCCTAGAAATTGTGATTTAAGAGAGGTCACAAAGTGGAAATTTTATGTTTCAACGAGGTTTTTCCCTTTCAACAAGGTTCTTTTTTCAACACTGCCCTCAAATATGTGGGACTGACTTAGGCATCCAAGCATCATCTTAACAAGAAAGACATTAGTGATACAAAAGTTTTCGAAAACAATTTATATGAAAAAAAGAACATTTTGGACTTCACATGACATGCACTAGGCTTAATTAGTACTAATGGAACTTGGTGATTGTCACCATAATTGGTAATGAATAATTCATGCATATTTCAATGTATCATGTTGCGTAACATATGTTTAAAATGAAAATAATTTTGAAGCTAAGAACCTAGCAACATTCAAGGTATCTGGTGTCTTCATAATTGGGGAAAAAAGGACATGAGTTAAGTGCATATAATGGGGAAAAAATGGACACAATTAGAGTGCATATAATGAAATCTAACACCATGTTGCATGGGTGCAGGTTCAAAACTAGGTGTAGACTTGTAGCATGGGTGAAAACATTCAGCTATAAGGTACAACAATATGACAATTTTCCTTTGTAAAATAAGATGTTGTCGGGAATGTGAATCCCATTGATAAAGGTGCAGAGGAGGAGGAGAAATACCTGGTATTTCGCTCGCTTGACTTCGGCGCAGATAATCACCAACAGAGCGAAAAGAAGCAGCCCCAGACCAGCAACAAAAATTCGATGAACATAATAGAAACACAAAAACACGCGAAGAAACAGAGCAAAGAAACACAGACGCAGGAAACACATGAACATCGTTGGCGATATATTTATAAGAACTAGTTCAGCCGAACTATTTTAAGAGTAAAAGTTCGGTCGAACTTTTCTTGCCGGTTTTCCCATCTTCGGAAAAATTTTTGTTTGCCCACACCCTCAGTGTGCCATCAATCTAAACGGAAGAATGAGTTCGGTCGAACTTTATGAGAAAGTTTGGCCGAACATATTACAAAGTTTGGTCGAACTATTGCCAAAAAAAAATCCTGCCCCCGATTCTCACAAAAGTGTAACCCAACTTCACATTTCTGCCCATATATATGGTTATTAAAAAAAAGTATATATATTTCTATAACTAATCAAATTATTATAAATTTAAAATTACTTTATTATTAAATAATACTTGTAACTTGAATAATAATAATTTATTTTGATTTATTATTATTATTATTATAAGTGTTGAGGTACTCTAGAGTCTAATACAAAATTTGGTAGATATTTCCTAGAACTGTTTCTTCAATTTATATCCCACAATATGAATGCACATAGTATGTTATTCCTCCCCTAGTAAAGTCCCCATAGTCTTTAGTAGTTTAACCATTTCTAATTTTCCCCATGGTCTTTAGTAGTATAACAATTTCTAGGTTTAATTGAAAAAAATTAAACTTACTACTTCTACATAGGGATAGGAATATATGAGAGATATAAAAAGAAATAGTATTTCAATAGAGTCTTCAATGGAAAAATATTTTCAAAGATGTAGAATAAATAGTATTCAAAAGGTTCATGAAGGAAACTATGGATAAACCCAAGCAGTATTTGTGTGGATAGTTGAAATGAATTAGTAGACATTTTTCATGAATTAGATGGGGATATCGGATTGATTATAAAAATATGAGCCTAATTATTCAATTTATTAGTGAGCAGAGAAAAAAAAAATATTTTCTAGTGGAGTGAATAGATAAATCTAATCACAAACACTATTAAACATCAAGTTCGTATTGTATGTTTGTTACATTTTCTTTATAATGAAAACTAATTTTATATCCAGAAATAAGCATACTTCTTAATGGAGTTGGGATATGTGTTCGATAAAGATGCAAATATTAAGTATATTGTTGAAAAATTCTATATGATTTCATTTTTGGAAAAGAATTGGATTGAATTTTTCAATACTTCGACCTTTTGGGAAGGAATTCTTTGAGAGAAGCTATTCTATCCATTCCATCTTTCCCTATTTATTTCATCTATATCTAACCTATTTTATCATACAATAATTTCTTCAAGATTGTAGAAAATCAATGTCTATCTTAAAATTTTAAGCATAGCCATAAAATTTAGTCCAATAAGTAAGTGTTTCATATCATAGTTCAACCACAAAGGATACTTACAACATAAACCATGATTTTGAAGCCTATTTATATATTTTCTAATTTATATATTGGTTAGTTTATAGTATATTATATCATTCGATATATATTTTAAAGATGGAATTTTCATAATTACATAATTTTATGGTAATTTTAAAATATTAAATTATGTTTTTATTTTATTTTAATAAAAATTATTATATATAAATATATTTTTTTATTTTTCTAAATTTTATTATATAGATATAAAAAAATTAATTTTATTGTTTTTTTATTACTTAAATTATTGTGACTTAAATAATAATATTGTTTTAAGTTATTTTTTAAATATATTTTAATCAAATTGATTGACTTGTTTATGTTAACATACATTTTTTCCTAGGATCCTCAGTTATTTTTTGTCTTTCAGGTCAGATTTACTGTTTAAATGGTGTCTTCAGAAGTCCTGGCCTGCGGGCTTGTCAAAGCAATGTTACAGTCCTAGGTTTATGATAAATGCTGGTTTGTACTGCTACAGTCATATGGTTTTCTGTTCATTGCTGGTTTCCTCCTTAGAGGCAGCAATTAAACTTTTATTGGGCTGGTTTCCCCATGTGGGCAGCACTATTTTTGATATTTTTCTGAATCTCTCACCGACTATAAAGGCACACCTCTGTATGTACCATATTTTACAGTAATATAATCTAGTCTTACTTAAAAAAAAAAAAACATACATTTTTTCCAATTTTATTTTACAAAATATTTATAATATGTAAAACCATATATACATGAAAAAAACAAAAATAATGAAATTTATTAATATGTGTTTCTTTTAAAAATAAAAAAATTATAGTAAAAAATTAGTCTATTATTGGATGATTTCACATTTCACTTCAACTAAAAAAATCTCACACATATATAACTAAATAAATTCCATCTTAAACCACAGACCATATATGACAATAAAAATGGTTAACATTTTTTCTTTAAAATATTAAAATTGTACTTAATATTTGGTCAATGTCCATTATATAATGTGTTTGAATTTGATATATGCTAAATTATTTATAATAAATATATATATTTATTATATTATATTTATATAATATTTATTTTTATTATCTATATATATGAAAATAAAAATCGTTAACATTTCTTCTTTAAAATATTAGAACCGTACTTAAAATTTAGTTGATGTCCATTATATAATGTGTTTGAATTTGATATATACTAAATTCTTTATAATAAATACATTTTATATGAATTAATAATTTATATTTCTTAATTATATAGGTAATAAATATAATTTATATATAATAGATTGTTATATTGTTAATTTTTAAAGTTACTCGAGTTCCAATGGTTAAAGTGCATTTTTAATTAAGAGGGCATGTGTTTAATTTTTTTAATATTTTTTGAGTGAGGTTATGTACCTAATATAAATAGAAATATTTTATGGAACATATTCATTAGTACTAATCACAAATATTCTATGGACATAACCGCGAGTACTAATCACATGATTATATAGAAAAAATACATTAAAAAATACATTTGTTGGAATCACAAGTTTGAGTTGTTATCTTTGCACAATCTAAGGCCCTAGGAGGTAATATTATATTTGTTGGTGGATTACTCTAATTTATGTTTTTTTGTAAAAAACTTTAGTCCAAATTTTATAGTATAAAATTATTTCACCTTAAAAATTCCTAAAATTTTATAGATACTATAGAAAACCATTATAAATTTGACTATTTTTACCAAAATAACTACAAAGGTTTTAAATTTTTCATATTAGAAATAAAAAAGATTCTCTATAGTTTTTACATAAATTTTCATCCTCAAAATTTTCCTTTATGTTATATATATATATATATTTTAACCAAAAAAAAAATTCATTGGATTATAGCCAACAACTTCAAACCTCGCACAATTCCTTTTTGGATGTTGTAGTCTACCTGTTTTGAATATTTTATTGGCACATTTTCTTGGAGGATTTTACTCAATGATTCTTTGGAATGGTGAGTTTGACTTGTTAAGTCTCCACAATCCAAATACCATATAGATTTTCACGTTTTGGAATCCATATATAGAGTCAAAAATGCATTTTAAATAACAAAATATCACACAATTTAACCATTTTCTTTTTACTGGCTCTAATAAAAAACTCCAAAATTCATAATAATTATTTTATTATTTGATTGTCTCACATCTCACTTTAACTAATAAAAATCCAAATTATATATACATAAAATTATATAAAAAAATAAACGAAATTCATCTTAAACAACACTATATATATATATATATATATATATGAAAATGAAAATGGCTAATATTTATTTTTTTAAATTAGAAAATTGTACATAAAATTTGGTCCACTTCCATTTTATAATGTGTTTGAATTTTATATATAATGGGTGCCATATTATTAAATTTGAGGGTTAACTTTATTATTTGAGTTTCAATGGTTAAAGTACATATTTTATTAAAATGATATGGGTTTAACTCTCTCAACGCTTTTGGAGTGAGGCTCTCTACTTGATACATATAGAAATATTCTATGAACTTGGCCACTAGAACTAATCACATGATCACATAGAATCATGAGTTTCAGAGAACTAATCACATAGAATCACGAGTTTCAGAGAACTAATCACATGATCAAATAGAAAAAATTAAATTGTTAGAATCACAAGTTTGAGTTGTTACCTCTCCACAAACTTGAGAGGGGAAAATTTAGGATGTAATATTTGCGGGTGGACTAAGCTAATTTCCATTTTTTTTTAATTATTAGTCCAAATTTTATAGTATACTATTAGTTTACCTTAAAAATAGCTAAAATTTTATATATAATATAAAAAACCATTACAAATTTGACCATTTTTACTAAAATAACTTCAAGTTTTTTATAATTTGCATATTAGAAATAAGAAATATTCTCTAAAATTTTAAATTTCTATCTTTTGGACAAAATTTTAAATAAATTATACTAATAAAAAATACCAATCAAATTATAATTTCTCAGTTTATAATTTCTCAGTTTTAATAAAATGATGATTACATGTTCGTCATAATACAAATAGATGAATACATATTCATTTCATAGGAAAAAATAAACTTAAAGTACATTGTCATTCATGAGTTTGTATCATATATCTGATACAATCCATTTATAGCTATAAATTAACAAGTTCAAGGCTTCAAGTCTTCTACACGGCGAGTCTCAGTTTTAATAACACCATTATTAACAAAGTACAAACAAACAGGTCTTCTACACCGGGGAGTCTCACTTTAATAACACTAGTGTTAACAAAGTACAAACAAACATTAATAAAACAGATTGTTGCAGTCTTAATTTTTATATTTGCACAAGACTAAAAACAATTTACAAGATCATCGTTAACAAAGTACCAACAAAGATTAATGAAACAGAATGTTGGATCTATTTCTTAAATGTTCTTTTCCAGAATGAAACAGAACGTTGGATTTATTCCTTAAACCGAATGTCGCCATTCCGTTGTGAAGGGTGTTTGACGCTGAAAACAAAATGAAAATGATGTGGTTCATGATATTAGAAAAGGCAAAAGCAAAGGGAACACAAGTAATATAGATAATCCATTATGCAACAGTTTCGGATGCATGGCTGGTGCTCCACACACACATTATTTGCAGTGAGACTCATAACCATGTAATGCAACCTCTTATTCTGTGATTCGAATACATAATGAGCGTAAGCAAAAGCCCATTGAGAAATGCGTTTGGAGTGGAACTATTGAACTAGAGAAGCCCAAGGGCGGTAAACCTAGAAAATGCATTTGAGAGAAAGGTAAACCTAGAAAATAAATGCATTATATGTTATGGAAGGAGCTAAACCTAGAAAATAAATGCGAAGGATGGCGTGGGCAGAAGACGAGGGTGTAGGAAGCCGTGGAAGGAGGGCATATGGTGCTGCTGTGGAAGGGGAATGCACGAGGACACGCCTTCTTAAACGCCTCGTTGAACGCAGGGGAGCTAGGCAAATATCCATTGAAATGACCGTTGCACGCAGTAACGGCACTCCCTTGCTTCTTAATTCGCAAATCTTTGGGACACAGCACATCCGCGTTGGCTCTGCACTCCATTGACTCGCAGGGGCGGGTGATACTGATATTATTGGCGGCATAGCTTGCAACCACTGACATTGGAAGATTGTAACCATTCTCCAACGTAACCGAATACGTGTCCGGCTTCGTTGTTCCTCCGAGAAGTTCGAACTCCGCGCTTCGTTGTTCCTCCGAGAAGTTCGAACTCCGCTTTTGTGATTGCGGTGATCATATGATCTTCACTCTCACTCTCGTCTTTGCATTGCAGCTTTCCTCCACAGTCACCGGAATCGCAGCCTCCGATTCCTTCGGAATTGAAGACACAACCAGTCCTCCCCCAAATGGATCCCGACCAGAATGGATCTACCTTCCATGAATATGACTTGCCTGCTCCCACTTTCACTTTCATCATCTCAGGAGGAGGAGGAGCAACTTTAGTTGACCCCACGGTTGCAGGCCACACCGGAAATACGCAGTTATTCACCACATTTATTGTCTTATAAGGCATAGGCGACTCTGTTGATTGCATTAATTAATTCGGGGGAGATTAGTTAACATTATTACTATACAGATCTGATTTGAGACAATCAATCGGAACAAATAAATTTGAGAATTTCACCTCCAACACACGAATAGAGAAAACACGTAAATGTAATAAGAAATATTGCTCTCCATGCCATCGTCATCATTAATGGGTTCCCTCGATTTGCTTTCTTTTCTGATTGTAGGTTGCTCGCAGATTCAGAAATAAGACCGAGACAAGAAAACAAATAGAAATGTGAGGCGAAAGGACCAGTGGGCCTGTGGCAATTATATAGAAAATGAAATGGCATGGCATCACATGGCATGTAGGCATAGCGTGTCCACTAGTGATTATCCTTTTGCACAACTAATGGTATATTGGTCCACATGCGACACCACCTCTAACGGCATCAACACGGAAGATTCATTGCCTTTCGGTAACAACAAAGAGACGTTATATATATATATATATATATATATGAATTTTTCATATAATTTTTTTTTATATGAATATTTAATTCTATAGGTTATTATTTTGAATTTTTTTGGTAATAATTATATGAAAAAGAAGGTTGTGGGTCTTTTCGAACTAACTATTGTGATTCAATCACTTGTTGGTTAGAAATGTGTCCACGACGTTCTTTTTCATGTAACTATTACCCAAAAAATTCTAAATATGTACCATATATCACATAAACCAAAATTCTAAAAATATATAAGTTATTGTGATTTAAATATTAATATTGTTTTAAATTATTTCTTAAATATACTTTAATTACATTGATAGACCTATTTACATTGAAATGGAGCTTTTCCACTTTTAATTTACAAGGTAGTATTCATAACATACTTAAAAAAAAATAAAAAAATTGTTTTAAATAATAAAATTAATTAATTAAGTAAAAAATATTTTAAAAATAATTGAACTCGATTTTAATTTATATATATATATATATATATATATATATATATATATAAAGTTAAATCTATTTTAAATATATAAAAAAATAAAAAAACAAATAGATTTCATGATTGGGTAATGGGCCAATATCTATATCTACAATTGCTATAAGTGAAGCATGATTAGGTAACACCCCAATTTGACCACTATTAGTTGATAGAATTATTTCTTTAACTTATGAATCCCAAATGACTAGATTATGAGATAGTACATGACAATTTATGGTCATTTTCATAAATAACTTTCCATGTTGGATTTCATAGCCTTCCCGATAGCTTCATCGATATTACCCACCAAATAAAAATCTTATTCAATAATACTATCTAATTCTTGAGAAATGATCATTTCAAACCCTTTAATTGTTTCAATGAGGCCAACATATTTTTCTTACAAACCTGTCAATACCTCTGCTATGAAAAAGGGTTGTGATAGCAAACGTTCAATTTTTCTTGCTCTTGCCATGATTAAGCAATCTTCCTCTCATAACTCATCCAGTCTAGGAATAGCTATAATGTCTTGAAATTCCTTATAACGTTGTAAAGTTTCCTTAACCCCTTTTGCAGTTTCATAATATTATTTGCCTACGATCCAAGGTTCGATCATAGTCGATGATTAACCTAAAGGATCTACTACTGGATAGATACACTTCACATCTAATCCTCTCAATAGTATATTAGTAGAATCTAAATGTGCAAATTTCATAGCAGGAGCATGATTGTTGAAGTTGTGAGTAGGCACGTAAACTGCTTAAATCGAGGTTATGTATCCTTTTTTTGTGAAAGTAATTACTTCTTGCGAAGAACCCATTTCTATGCTAAGAGTTGGCTGATAACCCACGAAAGAAAGCATTATTCCTAATAGGGTGGATACCTCTGTTCTCGTTTGGAAAAAATGGAGCATGTTATTAATAAATAATAGTGCATCTTGCTCATTGACATCTCAGAAATATTCGGCCATTGTTAGAGTAGTTAAAACAACTCTCATACGAGCTCCTGGTGGTTCATTCATTTAACTAAAGACCGAAGCGACTTTTGATTCTCAAGTTCTTTGTTCATCAATTACTCTCGATTATTTTGTGGTATCAGAGCCCAAGTTAAAAAACTAGGCTTACAGGTCCCAACACATCAGAACTCTCCTGGCAGAAAGTTGAAATTATGATTAGTGAATTAGGAATCAATTACATATTATGTTTTATGAATGGTAATTTTTTTTCTGTGCATCAGATTAAAGTGCAGAAAGAATTGCAGCTGATGTCAAGTTTGACAGAGAAGAGTTGTATGTGGAACTTGGGGATGGGGATGCCCCACTAGATCCAAATGCTCAGATGCTGGAAATTATCAAAATTTTGCAGCAGGAAATGGTTCAGCTAAGAAATAGCAATGAATGTTTACTGCAAGCCAGCAAGGAGAAAGAGAGGTTGCTAAGAAAATTAACCTCCATATCTAGTCATGAAGATGGAGAATAAGAAAAAAAAAAAGGAAAGAAACATAACCAAACTTAGAGAGGTCGGAGAGTGGGGAAGAGTCTTGTAAAGAAGTCTCTAATTCCAAAAAGAAAAAGGAGTTGCAGGGGGGAATTCCATAAGATCGAGCCTTTAACCTTTGATAAGGGGGAAGGAAGAGGATGTGGAAGGCTGGCTCCTAAATATGGTAAAATAGTTTGAATTATATGAGTACGGAAGTAATATGAAAGCAAGGATTGAAGTTTTCCTATTGCAAGGTAAAGCCACACTTTGGTCGGAAGAGACCAAAATCATACACTTGGTGGATGAAAAGATTCTTTCATGGGAAGAATTTCAGGAGAAATTCAAATCTCAATACCTCAGTGAGAGGTATTATTATGACAGAACAAAGGAATTTCACAAGCTAAGACTAGGATGTCTCACCATTGATGAATTTGCGACCAAGTTCACAAATTTACTTTGCTATGTGCCATACAAAAGAGAATAAAAAGCTAAGTTGCAAGGATTTATAAATTTTTTACCCACTATTTACAAAGAAAGAATTGAGTTCGACAATCCAAAAACTATGGATGAGGCTATTCAGAAGGCATGACAATGCTACCAACAATTTAAAGGCATGAGTGATCAGTTGAAAAATTGGCAGAATAAGGAAAAGTGAAGGCTGAAGAAAGTTCAAAAAGACCTAGACCAGCTTATCTAAAGAATTTTGGGAGAAACCACTAGCGAAAAAGGTTCAATAAAGGTGGAAAAAATATGACAGCCCATTCCCACACAGGTTCCAAGCCCATGGAAGGGAACATCAAGCGAGAAAATGTGGTGAAAACCAAAGACCCTTTGAAATGTTGGGGATGCGATGAGCCTCACATGTTGCAAGACTTCCCACACAACACTCGTGCAATTATATACATTAAAGTAGTGTGGGAGGAAACCATAGTGAATGATGTTTCCCGAAAGATTCCCTGAATCAGTGCAATAGTTAAAAACCGACAAGATGAGCATGAATCAACTATGATAGAAATTGAAGGTATCATTTTCGACCAACATGTGTTTGTTTTAATTTATCCTAGAGTTAGTTTAATTTATACGAGTCCACATATAGTTGAAAAACGTAAGTTGAAGATAGTAATTTTTTCGCACTCTTGGCTGGTGCAGTTGGCTATAAGAACCAAATGGAAGGTCACCCATAAATTTCACAAATATCATGTCAACTTAAATACAACATAGATTTAAATCTGAATATCATTCCCTTAGGATATTATGACCTCCTAGTTGGAATGGATTGGATGGAACAATAGAAAGCAGTAGTAAACTATTTGGAAAAAATAGTAAATTGTATTGATGCTCTAGGAAAGTCAATGGTGGTAAGAGGGAAATGAAAGCCTGTGTTTGTTAGGAAAATTTATACATTACAGTTGAAGTAGAGAGTAAGGAAATGTTTTCTAGTGTATTTTTCCAAATTGAAGTTTTGTGATAGCAAGAAGAAAATGATGTGGTAGAAAATTTACCAGTGATTAAGGACTTCCAGGATGTATTTCCTAAAAAAATTCCTCGATTTCCCTGACGAAGCGATATTGATTTCTTTATTGAGCTGGTACTGGGAACCACCCCAGTTTCCTAAGCCCCATCTAGAATGAGTACCCCTCAACTGCTGGAGCTGAAACTTTAGTTGCAAGAATTATTAAACAAGGGCTATATTTGAACAAGTGTGTCTCCATGGGGAACGTCAGTTTTATTTGTCAAAATAAGGATGGAACCCTTGGGATGTGCATATATTATAGACAGTTAAGCAAGTTAACCATCAATAATTGGTACCTCCTCCCACGAATAAATGATTTGTTTGATTAAGTAAGGTGGGAAACTGTATTATGAAAAATTGAATTGAGAACTACTTATCACCAACTTCACATAAAAGATGAAGACATACACAAAATAACTTTCCAAAATTAGTATGGATATTACGAGTTCATAGCTTCACCCTTTGGACTCACAAACACCCCTTCTACGTTCATGTGCCTCATGAATAGTATTCTACACAAACATCTGGATAGGTTTGTGCTAGTATTCATAGATGATATTCTGGAGTACTCTAAGAACAAAGAGGAACATTGGGAACATCTTTGAATAGTACTTCAAACACTCATATAACACGAATTGTACGCAAAAATCAACAACTGTGATTTTTACAAACCCAAGATCTAATATTTGGGAGATGTTATTTCCAAGCAAGGATTGGTGGTAGATCCAGAAAAGTTACAAGAAATTTTAAATTGGCTTGTACCCACAGATGTTCAAGTAATACGTTCATTTGTGGGTATTATCGGATATTACCACAGATTTGTAGAATAATTTTCTACATTGGCTTATCCTATTACCTCTTTGCAGAAAAAAGGTATGAAGTTTGAATGGATAGCCAAGTGTCAAGAGAGCTTTGAGTAGTTGAAAAAAAAATTAACTATTGCACCTATCTTAAAAATTGTTGATCCAACAAAATAGTTTTTTGTATGCACTGATGCTTGTATAGAAGTATTGGGAGGAGTATTGCTGCAAGATGATGCTTTGATGGCCTATGAGTCCGGAGAACTAAAGAAACATAAGAAAAATTATATAGCTTATGAATTGGAATTAGCTATTTACATACATGCATTAAAAATGTGGCGACACTAATTGTTGGGTAAGAAATTTTTGCTGACGAATGATCATATCAATCTGAAATATTTCTTTAGTCATCCAGATTTGAATGCAAGGCAAACAAGATGGTTAGATTTCCTTAGCAAATTTTATATTGAGATCAAACACATTAAAAGAAAGGAAGACCAAATTGCTCATGCCTTAAGTAGACATTCCCATAAATTTTTGTATTACACAGGTAGCAATGTGAAATTTGACGTGGACGAATTTTATTTATAAAAAAAAAAAAACAATTGATGCACCACAAAACTTTCCATCAATATATCAAGAAATAAATTAAAATTCGTCATTACGGAGCTGTCCTTGAGTCTGTCATGTTCCCATTTTTATTGTACTAAATTTCCATATCATGAACACACATCAAGGAATATTCAATTTATGTCATCATACTACATTTGTAAATGGAAAGTATGCTTATAATTTTAGATGGAACGGGCTGCAAAAAAATAGGATTGTAGATCCTTGCATTGATAAATTTGGTTTCTTGGCTTACAATGCAGTCTAAGAAATTGTTAATTTTTTTCATACTACGTTCTGAAATTTTGGAGGTGTTTTATTTTAAATATTATATTCAACTACCTAGAACCCAAACATCAATTGACAAGAATGGAGACTTGTTTGCTTCTATTTTGTGTTGTTTTTGGTGTTTTTGGAAGGAATTATTGATGTTGGTTGTTTCATAAAGGAAAGAAACATTGTTGCACTGTTTTACCATTGTTTGTAATCAAGAAAAATCCAACCAAACTCTAATTCTATCCACCAGACAAAATGTATACCATACCTTAATTTTACATGCCTATGAATGCTTGATAAATTTGAAATCACACACTTATGTACTAGAAATTCACTATTAGCTAATCCACAACCTTGTACAAGAGCCAACTCCAAAAAGAGAAAAGTAGCCCAGGGCGTCAAGATCCCCATCAAGAAACGATGATGGCCCAATGCAGATCGTATGGAGAAACTAAGGTTAACCCCAAGCAAAGCAGATTCTTGTATATGACATGACTCGACCCAACCTGGCTTGCCTTAACTTGTTTCCTTCGGTTCCCTCACACGAACTAACACAACCTGACCTAGACGCATTGATTGGGCGCCCTCACAACATCTAAGCCAACCTGAACTGCCTGAATATGTTTCCTTGGGTACCCTCACATGACATGACCTGACCCAAATGCGTTTCCTTGGGTGCCATCACATGACCCGACCCGACCTGTCCGAACGTCAAAGGCATGAGGGAGAAAATGGAAAACGAGCCAAACGAATGTGCACAAGCCACACAGTTGGTCACAACTTAGCATTTTTATATGACCTACCTAATAAGATCCAACCTGAATGTGTTTCCTATGGTGCCCTCACATAGCACGACCTCACCCACCCAAATGAAGGCATGAGGGAGCAAATAGAAAATGGATCGCACAAATGTGCACAAGGAACACAAGCGGCCAGAACTTAGCATTTTTCATATGGCCACCCTCACACGACCTGACTCAACCCGCCTGAACACGCTTCCCTAGGTGCCCGCACATGACCAAACCCGACCCACATGAACATGTTTCCCTAGGTGCCCTCACACGACCCGACCCGACCCGCTCTGACCTGCCCAAACGCGTTTCCTTGGGCATGCTCACACGACACAACCAAACCTGACCCGTTGGAACACGCTTCCTTAGGTACCCTCACAAGACCCGACCCAACCCACATGAACGTGTTTCCTTGGGTGCCCTCACATGACCTGAATCGACCTAACCTGCCTAAAAAAAATTTCCTGGGCTCCCTCACATGACATGACCCAACCTGACCCACCTAAATTCATTTCCTCGGGCGCCTTTACATGACAAGACCTGACTCGACTCGCCCAAATGCATTTTCTTGGGTAGCCTCACATGACATGACCTGACCCGAACCACTTGAACATGTTTCCTTAGGCACCCTCATAGTACGGTACGACCCAACTGGACCCAACATGAATGCGTTTCCTTGGCCGCTATCACACGACCCAACATGCCCGAACGTCAAAGGCACGGTGGAGCAAACGAAAACGAGTCACAAGAACATGCACAAGGCACACAGGTGGTCAAAACTTATCATTTTGGATATAACCTCCCTCACACGATTCGACCTAAATGCATTTCCTGTGGCACCCTCAAATGGCATGACCCAACCTGTGCGAATGAAGGGTGCACGAGGGAGAAAATAGAAAATGGATCTCAAAAAAGTGCACAAGGAACACAGGTGATCACAAATTAGCATTTTTTATACAGTCACCCTCACACAAACCAGCCTGACCCGACCCGACCCGCCTGAACAAATTTCCCTGGGCACCCTCACATGACTTAACCTGACCCGACTTGCCTGAACACGTTTCCCTAGGCGCCCTCACACAACCCAATCCGCCCTGTCCAAACCCGCATGAACACGTTTCCATGGGCGCCCTCACTTGACATGACCCAACTTGACCTGCCCAAACACACTTCCCTAGGCGCCCTCACATGACCCGACCAAACCCGAATGAACCCGTTTCCTTTGGAGGCCTCACACGACACAACTCAACGAGACCCAACCCAACCCACAAGCATGAACACATTTCCTTGGGTGCCCTCATGTGACCTAACACGACGGGACCCAGATCCGTTCCTTAGGTGCCCTTGCACGATTCAACCCGACTCAACCCACCCAAATGACACATTTCCTTGGGTGCCCTCACATGACACAACCCGACCCGACTCGACCCAAACATGTTTCCTTAGGAACCATGACATGACCCGAGTACCTGAACCGACCAGCCCAAACGTCAAAGGAACAAGGGAGAAAATGGTAAATAGGTTGGTATTTTGACATTCTCTTCATAAATGTCGTTATTCTGACGATGCTTCGTAAACATTGCTATTTCGATGATTCTCCCTAAACTTCACTATTCCGATGATGCATTCATAAATATCACTATTCTGAAAACGCTACCTAAACGTCACTATTCTGATGATACTCCCTAAACATCGCTATTCGGACGATACTCCCTAAACGTTGCCAAAGTGACGATTGTTGGTGGGATTAAAAAAATTGAGAAAATTGGGGAACATTCCAACAATATGTCAAAACTATTTGAACTAAAGTGTTGGAAAATTGACCATATGTACTAGTGATTCATCCCCTCTTAGGAATCAATGGTCCACATTACATTGAGTTCATCCATGTGATGAGGGAACTTCTTATGAACTTGGTCCCAAGTGAACCACTTGCCTTGGTGCAGGAGTTATCCAGCTTTGACAACCCGATAGAGTTAGATGTTCTGTTGGTGAGTTTTCCTCATTTTCATGTCCATGATATGATTTGTGGTGGCATGTTACATGTATTCTAGGTTTAAATTTATTTCTATGAGTTTTTCTGCAATGTCAGAGGTGTCAAGTAGAGGTGGGAAGTAGGGCTCAAGGGGGTCCACACTGAACAATAAGTGCAGACCAAGGAATGGTGGAATACTGATCTCGAATGCATTGGCCCCTATAGCCTTGGTGATGGTGTAAAACCCATACCAAAGTGGTGAAAGCTTGCAATGGGGTCCAACAAGGTGCTCCTTCTGAAAATGTAGCCACACTTTGTCGCCCATGTGGAAGTTGTGTGCCACCCAATGTTGATCATATCATTGCTTATACTTAGTATTGGATCTTTCCAATATGTCATGAACCTATTGGTGGATGTGCTAAATGCAATCAATGAAGTTGTTCACCTTGTAAGATTCAGATTAAACATGATCCAAATCGGACTAAGTAGACGCAAATGACATGCCTACATCAATTGGACATAGTGGCTGGAATCCCAAGCCCACCTAAAAGGTGATGGGGCTAGTTGAGTTGTGGAGAGCTCGGTTGTAACTGTGTTGTAAATAGTGAAGGATATATTCCCATGTGCGTGGGTGCTTTGAATTTTACATGTACATAGTGTGTACATTCATCCTTTTGATGACCTCTTTCTTGCCATTAGTTTGGGGATGGAAAGCTCTGGACTGGGTGAGCTTGGTGTCCAACACTAACCATATCATGGGCCAAAATGTGCAGAGCAACCTACTATCCCGATCAGAGATGATAGAATATGGGATCACAACATTCAACCACACTCGTTCAAAGAAGAGTTTAGCGGTGGCTTATGTTGTGATATTCTTCTTGCAGTCCGCCATAATGGCCATATTCGATAATCTGTTGATGGGCAAGAAAAGTTAGTCATCTCCATGCTTAGTTGAAGGAAGGCCTAACATGTAATCAATGGATATGGATCCTTAAGGTCGACTAGGGGTAGGTATCGAAGTATAGAGGCATTGTTTCTTGATGGTCGGTTTGGAAATAATCCAAGCAGTGTAGGATCTTATGTACTTCGCGAAATCCTTTCGAAGGTTCGACCAATAGAAATAATTCTAAAGTAATGCCATTATTTTCTCATCCCTGAAATTCTAAGGGACTAGAACATAGTCTGCTTCCCAAATCATCTTCACATGCTCGCTTGAAGGAGCACAAAGGTGTCAGAGGTGATATAGCAGTGAATTCTGGAGGTGACAATTTGGAACTTGAGTATCATCCAAAAGTGTCTTGTATATGTGGCCGGATTTTTTATCACTCTTGTAGAGGAGTGGCTAATCAGTAGTCTCGTGCGCACAAGAGTTGACAATGGTGGTTAGCGCCACGACCGGTGGTTGGCTAAGGCAATTTGCAACATTATTGGTGCTTCCCTTCCTGTACTTGATGTTCAAATGAAACTATTGGAGATATGTGGACCATTTCTAGTGGAAATCATTCTGGAACTTCCCTTGCATATGTATGAACTACAGGGGTCATTGATATGTGTGGATGACCATTTCCTTGCTCAAAATGTAATGTTTCCATTGTTGGAAATCCTTCACAATGGAGTACATTTCTTTGTCATAAGTGGGATACTTGTGGACTGTGTCGGATAGTGTATCACTGTTATATGCCATTGGATGCCCCTATTGAGTAATAACTACCCAAATAGCATAGTCAGAGGCATTTTTCTCGATCTCAAATGGTTGTTGAAAGTTTGGTAATGTGAGCACTAGGGTAGACTAGAGGATGTTTCAATTCTATGAACGCCTTTTGTTGAGATTCCAACCCAAAGAAGTTTTCTTTCAATCCTCTCTTGGTGACTTGACCTAGGAGAAATGTGATATGAGAGAACCCAAACGTGAACCTGTGATAGAAATTAGCAAGAACCAAAAATCTAAGAAGCTCTGCTAGAGTGGTTGGGGCTAGACAATCCCAAATGACATGGATCTTGGTTGGATCCACATGCAGCTCTTACTCATTAATAATGTATCCCAAATACTGAACTTGGGTCATGCCAAAAGTTCAATTCTCTATATTGGCACATAAATTATGTTTCCACAATGTTTGGAGGACATGTCAGATTTTGTGGAGGTGCTCTTCCAAAGTGTGGTTGAATATCATGATGTTATCCAAGTACACTAATACAAATGAGTTGGTGAATGGATGCAAGATGTCTTCCACAAGCCTCATGAAGGTTGTAAGAGAATACATAAACTCGAAAGGCATGAATAGCCATTTGAAAAGGCCCTCCATGGATTTGAAGGCAATCTTCCACATATCAGAGGGTTTTATTGGTACCTACTGATACCCGGACTTCAAGTCAATCTTGCTGAAATATTTCACCGCTTTGACTTGATTCAGAAGTTCATCAAATCGTATTCTAGAGAGTGATATTGTTCATCACCCTATAGTCAATATAGATTCTCCATGTCCCATCCTTTTTCTCTACCAACATGACCGGGCTCCCGAAGGGTGATGAAATTGGCTAGATGTCACCATTCTGCAACAGCTCTTGAATCTCCCTCTTGATTTAATCGTTCTCCAGAATAGAGTGTTGATAGATTGGTCCATTGGGAAATGATGCACATGGGGTCTGATTGATGGGGTGGTTGACCTAAGAGTGTAGAGGCACCCCTATGGGTGAGGTGAAGATGTCCCCATACTCATCCACGTCCTTGTTCATTTTTTGTTATTGTGCATAGGAGCCCGATTTGAAGGTCGTGTACACAATCTTCTTCTTTCCTTGAGGGCAGATCATTATGAAAACAAATTTCCTGGTTTTGGAAGTGATCTTATTGCATTTTTCTGTAGTAACCAAAGAGATAGAAGTAAGAGGTGGTACCTTTGGTATCCTGTACAAATTATTTGTGAAAGTAACAATAACAATGCAAGGTCAGGACTCATACACATCATTTCGCTTCCACAAGTATGGTTGGCCTAATAATACATCACAAACATAAAGAGGAGAAATTTCACATAATACATCATCCGTGAAGGGCTTGATGTTGTAGGGAAGGGAGCACTGGTGTCTAACAAATAGATCATGTCCTTTGTGAAGCCACCTGATGGTGTATGTTTTTGTGTGTGTTGTGGTCGACAATCCCAACCACTTCATGACCTCTCCTGAAATGAGGTTCTTTTGGCTCTCACTGTTGATAATGAACTATAGCGGGGAACCCTTTACCCGTATTTGGGAGAGGAAGAGATGCTCCTCCTCCTCTTTATTTCCCGGTTCCTCATTTTCTATATTTGTGGTGGAAATGGTGGCATTGGGCTCTGCATCAATAATTTTCTTCCTTTTGTCATTCCCCTTGTCAATTTTTGATTCAGATTCAAAACATGCATCTGATTCAAAATCCTTCATCTCAGCAACTAGTGATGATCTAGGTAGATATTTGTGGCCACCCACCTATTCCATTTGAACCCCCACCATTGGTTCTTTTATTTTTTTAGTTTCAGCAAAAATTATTATTCTTAGGATTTTTTCAAGTCCTGAACTTCTAGAGCAGTTTTGAGGCCCTAAATGACATTTTTTGGGAAACCTAGGAGCAATAAAGGTCCATGGACCAATTTTTGTCACATAAAAAGTTTTATTCCCCAAATAGATCTTTATAACGAGATATTGAGTACATAAAATGGAGATCGCATGCCAGTGTTACGTCCCTAGGAAGATTGATGTACCAATTTACCCAAATGAGGCCCACAATTTGGCGCTTCTTCTCCTAGGGTTAGGTTTTTGGATATTTAGGGTTTTATATTGTTTCTAAAAAATAAATATGCCTTTGAGCGTCATTGTAGCACAATTTAGAAGCCTGTAGCCACCACGTCTCTTCTAAGAGATGCGCTTCTAGTGACCTATCTAGCTTATTTCCATTATGTATGTAAGCAAATTTCAGTTATTTGATATTAATAAAGTGAAATATTATTTCCGATGCATATCTGTGTTTATGTTTATTTCTATGTATTATTGCATTTATGCATAAATCTAGATCAATGGTATCATAGCGGTTTTCCTTTATCTGTTTTTATTTGCGTGTCCCCAACAAGGTCAGGGTATAAGAAGTTAGGGCTCAATCTGGCTGAACCCTTGCAAGATCAGCCTCACAAACCTAGATGACCTTCCATGGGGGAAGAAAAGAGATATGAGGGAGATGGATATCCTATCAAAATATTGCTCAAGGAGGCCCTCGAGAAATAGAATAATGCGATGATGGATAACTTTGCCTAGATCCTTCAACAAGTGCCCATCGATGGCACATCTACGTTGAGCAACAACTTTGGAGGTGCCTCTCCTTTCAATGCACAATTCAAATTTTACATTCCTGTATTTGAAGGCCAGATAGATGCAGATGCTATTGATAGATGGTTGACTTTTTTGGAAGGGTATTTATCGCTCCATGATTTCTCCGACTGAGAAAATATTTTTTTTTACTCCTCAAAGCCACCCCTTATGTTGAAGAGTGGTGGGAAACCTACTCTGAGCAAAAGGATGAGAGGGAACCCTCTCTTTTCTCAGCCACACCCACTTGGAATTAATTCTGAGATGGCATCAAGGAACAATATTACCCTATGGGGAGCTATCAGGACATGTTCATCCAATGGACCACACTGCGGCAACAAAAGGATCAAGATGTGCACGAACTGACGAATCTATTGCATACCCTATGCACAAATCTGGGTATTAAAAATTCAGAGAGACATTTGGTGCTCAAGTACCACATCTATATGCGTAGATACATTCAAGAGTAAATGGAGTTCCTTGAAATTACATCGCTTGGCATGACATATCGCTATGCCTCCAACAATGCGCTGAAATTTAAGTAGAAGAGACTTTGGATCTGTGAATCCTAAGCCAGGGAAAGGCACCCCCAAACTGCAGAACAAGGGGAAAGGCCAAAAAATGGTGACTCAGAACAACACCACAAATCCAAAGAAGGACACGAGGAAGTTGTGTGATTTTCATAACAGCTCCATTCACAACACAAGGAGTGTCAAGCCAAATAGTTGTTTGTGGTCAAACTAAAGGCACCAGAATTAGATGCATGTTCTGATCCTGATTCATAACCAGACAAAGGCAATGAAAAAGGGAATAAGATCATTTATGCAGATCCCAGTGCCATTTTTTCCACCACCAAGATTCATGGGAATGATGCAGAGGAGGGGGAGCACTTCTTCCATTCACAGATGTCGGTTGAGGGTTCTCCACTACAATTAATTGTTGATAGCTGAAGCAAAAAGAGCCTCATTTCTGTAGAGGTCATGAAGTGGCTTAGCCTACCAACCATAACACACTCGTAGTCATATACTATTAGGTGGCTTCATGAAGGAAGATATCTTCGCATCCACCAGCAGTGTCGCCTTTTGTACAGCATCAAGCGATTCACGAATGAGGTATTGCATGATGTTGCTCCTCTTGACGTGTCTGATGTATTATTGGGCCAACCATACTTATGGAGGATAAATTTTGTGTATGATTCCAAGCCTCGTGTTTTTATTATTACTTTTTGAAATAACTTGTACAGGATACCAGAGGTAGTACCACCTCCTTCCATCTCTTTTACTACTGTAAACAATGTAGTAAGATTGTTTCCCAAACTAGGAAATTTATTTCCATTACCATTCACCCACAAAGAAAGAAGAATATTGTGACCACAGCCTCGAAACAGGGCTCCCCTTCATGGAAACAGAGATGGACAATGGCATGGAAGAATATGAGGACATTTTCTCCTCACCCACAGAGGTTCCTCTACACTATCAGGTCAAGAACTCCATTGATCTGACCCTAAGCTTACCACCCCCTAATATTTCCATACTTCATGTGAACACATAGAAAAAATCCAAACATGTATTGTCTGAGGTTTATAAAGAAACCAAATTTACTAAACGCATCCAACACATCCGCCAACAGGTCCATGAAATCTTCGACAAATCCAATACCAAGTTCAACAAAATTCACCTCACCTAATGGAGGAACTCAACGCGATGGTGACGATTGCTTCCTAAGGAGGGAGGAATGATCTAGGTGGATATTTTTGGCCACCCACCTATTCCATTTGACTTGCACCATCAATTCTTTCATTTTTTCGGTTTTAGCACAACTTACTATTTTAGTAGTTTTTTGGGTCATGATCTTCCAGAGCCGTTTTAACACCCTATTATCTCGGTGGATATTGCTGGCCACCTAGCTATTCCATCTGAACCCCTGTCATCAGTTCTTTCAGGTTTTTATTTTAAGCACAACTTACTATTTTTAGCAGTTTTTCTGGTCCTGAACTTCCGGAGTCGTTTTGAGGCCCTAAACAATGTTTTTTTTGGAAAACCTTGAGAAAATTATGTCCATGGACTGATGTTTCTCACATCAAAAGTTGTATTTCTCGAATATATATTTCTAATGGGGTATTGTGTGCATCAAATGGAGATAGTATGCCAAAGTTACATCTCTAGGAAGATTGATGTACCGATTTAGCCAAACGGGGCCCATAGTTTTGGCGCTTCATCTTCTAGGGTTAGGTTTTTGGATGTTTAGGATTTTATATTGTTTCTAAAAAATAAATAGGACTTCAAGACTTATTATAAAATATTTCAAAGGCATATATCCCCCACATTTCTTCTTAGAGATACGCTACCAACACCCTAGCTAGTTTATTTCCATTATGTCTGTAAGAAAATTTCAGTTATTTGATATTAATGGAATGAAATATTGTTCCTGCTGCATATATATGTTTATGTTTATTTATGTGTATTATTGTGTTCCTACATAAATCTAGATCAAGTGACTGCTTGGCTCAACACTCACTTGTGTTGTGAGTGGAGCTCTTATGGAACTCAAACCACTTCCTCATGTCCTTCTCCAGCTTCACGATGTTGTTCTTTTCTTGCATCTTTGGAAATCTGTCGTGGGCCACCATGCCTTGGCTTTCTCCATTGTTCTATGGTTTGGGGGCATCTTTCCCTTTCTTTTGATTGACAGATCCAAAGTCTCACTTCTTTTGTTTGAATTTTTTCTCAATCTTGGAAGCATACCGGTATGTCATGCCAAGAGAGGAGATGTCGAGGAACTCTATTTCCTCCTGAATGTATCTATGCAGAAAGCTATGGTACTTCAACACCAAATGTTTCTCTAAATATTTGATACCCAACATTGTGCATAGGGTATGGAATATATTCATCACCTCATGCACATCTTGATACCTTTTTTACCACGTCGTAGTCCATTGTATGCAGTTGTCCTCATAGCTCCCCATGAGATAATATTGTTCCTTGATGGCATCTTAGAAATAATTACAAGTGGGTAGGACAGAGAAGAAAGAGGGTTCCCCGTCTTCCTTTTCTTTAAAGGAGCTTTCACACCAGCCCTTGACATCGAGGGTGGATTTGAGGAGTGCAAAAATAATCTTCTCCCAGTCGAAAAAGTCATGAAACGAGCAATATCCTTACAGTAGATTAAACCATCTATCTATGGATTTCACATCTATCTAGCCCTCAAATATGGTAATTTCAAATTTTACTTGTACCTTAAAAGGAGTGGTGCCTCCTGAGTGGCTGTTGGATGTAGATGCACTACTAGTGGGAAACCATTGAAGGATCTGGGAAAGGTTATCCATCATCTTGTTTCTTTGTTTCTCCAGGGCCTCCTCGAGAAATAATTTGATAAGATCTCCTAATCCCTCATATTTCCTTTCCTCCCCTATGGGCAGTCATCAGGGTTTGCAAAGCTAATCTTGTAAATGTTGAACCAGATCAGGCCTAACTCCTTATACCCCAACCTCGTTGGCACATGAAAAGAAGGTTAGAGAAAGAGCAGATCGCTCTCATACCATTGATCCATATTTAGGCATGACCACAATGAAATAAATAAATACACATAAATGTAGAGATGAAATGGAAATAAAACTTCATTTCATTAATAACAAATAACTAAAATATGATTACAGCCAGAATATAAATAAACTAGCTAGGGCGTTGGTAGCTTATCATTGAGAAGAGATGTGATGGATATAGGCCTATGAAATGTGTTAAAATGAGGGTTGAGGGCCTATTTATTATCAAAAAATAATGGAAAACTATAAACATCCAAAAACCTAACCCTAGGACATGAAGCACAAAAACTATTGGCGCCATTTGGGTAAATTGGTAAATCAACTTCCCAGGGATGTAACTTTGGCATACGATCTCTGTTTGAAGTGAAAAATAACTCATTATAAATATCTATCCAAGGAATACAACTTATGTTGTGAGAAAAATTAGGGCCTCAAAACGTCTATGGAAGTTCAAGACTCGAAAAATTACTAAAAATAGTAAATTGTGCTACAAATAAGGAAACTGAAATACAGAAAGAAGAAATGGTGGGGCCCCAAGTGGAATAGGTGGGTGGCCACCAATATCCATCTAGATCACTACTCCCACCTTAGGAAGAAATTGTCTCCATTTCTTTGAGTTCGTCCATGTGATGAGGAAACTTCTTCTGATCTTGGTCCCTAGTGTTATCAATCCCCCCTGCTTCCCAAGCCTGAGAATGGAGCTAAAGGATCTTAACCACAGACCAAACTTTAGGTCATGTAGCTAACCCTACGAACACCATAGAGGGCTCTCTCAATGTCACATTTCATTCAAGGGGATGAATTGATATAATTTTTTAGGCTAGATATGATGCTCATTATATTAGGGTTTTTTTTTATTTCGAGTTTGGCTGGATAGGAATGACAGTTAGGAAACAAGGTCTAGGGTTTTGGTTTGAATTCAAAGGTTGAGTTGCATGGGTAAGGGGGAGGATAGGTAGGTAATATAAGGAGAATGCTTAATTTTTCATTGTGTATAGTGTGAACTGAGAGAGAGTTAGAATGAGAAATAAATTGAATTCATTCATCAGAAGAAGAGAGACAATTTCATGAAAATATTATAGAAAACAGAGCATGAAAAGCATGATTTATGTCATTAAACTGATAATAATTAGTATAAATAAGCATATATTTGAAATATTAGTAACGTAACATCCAACATCATGAGTTTACAGAGAAAAAAATGCTCAAATGAATACCATAGGAGTCTCAACACTATGTATGCAACATTGTCCTTGATTTCATTAGAAAAACCTTGTGCACTAGCTCCACTGCAAATAACAGCTATCCAACCTATAAAAAGGATTGAGGTGGCTTAATTATAGAAAATATAACTCATGACACATCATAGGGTCGAAATCCTATCCAAAAATCATCATAATTACATCATATGAGTCACTTCCTAGAATCTAGGTAAGTTAGAACCTTATCCCTGAAATTTATCTAGGGACTAGGAGTGAGTGTATCCTCCATTAAATTACATGATTCCTCATCATAGAGGAAAAAAATAACACAAAAACATCAATTTTCACCTCATGGGAAAACTAGCATAGAATTTATGGAGTTTTCTCGGAAAGATAGTTTTCTGAAAGGAATCCTATGCAAAAACGTCGTGCATGTAGCAGAAATGTCACACTAGTTTTGCAAAAATGGCATGCTTGTTCAAGAGTGATTTTGACCCACTTAGGAGCATCGAAATAAAAATTTCTACGTTTTTTTGAGTAGCCCCATGAGTCTAATTTCTAGAACACTTTGAAATTTTGGAAAATACCCACAGGAATGCCTCCAAAAGTGGGTTTTCCCAACCTTACTCTAGGAGCATCACACCTGGTCCATAACAGTGGTAGAAGCATAGAAATGAGGTAGGTTTTTGAGTTTTTCTTCAAAACTAGAGATTTTGATGGAAAACCAACTCTATATATGTCATGTACTCATCAATATGCACCCATCCATGAAATAAAAACTTGATTTTGAAGCTCTGCGAGAAAGCATGATGCTTCTGTGGAGATAATTTTTCCAGATTTGTGCAAAAATCAGAAAAAATTAAAAAAAGTGCTCAAAATTAAAAAAAAAAAAAATTGTTCTATAACACATGTGGAGGATGGGATAAATATCCATGGATGCCTCAAAAATTAGGTCTAAGTTTTACTTCTCCTTAAGCTTCATTTGAGCCTCTTTAAGCTTATTTTTCACTTGTTTGAGACTGATTTGTGAAATTGTTCATGGTGCAATGATGATTGGCCACATCTCTGTGGAATTATTGTTCTTTTTAGCTTTTATCAAAGGATTCTCAAGGTTCCCATTGTCCTTATCAAGCCAATACTCTCTATCTTGATTGATTTGATCAAGAATGAACTCATCAAAACTCTGCCAACCTGATTTAGGAGTTATTGATTATCTTTCTCTATGAAGCACCTTCTCGAGGCCTATTATTCACAGACTTCTTATTTTTGTTTGAACATCTTCATTCTCCACCTGATCATCATCTACAATCTCTTTACCCTTGCATTTATCTACATCCACGTGTACCTATGTCTTGTCTTGGAGGAGTAATATGAGATTTTCCTATTGGAGGAATGTAATATGAGAAATTGCAATTGAGAAAACCTCCCTCAACTATGATATTTCCTCATCCTTCTCCTTTATGATCTATTCAAATTATCTATCCTTCACCTACTTTTCCATGTCAACTTCTAGGGGTGCTTGTTCAACATGGTGCTGCAATGGTGACTCACCATCATGGCTAGGTGGCTGATCCACCTTTTGACTTTGTTGAGGTGTATTTTCAGGTGCCAATACACGTGTGTTGGTGTTGGGAGCATAAACCATTCTCTTTCCCTTGTCATAGATTTGAGTGATCTCAACCCTAGTTGTTTTTGAAATTTGAGCCTACCTACAAAAAGAGCCAATCTACTTTGGTTGTACTGATGTTGTGTATGAACAATAGGGGGACTAGTAGCAGGAGTTGATGCCACTTTCTCCATGAAAACATCCCAGGTCATGTTTTTTGCTGAGAGTTGTTGCATAAAAATCTTATTTACCAAACCATGGTGAAATATACTAGGATGAATATTTCTACCCTTTCTTTGTACTTTTTCCACCATCTTAACCAAACTCCTAAATAGATAATTTGACAAATTGAGAGATTTGGTAGTTGTAAAGTGCATTAGCAACCTAACATGGTATTGGTACAATCTTCAAAATATTCCCTCACATGTGAAATATTTCATGATGAGCATCATTAATGGGGCATACTTATCAATTAGATTCCTGAAAGGGAAAACATGTTCAGGTTCATATTTGCAATGTGGTTTTATGAGCATTGGGTAGTTTTTAACGTCCAATTCCATGCCCTTGAACCCAACTTCTCCTTCATTTGGGATCCATGTTGCTAATGTGATGGCCTCTGCTGATAGATTGAATTCAATGCCTATAATGGTGGCCTTGTCTCTACTGAAGTTAGTGGAAAAAGTGGTGGTGAATGGGTCATGGCATCCTACCTCCATGATCTTCTCACAAAATGTTAGACAACCAGTGTTTTAAAAGCATCTCTAGGAATATGGGGAAGCATTAAATTCTTGAAATGTGGATGGCTCAAATATAGAGTGATGACCTCCATTGTGAAATTTATTTTCACCCTTCATGCTACTTGTGAACATAATCAAACCCTCCTAGATGAAATGAGTGGGTAGGAATGAGTGGGTTTAGAAAAACAAGGGATATGGGTAGGGTAGGTTTAAGGGCTCTGATGGGGTATCAGAAAGTTCAGGAAAATTCCCCAAAAATTTTAGGCAATACGGTAATGTGTTGTATTGAGTATACAAGTGGAATTACTTGAAATGGGTATGGTAAAGTGGGTCAAAATATGAAAACAAAGAGATTTTCTAGTTTTGTTGTGGAAGTGTAGTGGGGAGTTAGGGTTTTGATGAAATAAGGGTAAAGGAGATTGTGATTGATAGGAGGTGTTTTTATAGGGTTTATAAAGGATAAATGAAGGTTTGAAATGGTTGGAAAAGGGTCTCCAATCGTCTAAGACAATTAAGAAAGGAGAAACACTAGAGAACAAGAGAGAAAAAACCTAAGGATAGAAAATGCTTATACGATCATAAATTAACTTGAAGAAGGCTTTGGAATGTCAACTTACTGGTTTTGGAGTCCACTAGAGGTTTTCATAGTGGTTTTGAAACTTGAGAAGTTTATTTAGAGGCCAAAATGCAAAAAACGTAGCACTCTTTTGAAAAATCGTAGCGCTCCCAGAAGCATAGCGCCAACACTTAAAAGCATTGTGATGTCTCAGAAACATTGTGTAGCTCCTTCAAAAATGTTGCAGAGCCTCTTTTCTTGCAATTTTTTCTAGTTTTCTTCCACCTTTGGCAATGTTAAGGTACTATGAAGGTAATATATGCACTTTATCGAGCAAGGGAAGGTAAAATAAGTGAAATAGATCAATTTTTCCTTTTCATATCATCAGTAGAAACACATTTTTGTCATTTAATGAAAACATGACTTTTTTAAGAACACTTTTCTTTTTGAATATGTTGACAATGAATCAAGCTTTTGAAAGAACACATTTTTTTTTTTTATTCATCTGCCTAAGCTAACTCCCTTTTAATATAATTTTCTATGATGGAAATGGATGAATCTTCTTTTTGTCTACTTTATGAAAGATTTTGGACTTTTATGGTGGCGAAGTGAAAGACACCTAGACACTGACTTAGGTGAAAACATGATGACTTGACCTAAAAATATAAATGAAAATGAAGGACATGACTCATGAAATGAAAATGAACATGAATAAAATGAAGAGAATAGCCTTCGAAAACCTAGATATATCCAGCGTTCCAAATTTTATTTGAAAGATGACTTGGAAATGTAAAAGTTTGACCTTGGACTACTACTAGAAAAATGTGAAAGAGTACATGTTGATCTTTGAATATTAGACACTAATAACTAGTGAACCACTTGCCTTGGTTGAGGAGTTGGAAAACCTTAAAAACTTGATATAGTTGGATATTCTTCTAGTGAGTGTTCTTGATTTGCAGGTCCATAATACGATACGTGGTGGCTTGTTCCATGCAGTCTTGGTTTAAATATGTTTTTGTGAGTTGATATGCAATTTCGAACGTGTCGGGTGGAGGTGGGAATTAGGGTTGAAGGTGGTAAGCATTGATCACTCGGTGAAGACCAAGGAATATTTTAATAATAATATCAAATACATTAGCTCCTACAACCTTGGTGATGGTCTATGGCCCATATCAGAGTAGGCAAAGCTTGTAGTGGGGTCCAGCGATGCGCTCCTTCTACAAATGTAGCCTCACTTTGTCACCCACATGGAAGTTGTGTGCAACCCAATGTTGATCATATAGTTTATTTTACTTAACATTGGATCTATCTAATATGTAATGAACCTATTGGTGGATGTGTTGAATGCATTTAATGAAGTTGTTCACCTTGTCAGCTTGAGACTGGATATGAGCCGAATCGGCATGAGTAGTCAAAAATGGCATGGCTGTGTCAATGGGACATAGTGGCTGTAATCCCAAGCGCACCTAAAAGGGAATGTGGCCAGTTGAGTTTTGGAGAGCTTGGTTAGAACTATATTTCACATCGGGAAGCATCCCATCCCATGTGCATGCTTTGAATTTTGCATGCGGAGAATGTGTACAATCATCTTGTTTACGACCTCTTTCTAGCCACAAATTTGGGCATGGAAAGCTGTGGAATTGGTGAGTTTGGTGTCCAAAATTTTCTAGAGGTTGGACCGAAATGTCCTGAGGAACATTCTATCCCGATCAGAGGTGATAGACTGTGGGATCCCAAAGTGCAACCAAACTCATTCAAAGAAGAGTGTAGCCATGGCTTCTGTTGTGATATTCTTCTTGGAGGCTGCCATAATGGCCATCTTCGAGAATCTGTGGATGAACAAGGAAACACAGTCATTTCCATGCATAGTAGAAGGAATTCCTGACATGTAATCCATGGATATGGATTCCCAAGGTTGTTGAGGGGTAGGTATCATAGTATAGATGGCTAGTTTGGCAATAATGCAAGTAGTGTAATATATGATGTAATTCCCGAAATCTTGTTGAAGGTTTAGCCAATAGAAATAATTCTATAGTACTACCATTATTTTCTTGACCTCGAAATGCCCAATGACCTGACTGTAGTGTGCTTCCCAATAATATTATAATTCTCACTTGAAGGAACACAAAGGCATCCCAGGTGAGGTAACAGTGCATCCTCAGGGTGAAAATTGCGAACTTGCATACCCTCCAAGACTGTCTTGTATTTGTGGCCAAAGTATAGATTTCTCTTGTAGAGTAGTGGCCAATCAGGAATCTTGTGCCCAGAAGAGTTGAGAATGGCAGTTATTACCACCATAGTGGTCTGCTGAGGCAACCTACAACATTATTTTTGATGCCCTTATTTTACTTGATGTTCAAATGAAATTGTTGCAGATATGTGGACCACTTCTAATGGTGATCATTATGCAACTTCCCTTGCATATTTATGAACTATAGGGGTCAGTGTTGTGTGTGGATGATCGTTCCCTTCCCCCAAATATAATGGTTCTATTTTTGGAAATCCTACACAATGGAATACATTTCTTTGTCATAAGTGGGATACTTTCAGACTATGTCATGTTAGCACCCCGTAATTCCAAGGATGAAGAAAGAATCCCGAAGGCAACATCAAAACCGCTTCGGGCCTAGGGTCTAGCCCTCCTAGACCCAGACAGGGATCTCTCTATTAGATGTAGCTTTGTTGATTTGGCATTTTAGGCTAGTTATTAAGGCAAAGGGGTTTGTATACAAATTTGTGGTTGAAATGGTAGGTGAGTGGCCATTGAGCTAATGAAGTCAAACAATGGTTGGTTTTGTCTCATCAAAAGTTCAAATGCATCACAGGGCAAGCTAAATGTGTGTGATGGATCTTAATGTAGTAGGAATTGTAAGGTGAAAGAAGCTGTCGATTTGTAGTAGTGGTTAAGAATCAATTAAGATTTTCTTAACCAGACTTCATGAAGAAAATGTTCAGATTGTAATCATAGAAATAATTAGGGTGATCCAACAACAAATTTTAATCTAAAATTTATGTTTTACAATCAGCTTAAAATGATACACAGTGAGGAAATGCAATGGAAACATCCAACATAGAGAAGATAATCACATCACCAGACAAAAAAAACTCAAGTAGCCTGCAAATGGTTTCTTACTACTGTTGTTCCAGCTTTCAAAAATTACAATGATCCAATATAGCTGGTTCTTACAATGGAGAGTCTCCTCCAAGATCCAACCCTTTATACTGCCAACACATGCAGTATTTAAATAAAAACTATGTCGGTTTCCCTATATACTTTGGAAACTTTTCATTAATTACAATCAAGTAAAAACTAGACAAGTGTGGCCATGCAAAGGGCCAAGACAAATACATCTATAAATCACCACATGTATCTTTTAACTTTGAAAAACTTTAATGGATGGTAAAGTGGACACAAAATTGGCTAGGGTGGTCTTGAAGAGGCAACGATAAATGATTCTGACATCTGGCTCTACCATTCTGACTGCCTTTGATAGATAAATAATTCTAATGCAGCGCTGGCACTAATTCTTCTCTAATCCTACTCCATTTTCTCTATTACAAACATATATATAAATATCAAATACGATCCTTAGGATCATGAGATCAAACTCAATCATGTTGGCCGAAAATAGCAAGTCAATCCCTAAATATCTGAACTGCAATCTAGGCCAAATATTCCGAGAATAGGGGTACACTCAGCCATTTTTTTCTCCCCAACGGTGAAACCTGTGAAACCAAGAAAGGTTATTCTTAGTTTCCACGTTATGGTCAATAACCTCTCTCTAATTTTCAAATTTCATTTCCAGCTCTCCACAACAGTCGCTGCAAAATCATTCTTTAAATAGGGAAACCGAAATCTTGAAAAATTTCCCTTAGACATGTCTTCGATTATCCCTGCTCCTGACACTTGTGTAAAATCAAAGAGATGTTTTTTTTTTCATTGACGCGTGCTGGTAAAAATCATCTCTCATATTTTAAAATTTCTTCCCTGTTTACCTACTGTACGTTTTTGAAGTTAATATCTTTGACTACAGTCAATGGAAAAAAAACACCCTGCTAGAATCAAATTAGATAGTAAATCAGGTAGAGAGCCTTAGTCACTGGCTAAAATTTTAATGTTGGTCGTTATGGAAATCGACTTATTGCCAACTATCCAAACCTTGAAGTGAAAATTACATTACAGTATGTACAAAAATGGATATAGTTTGAACATGTAAACTCCCCAAGTTTTCTTGTGCCCCTCATTCATCACTGTTGTTAAGCTATAACATGGGAAACCCCCCCTTCCCTTACAGTTCGCTGCTTAGGGTTGCACAGTTTCCATATCCAACCATCAATCCAGTCAGCTTCTTATTATTCAGATGTTGTTGGTAGACCGTTGGTTTGTCAAATCTGTTACCAAACTATGAAATAAATCAAATAAATAATGAATTCATGATTATCTTTGGAAAGTATCTATGTATGATTAATTTCATTGTGACATAATAGCTAAAGAAAAAATATAATTAGGTAAGCAACCCAATTTAAATCTTGAAGATACATAATCTTCAGTGATTTCAATAACTGAACAATAATTAATTGCTCTGTACCTCTTAGGGAACGGTATGAGGTGTGGCAAACCAAGCACGTTTCAAGTCAAATTTAATCTTCAGAATTTTATAATATAATACAACTCTCGCTTACTTACAAAAGAAAAAAAAATCATATTATAATTTCACTATAAAATATCAAATATCAAAAGTATGATTTATTTCTTTCATACGCCCCCTTCATGGATTCTAAATCTTTGAGTTGTTTACATATTTAGTCTTTTACACACATTTTTTTTCCAAGAAAAAAATGTGTTTTCTATTTCAAGTGTGAAAGAAAAATATGCATGGAAAAGTCTGCGCTTTCATACAAAACTACTAGTCTAAATACATTGAAACTTAACCATTGGATTTACCCCAAATACATACCACATCCATCTTCTGCAATCGGTATACACTATACATGACAACAAGAGTTGCAAGTCAATTAGAGCACTTCTCATTGTTCTTCTAAGTCAATAGAGGATTTTATATCTCACTGGGAAGCTTGCTTCCCCCTTGAACTCCTTGAACAAGAGAAAACCTTTCTGTTGTGCCATAACGTTTTTTGATAGTCCATTGGCTGATTTGTTACATTCTCTATACAGATGTTGCAACGAACCAATTAGTGAACCATGTATCTCTAGTTCTGTGAAGCAAAGGAGACAACACTAAATTAGTGATTTGCCACTTCTCATTAAACCAATGCAATTTTCAACTTTGAAACTCCTGGTAGTTGCAAAGATCTGATTTGACACTTAATAAACCAATGCCATTTTCAACTTTGAAACTCCTGGTAGTTGCAAATATCTGATTTGACACTTCTTAATAAACCAATGCCATTTTCAACTTTGAAACTCCTGGTACCTACAAATATTTGATATCATTTTCTAAAGCAAACTAAGACTTCAAAAAAATCTACAAGGCAAATAGTTCTATCCTCTTTTTTGAACCCTTGATCAGCTCCAAACTTTAAGGTAGAGTAACGGGTGAGATAAAAACAAAACAACACCATATCCGCATCTTCTGGAATACCTTGCTCCATCAAAAACCCTTGCTTAATTATGATTTATCTTAAAATCCTTTGGCTTTTTATCTCTACAACTTTCTTTATAGAAAATTCTAATTATATGCGCTGCCAGATTCTCTATATTATTCCAACCATCCACTTATTCTGCCAGATCCTCAAAAGTCCACTTGTTCCAACCATCCATAACCCCCACATAATATAGCTAAGAAGAGCTCAAAATTGAGTGTGTGAAAACCATGTCTCAAGACCCTGAAGTAGGGACCCAGAATTAAATTGTCCTCGGCAATTTAAAGATTGGAGAACATCTTGCCATACAGAAATAACATATGAACACGTAATAAAGAGGTGATCCACAAATTTACCTTAACATTTGCAGAAAATACAACGATTTGGTCCCTGCCAATAGCACTTTTGTCCATTGTCGCAGGTTAGAATTCTGTTTGATAGAGATAACGAGGAGAAGGTTCTAATTTAATAAATCTTCTAGATGTTTACCTACCATCAATGTCTTTCTCGCAGCAAATCCATGTAGGATAAAGCCTCATAACCTAACTTTTATGTAAGGATACTTGTGGCCTTATTACAAAAGCATGCTATTTCATCCCCTGAAATTTGTAAAGAAATAAAATTGTGACATAGTAATGAGTTGTAGGGAGTATATTCAACAAAAAAAGCTCCTTGTAAGTTCAGATATTCTGCTACTAACCAATTTTTTTACCATCTTCCAAGAACACCTTGAATCCCAGCATTAGCCAACACTGACGCTTGATTTGATTTTATATCGACGCTTCTACTTAGATAATAGGTTTGATCATAGTGGCTAAAGGGGGATAAAGTTAAGAGTTTTCATTTACAAAAAAGTTGTGCAGATTGTTGCTTTAAATCACTAGATAAAAATCGGTTGAGATCTTCTTTACTGCCACATTATTTTGAATTCTAGATCGTGTTGATTTTTGCTGTGTATCATGGCCACATCCACCTGAAGACATTGTGAATTAATTTATTCTGAATTTCATATTTATTTGAGCTTAAATTCGATGCATTGACATGAACAGAATAGGCATACTGCTTGAGACCACTAAAGATTCAATGCAAGAAAGTCTATGCACACCCGAATGCTTTGACGAACTTAAGTTGGCTAGTGATCACGAGGAATTAATTGCCGAGTAAAGAATGGTGGGGCATACCTCCTAGAGTCTCCTCTGCATTGACTTTTTGGCTAAGTGACTGAGCTTTAATGGTGGTGCACTCTTTGAGAAACATTTCAAATCTCAAATATCGTGTGTCTTATATGGTTTGACCTACTATGGACGACATATTCACCTAGCTAGCTCAAGAAAAATGAGATCCTTCACACCAGATTGTATTTGTTCATCTCAGGTAATTGTTCATCCAGATCTTGTCCCATGAATGTTTCCCTGATAAAATGTGAGGGTTTAATAATGAAACCAATAGCTACCAAGATTGATTATCACCAATTCTGAGACTGAAAGGGACTTGAATAAAATGGGAATGTATTTTGATTAAATAGTTCCAAATATAAAGATTGCTTGGAGTTGAGAATCAATAGTAAATTTAACTATTTCCGCACTACAGAAACAAGTGAAGCCAGGAAATAGAGTTGGATAGCTAGAACCAAATCCAGAGCCAAAGGGCAGAGTTGGGGTCCATGTTCCAAAGATGCTGATAGAAGACACATTGATCCAAAGTTTGGTTTCCTGAAGCTTTGGTTTCCAAACGTGCTCGGTTTGCCACACCTGATACGGTATTGGGATTACTATACCAATAGATTAGATCCTCTCCAAGGGATTACTATACCATATTTGTACGTTCTAGAATAGAGTCTATTTGGTATGCATATCTCTCATCCTCACTTTAAGATATGCAATGGTAGATCCTGATCTTTTGTATGTGATACTAGGTCCCACAATCAGAGATGCGTTGATTGTCACCATATTCAACCCTCTGTCCATGGTTAGCGCCCATGCAGCCCTCTTTGACAGTGTCTTGGATAATGCGTACCATAACTGTGAACAGGAAATATTGCATAATTAGAAAAGGAATACCACAGATACCCTAACATTGGCTATTTGTTTTTGCACTTATTTCCCTTTCTTCTATCAACTATGTTGCATATTTTGAAGCATACTACAACCATAAAACAACACCTTATGAACAGATTGATGAGTAGCAATTTAGCCCTTGAAGACTTCTTTTCTACAACACATTTCCAGCGAACACATAAGGATCAAATTCATACATTAGGCCCTTTTCATCTCAAGTACACACCTTAAATATGAATGTATCAAATTGTTTCTTCATCTACTAATTGGTAGAAAATGGTATATAAAAAAATTCTACCATATGACCTGCTTCAAATTAGTTGTTTGTGACATACAAGTTCTCTCATTTATCCAAATGCCTTATGGCTCCATTAGCCCATAACTGATAGGCACCAATTCCCTTCCTTGTCATTCATTCCTTGCTTTTGTCTATTTTTGTTTCTTCATCCTATTTCATACACTACAACCACCACTCATCTTATTAAATCACCTTGTGCCCCCATTCTATAGCCTAGAAATCCTACCTTTTAGGGATGCCCCCTTGAGCTGAAGAAGAGCCAACCAAAAGAGAAAGGAAAAGCTACTCAAAGTGAGTAGGTAATATTCTTGCGTTGTAAAAAAACTAACACCATCATGATTGAGACTATATACTTTTTGCGGGTGCTAGGTTTCGTTGTAACAAAAAGGAATCACAGTGTAGATGAAAGATCAGATCTTAAGCCAATTTTTACATTTCAAAATGTAAATAATTACAAAAACAAGAAATAATCAAGAAATGTAAAAATCATTACCAATAACAAGGCATATATAAGTAGCAGTAAATGTGTTCAATGCAAGTTTACATACCAATTCAGCTCTAGGCAATAAATACATCCAAAAATATTAAAAATATAAGGTGATAATCACTAGTGTAAGTAGGGTAGCAGAAAATTACATATACAAAGTTAAAGCTCCCTCAAAACAACTAAGGAATCACACTAAAGAAGGAAATGTGCGATAATGTAAACTTACTAGAACTTTCCAAAAACTGGAACACAAATTTATTAACCAATGACTTTTTCATCAATGACTCCGATATGATGCTGAGTAACAACATTAGTATCTCATAACATTAGGCAGTTGCAGATCCACTCCATCCACTAGCTTCCACAATATCATTTAGAAAATAGAATGTATTGCTGAATAAAGGTATAAAAAGCTGAATGTCTGGAGTCATGGAAAAATAAACTTAACTATCTTCAAAATTTGGAAAATTAGACTAACAATAGTGGAATGAATAAATGGTGAAATTGCAATGCCTTGTATGAGGTCATTGACTTAATGTTGCTGCATGATCAACTTCATCTAGAAGTTATTCAATTTATGCATGAAGAAGTTCACTCAGCATGTTATCGACTGTCAAGTGATTCAAAACCACCAATAACCAGGAAAAAACTAAAAAGGTTCACCCTAAAAGTAATTTCTTCAGTGTCAAGATTCAGTATGCAAGTGCACATAAGCAATGGACGGATGTGTGTCACAGCAAAGAAAACAAGAATGTAATTATTGTGGATTAAGAGGGTAGCTTACTAGTCATGCTGAAAGAATTATCAGACCCCAACTAAAGAATAGTTTTGAGCCATAACTAACAGCACAGATGCTCAAGAAAAATCGTTAATAGTTGAATTTCATGGTTCCATGGTCTGTTCATCACATTCTAAATACCATCTATAGATTTTAGCAGGTATCAAACTCTCAATACTTCAAGCAAAACTATCATAGGGGCATTTTTTGAAGGAACCTCATATGAATTCTCAAAATGGGTTAACTGAAATGTAGGTTAGTGACTACAAGAAGGCCATACTAGGAAACATGGTAATGAAGATACAAAAGTGTTTTAAGCATACTTACAGAGATTAAAATTTTAGCTCCTGTATTAACTCGTAACATTATTAAAGTTGAGAAACTTGACCACAACTAGCAGAAGATGATGTTATTTAACATATGACGACTAGAAATTCTAATACAAGTGGCTTTTTTATCACTAAATCTAAGGCATTGTTGATAATACATAAAGGTTACTTAATAATAGAGAAAGTATACTTACTTCAAAGAATAGATATTGCAAGTGGATTTAATTTCTCAGTCCAAACAAAACCATGCAAAAAAACAGAAAACAAGGTATGTACAACGAAAAGCACTTTATGAAAGAGACATATTTCCATAATTTGGCCACATATACAAGGAATGCATGCAAGAAATATAACATGAGCAAGAAATGCATCAACAAGAGGGAAAACAAATACTTAGATTGTCTCAATGTGTACTTCCAGGAAGATTATATGGACTGAAAATCCGTATGCCTATTTTAGAATCAATTGACTCAACTACATTTTCCAGAGCTGTCTCTGTATTTCCAGGTGATTCATCCTGCTGAATTCCAGCCTCACCACACAAATCCTCATCTTGTTGATTTGGATCTAAGCACCCGACATTTACAGTATCCAAATCTACATTATCACACCTCTCATGAAATTCAGAGACTTGACTAAGAGTTTCTGAATTGGGCATCATAGAAACAGAATGTGATTTTCCTTCACATTCCCTCACTAACTTCAAGGATAGGGAACTGGAAATTTCCATGAATGTTGCAGCTTTATTTGTGACAGCAATATCTGTACAACTGTCTATTGGTACAGGAAAGTCCCTGGAAGAGTTTTCAGTCACTCTGAAATCAATGTTTCCTGTGTGTCTATTTGACATTGTCTTGTGCTCTTCCATATTCAATATTGAAATATTTCGTTTTATAAGGGAAGGGACATTGTTAACTTGCAATGGACCTACAATGTTAGCCTGCTCTTCTGACAAGACTACTGCGTCAAAAGGATCCACAGGTGCTTTTGAGACATGTATTGAATTAATGCCATAAGTAAGCTCTTATGGAGAAACTATGGTATTAAGATTTTATTCTTCTGAGAATCCTCTCGGATCATGATCATCCACCATTTTTGGGTTAGTGACACCATCCTCAGGTTCTACTGAAAACACCCTAGTATTAACATCATCCAAAGGATGTTCTGAACAACCTTTGGAATTGGTATTGCATCCCAATACCAAATAATTTGCATCCTTTACATTCACCATTGGTTATATCACATCAAAAATTGGGCTTTTTTGACTTGAACTGATAGAGTTATTCATTTTTGCATCATCTTGAAGAACCATATGAGGGTTTTCTTGGTCAGTCTGTGTATTATTCTTCACTACATGTTCTAAAGGATTGGTAAACTCAATGGGTGAAGTCACATCTATTGATGTGTTATCACATACTACTGTTACATCAACATCAGCATTTGTTTCATCATACAATTTAGTATGACAGAAACTCTCTTTACCGCTTTTAGAAGCCACAATTACCTTGTGCGGATCATTTGCACCAGGACTTGAATAAGACTTAATTTTGACATAGGAATTTTTGTAGAGTGCCAGTGCTCTTTGTAAAGTAATCCAACAAAATCAAATTAAATGAGCATCCAAGATACTTTACAATAGAAATAAGCCATTATTCCCATACTCTGTTTTACTGAGCAAGTGGAAACGATAGCAAACTTAATGAGCCGAAAGAACAAATTTTTTACCTCAAATGTGTTCCTCGGTAAGATAGGGAAGAATTTTGACTGCATATTTAAACTTTTTGAAAGAGCCTCTGCATCTGCATCTACCTGCCATTAAGGACCGTACAAGCAACTCTCATTATCTTGAAAACATGGAGCAAAACATTCCCAAAGGAAAGATTTTCAAAATCCTGTTGTTAAAAGAGTTGGTGTCAATGTGAAAAGCCAATCTACAGTATTCATATGGCCTATTTTAGCCAGTCAAACTACTAGCACAGTTCTACTAAATCTGATTATTCCATCATATAATTTATTCCAAGAGTTCCCAAAATGTTTACCTTGGACAAGCTTTCTCCTATTTAATAAAAAAATAGTAGTGACTTTCCATTTGTTAAAGAGAAATATCATCCATTTCTATGATCAGACCTGAAGGTCAAAAATTCTAGGTCATTGAGTTAGTTATTCTCTATCCACATATTCAGTGATGTCAAAAGTGTTGGTGCTTCCTTTGAAAGAGTGATTGCTTTGGAATTGAGCTCTCTTAGGATATGTTTACAGATGAATAACCAATCAAATGAGAGTATTTATTCCTGGATGTCCTAAAGAAGAGATTGCAAACAAACATTTCCACCTCAATTTTCCTATTATCCCAATCAATTACTAACTTTGAATCTCTCAGAACTTGTAGCTTTTTGATATTTTGTTAGAGTGGATACTAAAGCGTGTTAGCGAGGCAATAAATTTAGAATGATTATTTGTCCTGCACCCTGGAGAATATTTAACATGCATATAATGTGATTTGTTCAAAAATAATACTACTACAATTATGCAAATTGATGGATGACCCGGTTTAGCACCATCAAATAAAATCCACAGATTATCATGATCTAATGGAGGCATAATTGGGACCCTTTATTTTTCCATTTGGTTCTATCCTATATTCTTTTCATAGATTTGCAATTATTTCTACAACAATGTCCATCGAGATGTCAAATGATATGAACACACTTGAATTCCTTTCCCACCAAATAATGTAAACAAAGATGCATGGGAAAGCCTTGAAACAAGCTACAAAACAATCTTCCTCGCAAGCCTTTAAACAATTTCCTAGATTGGACTTTGACCATTATAGCTAAGCCTAAAATACCCACTTTGTATATGAACAATAAATAAACAAGTGAGAAACACATTCATATGAGGATTTGCACAGAGAACATTGTCAGGAATTTAGCTTTGCATGTTCATGATCCATCCTTTTTGCTAACTCCAATACTTCCAATCCAAAGTTTCTTTGGTGTCAAGACTTTAGTTTTTCATGCTCATAATCCATATTTTTTGCTGTCTCCAGTACTTCAAATCCAAAATTTTAAACTAAGATCATTTTGGCTTGGCAATGTTTTGACTTCTTGGTAAAAATCAGAAGGAACCATGTTGTAATTATTTTAAATCTTTCGAGGTATGAACCATGAATCATTTCGATATATTTCAATAAAAATGTTAATGGAGTAGATGATGAGATATGTCCCTTGGTTGGTCCAGAATGCAGAGTCACAATTTCAGACATCTCATATAGAGACAAAGATCTGTTGGAGTGGCAGGAGAAGTCAATTGGTAGAAAATACTCCAGACATAAAAATGAAAGAGGTAAAAATCACCTCATCCTGCCAAGGAGGTGGACAGAGTATTACACCAATCAGGGTTGCATTCCTCCTATCTACCTTTAAAATTTCATTAATTTTTAAAAGAAACCTCATGTCCACCACTTTGATTGTGTAGTATCATGATTGAAACTTTTGATTTTCACTTACAATTTTGGATTGGGTCTATCATTTGCAGAAAATCGAAAAAGAAGTCAAAACCAAGTGTGCATATAGGAAATAAAGTAGCAAGCAAATATTTATGTAGATCAAACTTTGGGATCCATTTCCAACGGCGATTGTAGCATTATTAAACCATAACCCCATAATAGTATTTCCAGTTTGAATGGCATTTATGTGCAGGGATAGAATGTTGAAATTAGTGGCAATGCTAATAAAAATGGTGCAGCGAAAAGGCCAATATTCAAGCATTTGGAGATCTTAATGCTTGAATAGAGCACTAATAAAACGATAGGAATGCAATAGAAAGATCATTTCTGAATACTCTTGTATGCAATAGTGTAATACTCCAGCTCAAAAATTTATTTTTCATTGTTTCAAACCATTTTCGTGTTTGAGGTAAAATATTTTGTTCTATTCGACGTCTCTCACATTTTACCAAATAAATTTTACTCGTTAGGCTCTGGCCCAGCCTTACTCTACATACATATAAAGTGAGCCAAGTGTGAAATAGAGTTTATGAAGTTTCTAGAAATCATTTAAAGGTAGTTTCGAGAAGAGGCTATGGTTTCCATCTCAGACTAAACATTATTTTTATAGAAGAATATATGCATCAGAAGGATTATGTTACCACGTACAAATAATCAAACAAATTTGCATATTTATCTGATTTCAATGTAGATCACCAGCAAAACCAAATACACCAAGCAATTTCCACCCAATTGCAGGTAGTTTGTTGTAAAACTCCACCCCCTAGCTAGGCTATGATACCACCAGGAAGTAGGAACAATAAGCCCTGAGTTCAACCTATTTGGAGTTTAAACTAGTGTAATTCTCATTGCCAAGTCTGCAAAAGATAGAGCAGCTCCAGGCACCTTTATGATCTTCCACTCACAACATAAGGATGACTTCCTTCCCTGCTTCTCCATCCCTCAAAAGTACCTCCCATTAATGTTCTCTGGTGAGAAAGTAGAAAGGTCTAGCTGATGTCACAAAACTTCTTTCATATTTTCCAGGTTCCCTGGCTCTTTCAACCTGTATATTTTCTAAATTTCATGGCTGGTTCGATCTATATGACATTTGTACTTTACTTTTTTCCCTTCAACGTCTAAGACTTCTATTTTATTGTCTTTTTCTCAGCCTTTCTCCTTCCACTCAAATTTTCCATGCATTTCATAGATTACTATGCATTAAGAAACAATGCTCCTCTATGTCACTGCCTTGAGAAACAATACTCATGTGTGTTGCTAAACATAATAGTGATAGTGAGATGATTATTAAGAATTATAAACATAATTATTTAAATTACAAAGGAAACGTTCATAATAGTTTAGAACAACTTCATCAATGCGCTTAGATATAATGGCTTCATCAATGTGCTTCGAATAAAAAACACTGTTCGCCTTTCTATGATGTCCCATGTTGACAAAAATGTATACATATTTAACTTTATTTCTCATATAAATTCTATAATATCTCGAAAATAATAAATAGCCACTATGTATTTATTGTGTTTTGTTTTCCCTAAATAGGCAATTGTAATAATATAGAGGAATTATGATTTCTTGTGCTCTTTCCACCCATCACACCATCATCAGAATATCCATGGAATTGGCAGTGTATCTTCGACCATAGGTAATAGAATCAAAAAAATATCCCAACAAGTAGTTATCTAATATATGAGGCTCATTCATAGATCGATTCAAATCTTTATAACGAGGCATATGGTAGGTGTTTGTCTAGAATCACCAGGGATCCCACAATATATATATATATATATATATATATATATATATATATATATATGATTCTCCATATCATCATATCTTTAAGCACAGAAAATAATACATCAAGTCTAGGTCTTCCATCTTAACTTTACATCGATAAACGAGAGGGTCATCATCTGATAGGTAGACATCATCAAAATGACATATCTCATTCACTTGCCATAATCATCAAGCTATCTGAAACCTGCCCCCTTCCTATTATTGACCCATAGGTTCATGTACCAAAAACATTAATCATAATCATGCAGCATCTAAGGTAACAGAGATATATATCAAGCCATCATCAGTGTCATCATACTTAGTTGTAGAGATATATATCAAGCCATGCACATTGCATAGTCATGGTAGAGTCGGTTCAGATTCCAAATCTGTGGTGTGTCTAAAGTTTAAACACACATATTTTTGTTATATAAATAAAGTCATTTATAAATGAAAATTTTTTCTTATAAGCTCATAGTTCCGTAGTTCAATATCATTAAATTCTGATCATATCTCCTTGAGCTATTTCATGATCATATTGTTCTCAGGCCACAACTTTTTTTTTCTTTCTTGTTTTCTTCAGGGTACAATGTTGTATATTCCATATAAAAAATATGTGTACTGTCAACTGACCTTCTCAACTTATATAATGTCTAGAATAAAATTATTAGTATTACTGGTACTAGATAAGAGTCTAATTAGACCTGAAAAATAGCTTGCACCTCAAACTAGGGTTTTAGCCCTCTTTTGAATAAACAGGGGTTTCCACTCTCTTTATATATGCTCATCTGTCAAATTGTTTCTCTAATATGGGAACTTATCAAATTATAGAAAAAAGCCTCAAATTAGATTAGGCTATCCTCCACTTGTGAATGAAAGGATGGAGAAGGCTTAAACTCTCATGCTAGTTGTAGACACCCTCCACTCCTTGGATCACATTAGAGCACTCAAATTCTGACGTGACCCACTTTAGAGAGTACCTACCACCTTGCTAGTATTCATTATGTGCTTTATACAAGAGTACAATTATCATGGTATAGTGACCTCCCTTGATTGTCATTCAACATGCTTTGCAATGCATTAGCAGATACTTGTAATTTTCGTGTCCTATTTGGATAGTCAATTTGTTACCATCCAGGTAGCGGCCCCTGTAAAAGTTGGACCAACATTTAAGCAATAAATGTCTTGGTAATGAGTTTTTGATTAAATTTACTGAGTATTTCTAATTTTCTATTCATTATTGTGATCCTTTGTGATCCTTCTACATAGAAAAGTATGAATCAAGTCTTCAATGTGTACAACAATGAACCAAATCAATATTGGTACCATCTTGTTTATGTTTCTTGCTTCCGTTTATAACTAACGCATGCACAGCAGAGGCCTATGATTTCTCCAGAACCTATGAATTAATGACTCAACAAGACATGGATTCAAGAGAAGATGTCTAGAAGCACAAAAGTACCATGCTCACTGCATAAGAAAGACTGGAGATGGGTATGTTGAAATACAAGTGTGCTAACCTTTGGGCAAAAAACCCAACTAGTGCTAATACCATAACTGTAAAATTAAAGAGGATACATACCTTCTAGTAAGGTTATTGATATACCTCAACCTGCTAATTCCTAATGATACTGGTCAGATGCTTCAATATATATCTTTAATTAATCCGGTTGCCCAATTCAAAGGGTTTCTAGTCTTTACCGGGGATATTTTCAATAGCAACTCAAAGACCTGATCTGAAACTGAATATAACATGATCAGATTTGAAAGCATATGAAAAAATAGTTTGTGTTTTGTTCTTAGCTCAATACATGAGCAGATGAAAGACTAGATAAATTCATTAGTACTAGCCCTTCCCTAGAAAGGGGAAATGAAAATTCATGCAAAAGCATGAGAGAATGAATTTGAGTGATCTTGCTGAATCCAGGCATAACAGGAAGTCGATGAATTGACAAAATGGGACAACTTTCGTACATATCATTTGGATTGAACTTTGTAGGTTCAGTTGCAAGTCTCTTGTAAAATATCTTGTCTATCTCAGCAAAGGATTCATTTTAGAAAATTTGAAAGTTTTATCCCTTGCAGCCTATAGGTTTAGATCATATCTAAGGCTCAATGCTATCAGTAAAGCTGCATACTAAAAGCCAGGCCAACTGGACCCTGGTTCACTGGTGAGGTCAATAGAATATTAAACTAGCACCATGGATCTATTCAACTCTGTGGTCTACCTCAGCCAAATAGGATGCACTTCAAAGGGATGATGCCAGGTGCAAGTCCAGGGAAATTTTGGTGGAATAGTTACACCTCCGATCCTACACTTAGAGTCAAACAAAATCTGCTATATGTGGTGCAACGCTTTTAATGGTAAATAATAATAAGACCATAAATTTTTAAAATAGTTGACAGAAGATTCACTAAAGAAAAATTCCATGCATAAAAATCTCAGGGTGGACAAAAGAATACAGAGACTCACCTGAAAAATTCTTGCAAAAGAGTTGCTCCATCTATGAGTCACTGTGAGAGGCACAATGGCAACAGACATTACAATTCTATTGGCATTAGAAAGTGACAACCCCAGAGCCATCATGACAACAAATTTGGCTCTATCTGATGTGAGAAACTCCATAAATTTTGATGGCCTTGAGGCATTTTTAAGTGCACTTAATCCAATACCATCATTTTGGAAACATTTATCGGCTCCTGATGCCGCATGTGTGCGAACCTGTTGTGCTAAAATCCTTGGCCTAAATGCCCCTGATCTACTACATCTGTTTATGGGCTTGTCAGCAATTGAATTTGCAACTATAACCATATTTTGTCTTGTGGAATTTCTGAACTTTAGCAGGCCCTTCTTTGACCCTCATTTTCCATTTGACCCACTCTAAAGTTATTGATTCAGAGTACATGGATGAAGGCAGCCGTTCTGAATTTCTTGATTACAGTCTTGGCTTGATTGACATTTCTGGAAATTGGGGATGAAGACATGTCTTCCTTGTTTCTAGGGGTGTTTACGATTAGGGAGGAATCCCCTATAATGGGAATCTTGTTTTCCATGCATTGAGACAAAAGATTGAGACCTTGGAAAATTGCTAGGGACTCTGCCTCATTGTTTGTCATTGTGCATGTCCCCCATACATATTTATACTCTTGTTTTCCACCGACGTCAATGATGTCCACTCCCTTGCCCCCACTACAACCACCCCTGGCCCCCACACCCCCCCACACCACTGCCACCCCTTATTTATTTTTTTCTTTGGTAACCGGTTCATGTATTTTGCATAGACAGATCTTAGACAACTGAAGGTCTGAAATGATGATTTTCAATATTTTGATTGAAAGAAGAAAACTTGTTAGTTAAGGCATTGCTTTAGGTTAAATTATTAGTTGGTTTTGTGATGTGTTTATTTAAATACTTTATGGGTTATCCAGTGGTCCAACGTGTTCCTTGTTGTTATACATAACTGTTGCACTGCTATTTGAGCTCATGTCCATGTTTTCATTTTTCATGTTCAGTCATTCGGGCAAGCATCCCGAAGATGAACTTGGATGAAGTTTTTGAGCAAAATAATGACGTTTCTAAAGCAGTTGAAGTGGAACTTGAAAAGGTAAAACTAAGAAAAGAGTAAAAGAAAGTTCATGTTTGGTCTATGTTTTTAAATAAGGATGAATACAAAATAAAAAATTCTTGCATATTTCTTGTTTGATATTCAGTGGGGAAAATACCTTCACTGTATTTGCATATTGAAGGACGACTATTGCATTGCCTCTTATGATTTTTTGAATGGTTCTTTTGGTTTTGTAAGAGATGTTTTCAGCATTCTTTGCAATCATGTCTTCTTTTTGGATATAGGCTATGTCAAACTATGGATTTCAGATAGTGCAAACTCTCATCATTGATGTAGTACCCACTAAAACTGTGAAGAAGGCAATGAATGAAATAAATGCAAGCAAGCATTCTTTGGCATATTGAAGTTAGAATGGAATTATGTATACACAACTACACCCTGACGCCGATTTCTTGCTCTTTATGATATTTTAAGTAAAGGAATAGATACTCTGTGGAACCTGGCTGTTTTATCTTGAGATATTCTTTGGTATAAAATTCTATTTTGTGGATAGCATCACTAATGTAGATTTTCTTTTAAAATCCAGTATCTTCTCCTAGAGATAACCTTGCAAAAACAACACATGAACTCGCAATTTTTGCTCAAATTTTTCATATTTTTGGTTTAGTTGTCTTCTCTTTTATTCACATTACTTTTACAGTGTTGTCCATTTAATTCCTCTAACTTGTCTATTGAATCTCGATTTCAGCTGCAAGGGGGAGGGTGGCAACACAACACAAAGCTGAGGCAGAGAAAATCTTGCAAATTAAAAAAGAAGAAGCTGGAGCAGAAGCAAAATGTTTTTCTAGTTTGGGTATTGCCCATCAACGGCAAGCAATTGTGGATGGCCTTAGGGATAGTGTACTTTCTTTCTCACCAATGTGCTCGAGACAACTGCAAAATATGTGATGGAAATGATCTTGGTGACACAATATTTTGACACAATGAAAGAGATAGGAGCATCTTCAAAATCATCTTCAGTATTCATCCATCATGGACCTGGTGCAGTCTATGATGTTGCTGAGCAGATCAGAGATGGATTGCTTCAAGCACAGGCTCATTAAACCTTATAATTCTTTCTGGCTACAAAATAAAAATCTACAAGATTACTCAGTTTCATGAAGGCTAGGGTAGTACTAATATGTAAATTTCCCATCCTAGCTTGATATATTATACAGACCAAAACCAAGTTATTGTGCAGATATTCCTATTGTCAATTTCAATGTGCATTTTTGATAGCCATTTGCCTATGGGATATTCTGATAGACCCAGAGCAGTTTTCATGACATGTTGAACTTAAGAATAAAAGCACATCATGTGAAACAATGTTTATAGTATACCTCTAGAAGAATTCCTATAGATTTTTCAATTTTGGTATTGTTTTTTGAAATGCTTAGTTAGAAAGCAAGAAAATATGCATAAATATACTGTCTACTTTTTTTTTCCATGATACTAAGTCTACATATGTGTGAGTGAATATAAAATTAGGCAGGGAAAGATAGGGATTAGAAGACTGTCAAAAGTATTATATATATGTGCATTGCTACCAAATCTTTGGTAATGCTGTGCTTCTAGCACCCTCGTATGAATAAAAACTGTGCTTCTTGCTTTTTTGTGTTTATGATATTTTGTGCAACTGTTGTTAGGAATAGAAATATCATTAAACCTGTTGGAATATGGAAAGTGTTTGATAATGAAACTAAAATTTCTTGTAATGGAACAGAATTGGTCTTGTAATAATGTTATTATTGCATGGGCTTGACCTGTTAAATCAGTTAGAGAGTGTGTCAAAGGAAGGAATATGGGTTCCATTCCATGTGATATGGAATGAGACGGGATGTTCCTTGAGGCTGCTCTATTCTTTGTGACTGCAGGGAGGATTCTTGTAATGAATTGTCCTAGTGTTTTTCCTGATATCTATGTTTTCTTATATAAATGTGTGTTTCCATTTTGTTGATTAATTTATACCTGCTATGTATTTTGTCTGCAGATTAGTACTTAACATCACAAAATATGCATTAAAAAGAATGAACAGATCAGCGGGATAACTATAGACTATCTAACCATGTCATTGCTAGATGCCTCTTTCTTCGGGCTGGTGCTTTTCCATCCACAAGGGAATGTCCCTAAAATGTTTGTATGCAGTTTTTCTTGTATGTGCATCTGCCTTTAAACTCGAAATGAATCAGGGCACTAAGCTTCCCTCAAGCACCCAGAAAGCACCGAAGGACACGGAAAAACTTGTAAATAAAATTGTAGAGTGGGACTAGTTTCTCTAATTAAGTTACAGCAGCAAAATGGAAAAGGACGAGAGATAATATTTGTGTTGAGTGAAAGAGGGATTAAAAACAAGTGCTTAAAAATGACAACTCAAACCCTGCTGCATGATTGCCTTGAGAAGCAACACAAAATTCAAAGAACTATGAAAAAGCATGTTGAATCCATCTGATATATTAATATGGAGGTAGAAATTAACCAGAGATACAATAAACCAGCAGATGCCATGCCAATCTCCAGCAAGAAATAATGCAAGTGCCATCAAGAAAACTCTGCTACGATTATTCACAGAATCTGCAAAACTGACCTAACTAAACTACTCGCTAGTCTTACTCCAGATGCAGAAAAAGACTCCATTGTCGACTCCAGTGCAGAGGCAAGATTTACCCTGCAACCATGGGCGAATGCAGTTCCAAAACGCTCCAGCGTAGTAAATCGAGGGCGAATACAAATAAAAAATGTCCAGACCAGTAAATTCGGAGGCGAATCCAACATTTATGTTTTATGCGCTCTTATTTTTTTAGGCTAAAGAATAATAATTATTTATTTTTAAAATAATTTTGGGACTAATTATACAAAACTATACAAAAAGTTTTTATATAAAAAATTCGCCCCACTAAAATCTAAAACCCCTTAAATTTCGCCCTTGGGCTAAAATTCGCCCCGAAAATTTTCCCTACAATGGTGGCGTTGGAATCTACATCGATAATATTCTTCCCTTTTCCTTTCCACTTGTCGGGTTTTGATTAAGATTCTGAGCATGCATTCGATTCATAAGCCTTGATCTCAGCCACCAATGAATGCTTGGCCTAACACTCACTTGTGTTTTACATCAAGGTTTTGATTCTAACCAAGACTCATCATTAGGACCAAACCTAATGCTGAGTCTTGGTTAGACTCGAAACGTTGACGTAAAAATGGATACTGTGGAGATTTTGAATTCCCCTCCTCAAAAATCACACCACATAAAGCTTCAAACTATCACTCACTTGTGTTGTGAGTGGAGCTTCTTTGACTTCGCGCTGTTGTTATTTTCTTATGGCTTTGGCAGGTTATCTTGGGAAACCATCCCTTGGATTTGTCCTTTATTCTAAAGTTTGGGGGCATATTTCCCTTGCTTTTGATTTTCAGATCCAAAGTCTCGCTTCTAATGTTTGAATTTCTGCTTAATCTTGGTAGCATACCGGTATGTCCTAACAAGCAAGGATGTGTCAAGGAAACCCATTTCCTCCTAAATGTATATGTGCAGAAAACTGCAAAACTTCAGCACTAAATGTTTCTTTGAATATTTGATAGCCAAATTTTTGTGTAGGTAATGCAATATATTCGTGAACTCGTGCGCATCTTGATCCTTTTTTTTCCGTAGCATAGTCCATTGTATTTACTTTTACTCACAGATCCCCATAGGATAATATTTTTCCTTGATGGCATCTAAGAAAGAATTCCAAGTGGGTACGGCCGAGAACAAAGAGGGTTCCCCCTCATCCTTTTTATCATAGTAGGTTTCCCACCAGTCCTTGACATGCGGGGCATCTATGAAGAGTGCAAAAATAATCTTCTCCTGGTCGAAAAATTCATGAACCAAGAAATATCCTTGTAATAGATTCAACCATCTATCTACGACGTTTGAATCTATTTGGCCCTCAAATATCTGAATTTCAAAGTTTACTTGTACCTTAAAAGGAGTGGCACCTTGAGAGTAGCTTCTAGATGTAGATGCGCCACCGGTGGGCAATCAGTGAAGGATCCGAGAAAATTTATCCATCATCGTGTTCCTTTGTTCCTTGAGGGCCTCCTCAAGTGAGCGATATTTTTATAGGATATCATGCTCCCTCTTATTTATTTTCTTCTACCATGGGAGGTCTTCAGGGTTTGCGAGGCTGATCTTGCAAAGGTTCAACTAGATCAACCCCTAACTCGTTATACCCCGACCTCATGGGGGACATGAAAATAAGGATCGAGAAATAGTAGAATGATATGATACCAAAGATCTAGATTTTTCTAGGAGAAAAATAAATATATAAATACACATAAATGCAAAGATGCAGCATAAATAAAATTCATTTCGTTAATAAAAAATAATTGAAGTATGCTTTCAGACAAAATGGAAATAAACTAGCTAGAGTGATCATAGCTTATCTCTGAGAAGAGATGTGGAGGCTACATGCCTCTGAATTTTGTTACAATGAGGCTTGAGGGCATATTTATTGTTGAGAAAAAAATGGAAAACCCTAAACATCCAAAAACCTAACCCTAGGAGATGAAGTGCCAAAACTATGGGCCCTGTTTGGGTAAATTGGTACATCAACTTCCTGGGGATGTAGCTTTGGCATACGATCTTCGTTTTATGCGCACAATACCTAGTTAGAAATATCTATCGAAGGATAACAAATTTTTATGGGAGAAACATTGAAGGAACTTCCATGTTGCTCCAGATTTTCCCAAAAAACATCATTTAGGTCCTCAAAACGGCTCTAAAAGTTCACGACCCGAAAAAATGCTAAAAATAGTAAATTGTGCTGAAATTAATGAAAATGAATGACTGAAAGAAATAATGGTGGGGCCCCAAGAGAAATAGGCAAGTGGCAACCAATATCCACCTAGATAAATGTCTCTAGAGAGGTTTCTTCATGTCTAGTCTCTGGACCAATAACGACTGGTAAAAAGACAATGCCAATTGATCCAATCATATTGATTAAGAATCAAATAACCCTGTAAGGAGATTACATTTGACAATTTTTAAAGTTGTTCGAGGGTTTTATTCATTAGTTTTTTCATTAATGTGGGGATTTATAGGATAATGAAGAGATTTCTACAATAGATATCCTCTCATCCATGTTAATTCATCCATATCCTATAGTAGATATAAGATCCTGGATTGGAACGAATTGGGACAATTTATATTTTGTATTCTAATCTTGAGGTTACGAAAATAAAAATATAAGTAATTGTCTCATGAAGATATGTATAAACCATATTTCATTTAGTCCTTCCACGCTTACTATAACTATAATTAGTTATTTCAGTTTGTTATAGGATTCTATGATTTTCAACCTATTATTATTCATTAGCTCGAACAAGATACAACTTATTCAAAATCAAGAAAGGGAAAACCCTCTAAGTTCACTATTTTAGTTCCAAAATTTTCGCTTATTCTCTCTATATCAAGTTTTTATCATCGATATTCATAGGAAATTCAGGGTACTATCTAGGATAACTATTATCCCTACTTATTCCATTGAATCAAAATTATTGAGGCTTTGCCTTCCAGAATTGTGTTAGGTATAATTTGTATAAATTTTCACATATTATTCATAAATAAATATAGATAATACCGACATGGTAATCAATTTCATACTTGATCCTAGAATATCCTCCAATTTCATTGACCTCCTACTTTTCTTAGGAGGTCATATTCCATTTCTTGTTCCAAATGGAATGATTTAGAGGGTTTCATTTTATAGGAACCAAATCATGCTCTTTAGGATTTGAACCTACGACATCAGGTTTTAGAGACATACACTCTACTAAACTGAACTAAGAGAGTTTTCTTGAATATTCAGAGATAAAGGAAAATAACTTTTGTTGATACTCTTAGAGACAAACACTTTCACATATGATACGATTCAATTATTTGATGTTCTCGTTAAATCAATATAAGATGATATTTCATTCCTTTCTTACAATAGAAAATAAGGGAAAGGTGGGGATGAAAGGATTTGAACCTGCGCCATTTTGTACCCAAAAAAAACATGCTAACAAGCTGCACTACATCCCTTCAAATCCTTAAACAATTTTAGCTTATGGAATATGAAATATGTTTCCCAAATTTTTCCACCTTCATTTCTCTTCGGTCTCATGAGTTAAAGGATATTATAAATCCATGTAGGGTCTATTATCAAGAATATCACTATTCATTATGGTGATGAAACATTTTTTTACTTCTCTATAAATAGGACCACAAGCTTGATCACATTATACATATACTCATCAGTTACGAGTTTTGCCTAGGATTCATAACTATTGATACGATTGAATCACTTACACATTATGATCAATAACTATAATTTACAATGCAAGATCTAAAGAAATATATTTCCACAACGCCTGTATTAGCTAATTTATGGTGTAGTTTTTTAGTTGGCATATTGATAGAAATGAATTATTTTTTCCTAGATGCTCTGAATTCTCCCTGATTTTAAAATTTTCCCTCCCCTTAAAGGAACGGAAAAAAGGTTGTGCTATATTGACTTCTCCTACCTCTTCGATAAATTATTTCATTCAACCCAAAAAATATGTAAGTTTAGGAATGTAAGGGGGTATAATTCAAGTACAAATATCGATATAAAGATTATTTCCACATTCAATTTTGTAAGTACAACTAAAAACTCCTAATCAATAATTTTCTTACTTTCAAATATTTTACCGTAGGATCTCTAACTATCAACTTCTGTCCCTTTTCCCTTCTTGTTTTTCAGGGTGAAAAGAAAAGTAGACCCAATATTCAGAGTAAGTTTATGGCCAAGAGTGGAGATATAAGAGTAAAAATTACTTTGGAGTGCACTATTTGTACCCAAGGCAGTGTTTATAAAATATTCCCAGGGATTTACAGATATACGACTCACAAAAATTGACGCAATACACTTATTCATTTGGAATCAAATAAATGTTTTCCCTATTGTTACAAGGATACTATTCATGGAATGATAAAAAAATATATTAAAATTACTACTCTTACTGAGGGATAGGAATAGATCACATATATAGAAAGAAATGGCATTTCAACAAAATCTTTAATGGAACAATATGTTCAAAAGATTTGGAAAAAATAATATTCTAAAGGTTAATGAAATAAAATATGGATAAACCAAGCTCTCTTTTCGTAGACATTTGTCCCCAATTAGGCTGAGAGATTAGATTGATTATAAAAATATGAACCTAATTATTCGATTTATTAGTGAGCAAGGAGAAATATTATCTACTTGAGTGAATAGATTAACTTCAAAACAATCATGTCTAATAACTAACACTATTAAATGAGTTCTTATGCTATCTTTGTTACCTTTTCTTTATAATGAAAACTAATTTGTTCTATGGAAATAAGCCTACTCATTAATCAAATTGAAATTAGGATATATGTTCAATAAATATGAAAATATTGGGTCTATTGTTGAAAAAGTCGATAAGGTTTTATTTTTTAAAAATAATTGAATTGAAATCTTTTCTTCAATTTCTTCGACCTTCTAGGAGGGAATTATCAGAAGAAACTCTTCTAAGCATTCCATCTATAACTATTTATTTCATCTGTACCTAACATATTTCATCATACGATAAGTTCTTAAGATGGTGGAAAATAAATTAACATCACAAAATTTTAAGCATTTCCATAAGAGTGATCTCAAAATTTGGATTTAGCAAGTAAGTGTTTGGTATCATACTTCAACCACAAATGGTATTTGCAATAGAAACCATGATTTTGGAGCTTGTTTATTTATTTTCTAATTTTTGTTTCTTATTTTATAATATATTATATCATTACATATATATTTTGAAGATAAAGTTTTCATAATTACATAATTTTATGGTAAATTTTAAATATTTTTTTTATTTTATTATAATAAAAAAATTTAAATATAAATATATTTTTTCAATTTTACAAAAGTTAACTTATGCATAAAAAAAAATTAAAATTAAAATTTATTTTTATTGATTTTATAAGCTTTTTTTACATTGAAATATAGCTTTTCCAATTTTAATTGAAAAAATATTCACAATATGCTTTAAAAAAATCTTTTTTTACACATACAACATTAAATTAAATAAAAATATTAAAAATTAAATAGACTCCATTTTAAATAACACAAAAATAAATTCAATTATACATACACACTTAAAAAAAACTAAATTAAATCCATTTTAAACTAAAATGTACAAAACAAGAATGATAAAATTTTCAAATATGTGTTTATTTAAAAATATAAAAAATTATACTTAAAATTTAGTCCATTAAATTAGATAAAATTAAAAATATTAAAAGAACAACTAAACTTAAAAATAAATTCTCACTTAATTGTTTTAATACTATAAATTACACTATAAAAGTTAGTTTATTAATTGATTGTTTGACATAGGAAAATAAATAAATAAATATATATATATATATATATATATATATAGATATAGATATAGATAAACCAACTCTATCTTAAACCATACTATATATATGAAAATAAAAATAAAAACTATTTGTTCTTTTAAATATTAAAAATTGTACTTAAAATGTGGTCAGGTCCATTATATAATGGGTTTGAATTTTATATATGCTAAATCATTTATAATATAATGTATTTGAATTTTATATATGCTAAATTATTTATAATAATTATATTTTTTGTGAATTAAAAATTTGCATTTACTAATTATATACTTAATAAACATAATTTATATTTAATAGATTGTCATATTGTTAATTCTAAGGGTTAGTTTAATTACTCAGTTTTAATGGTCAAAATAATTTTTTTATTAAGAGAACATGGGTTCAATTCTTTCAACACACTTTCAGGGTGACATTCTCTACCTAGTAAAATAGAAATATTATATGGACATAGCAACCAGTATGTAACACTATGTTTTATGTTTACTATGGTTGAGAAAATTTTATAATACATTTGAGTTGTTAAGAATTAACGAATATGGTTATTCGTTAATAAAACTTTAGTTTATTTCATATAAAATTGATAAAGTGACCTGAGTAAAATGGATTTACTGAATGCTAGAATGAATCCAAGATTTCAAAGTAAAAAAAGTAGAGAATTTCTGACACTTATCTTTCCCAAAAGGATAAAATGGAAATCCTGAGTAGGCAAAGGGGTTCTGTTCAGGAAGAATGATGGGGGCTAGCAACTAAATGTTGGAAGGAGTTATCTAGAGTTGGTAGGAAAATTAGTGGATCTCTAAACCTAGAGGAAGCATAGGCTAGATTGAGTTCCTGAGGCCTTTCTTCTGTTAAATATCTACTACCTAAGACTTTGGTGCGGAGCACGGGGGGAGCAGAGGACATGATTGGCTCCCCCAAGGTTGGGCAGAGCCATCAGTTTTAGGAAGGAAAATACTAAGATTAGTATTTTATGTGTTTGATTTCTCATAGCTCAAGCGATAGAAAGAACAAGAAGAATATGTATGAGTTAGTTCTACTATTATGTTTTCTAATAATATTTATTAAATGGAAAGTGTAGAAAACCCTGTTTCTTTCTTTGTTTAAAAGAATAGTATGGCTAGATTGTGAAAGTGAAATTTAAATAATTATAATAAGTGAAAATTTTTAATGGCTAGAAGTTACAAAACTCAGACTCTGTATAAGAAATAGATTAATTTATTTGACATTGACAGGAACAAGTGAAATAGTTATACACCTATTTGCTACATGCAATAGGATTATTCCAAATGCACTATTACAGTAAAATAAGATTATCAAATGCATACAAAGATCATAGAATTTGGACAGAGTTAATAACTGTAAAATTTATAATGCACAGGCTTAGAGGTTTAGAGCCGAGCCCCATGGTGACAGGGTAAAGGTCACGATCCTCTAGAAATTTCCACCTAGAATTCGTAAACATACGATAAACAATTTGAGAGGAAGTATGAAGTAGCAGATATCTGAAAATAATAAATGTTGAAAAGAGATAACAATGATAAATGATTATAAACCAAAGCTATTATAATCTTGTAAATAGATACATAAAATATTCATGCAAAGGATTAAATCCAAACAACTTTATATATACAAGAAGATACAAATTTCTATTTAATCATAAACCCCTCATGTGGGAAAAAAAACCTGATCTCCATAATAACTATTGTTCACTGTAAGAAAATCAAAAAATTATTACTGGATAGAAGGGAATACATAAAACAAACTTCTAAACTTCTTTGATTGTCATGTCTCCCAATTCACAACGGTTTTTTTTTTCTTTCCTACATACATAATTTGCTTCACCCAATGGTAAAACAATGCATACAAGGCTTTCATATAACACTCCACATACTTATTGGGTGACTATATATTTCGTTTCTCTTCAACCTAAATTTTTCCCTTTATCATTTTTATTAAGAGGTTTCCTATGTGTATATAATTATATATATGTTATGATTGTATGTGAGTATAGTATAAACCATATAATGAAATTTTGTTTTTGCCTTAGAACCCTCATGTTGTCAATTCGTAATGTTCTAATGGCGTTCTCATGTGCCTCTTGGTCTTACACGACCTTATGCATATTGTTTTTGTTAAATAATAACCCATGGTAATTGCACTTGACGTGTGAGTCGATTTCGTATAGATTGCCTTGGCACATGTGAATTGACTACATTAATTTGGTAGTACCTTTGTATCGTTTGATGTGGATTCATCTTTAGGTTTCCTGCCTCAATATTTCTGTTTCTGCGTTGATGATTGTTCTTTCTAGCCGGTTTTACCTATGTTTATGTCCTCCTCATTTATGGAATTTACTCTCTGGTGTTAATTTTCGTCAGCCTCCACTTGAAATTTTTTTTTGATTTCCCAACAATGAGTCATCGATCCATTGAATGTTGCCTCGATGCATGCCACCTGTAGGGTCGATATGAATGAGGTTTTCTCTCCGAATTATGGTTCTTATGGTTTACATTCTCTGGCATAATATTCATTTTCCATTCTGCTGAGCGGTGGTTGCTCTAGTCTTATGCTCCTGGTTTTTTCATCTGGCATCCATGTAACTCTCTATGAGTTCTCCCACGACGCAGACTTACACGACATCTTGTTCTCTTGGTAAGTTTTACCTCTGATATATTTTTTTTCATCGTTATATGGCATATATGTTCTTGAAAGGCCGAGCTCTGCTTTAATTTTATACCTATTTCTCTTTGCGCTGAATGTATCTGAGTTTTACATGGTTATTTCTCATATCCTGGTAGAAGAAATTGCATTTGAACCCACATTCGAACGCCTATCTGTCTTGCCTCTATTGTGTTACAGTTGATATAACTCCTTCATATCATTCGTTTGCCTTATCTCTGTTCTACATTTGTAATACAAGATCGATTTGTTGACTGAACAATTTTATTATGCTTGTACCTCCTCGTCTTGACTAAGGGAATCATTTCGACTCCTCTGGAATCGACCTTCCCATCATCGGCGTGGCGAATGATTTTTATTCATAGGTAATTTCTCTCTGATTCAAATTTTACTAGAGGTACATTGGCTAACAATAAAATTTCCTCAAAGTTTAATGCCGAATCATAAATTTTTATTATCTCAGGCCTCTGCTTACATTGGCGTTGGATTCACTTTGACCAGGTAACTATTTGCTCTTATGTTCAAGATATTAATTCGTTCCTCTTGGAAGTTGCATAATACATAGTCTAAATTTTTTTCCATGCTTCTGACTTATACAAGTATTGTCACGTTTTGACTCTATCCACGAACTTGTTTTTTTTTTTCCAACTATTCGAATGGCTCAGGTAGGTGGTCTGATTAAATTTTTCTTCTGGCTAATCAAGACCTCAGAATTCCTTGGGAGGCCTGCGAGGGTTTTGGCGTTTACCACTCATACTCCCTGTGTACTGTTAAAATTTTATGAGTTTGTCATAGCATTTTTTTATGTGACTACCATGGTCGTTTATACGAGGACTGGAGAAAGTTGTCACGACAGTAGCCATACATTTAACTCATAATGTTATTTTCTTTGACTTACAAAGTCATATCAGATTTGGTTTATAAGGAAGACTAGTCTTTCGTTGGTTTCCATACCAAGATTATTTATTTCTAGTAGCGATTTCTATGTTAAATGGAATTGTGGTGTCGCCTCACCTTATGATTTCAAAAATGGTTGCACTATCTACACATTTTGAATCTATGTGCTAGGTATATATTTTGTGTGATAACTCTGCTCCTTCTCTAAAATTTTTACTATTGCTCCTCAAGAGCTGAATACTTAATTTCCTGGAAATTAAAATATACTCTTCTCCTTTTTCACTATAGTATAAACATTTATTTAAGAGCTGGGAATTTTGTAAATTTTTTTACTTGCAACAATTAACTGATCCTGTAACCACTTCAGGGTCAATTTTCAGTTTCCATAATTTATTTTACTCCTTTCCAGTAATCTATATTCTGTCCATGCCCTATCTAAATACAACACGTGTATTTAAAACACATCTATCAGGATAAAATTTTATGTGCACCTGAGGGGGATCTTTACATTTGTTTAGGCATATGTACACTTTATTGACATTCTATAATGATGTATTACCACTGAATTATATAAGTATACCTAGGGTTTTTCCCTTAATTTTTCTTCTAGTAAAATATTCATTGACATCTAGTATAATGACATGAATGTCTAATTTAGAGTTTCTAATTTTCTTTACCCTTTGTATAGATATAAATTGTCATCTCTTAAGTTTCATGTTATATTTATATCCTATAACACAGGATTGTCGTCTATTAACTAGCAGCCTCTGAATGAAATTTATCTTTAAATCTCAAAATAATTATCATGCATATGAATGTCAGTTCTACATGAGCATTTGTCAATTATCTCTCTTCAAATCTGTTGTCCAGAGTGTAGACATAAAATGTATCTGTTCATAATTAACCTGTAGCCTATTATTAAATACACCCATTCACATGCATATTTCTAGAAGAACATTCTACTTGTTTTAACACTGCGCATTATACTTTCAGGGCCTGGTTACATCACTGTAGCCCTTAGTTACATTGTCACTGTTACTAATTTAATTTCTGAGTAATATATATTTTATAACACATGTGCTTATGTAATTATATCATTTCCCACAGGGAACAGATTGAAGTATGTCTAGTTCAGTTATATTTGTTACCTATGAGGTTATCATGTTTTCTTTTCCTATATGCAACAGTTATTTTATTAACTTAGAAGAAGATTAAAGTTAATCATCCCAATCCCTTTTGGGGATAAAATGTATCCTCAGATTTAAACCACAAGGGCTTAGAGTTTCTGCTAGATTCTCCCCACAGATTTTATTCTTACTACCATATAGAGATGAGAGGATTAATTTCCTCTACATACTTTTGTTTAAAGTAAGGAACATAAATTTTAAATTAAATAGAATATTTTCTATAGCATGCACTAGTACAATATTCCAACAACTCTTTTAACCATTCATAAAAATCCTAGAGGCATACCAATTATGCAGATGACCAATCCTCCCAACCTTACAATTCCTTTGGCTCCCGAACGCACCCCTGAGCTGAGATCTCCTCCAAGAACAAACCAACCCCAATCTATTCTGGAGTAACTTATTTAAGCTTATGCTCCCCAAAGCATGTTTCTAATTTTGCGTCCAGAATTACAGGATGCTTTTCTTCCTGTTTTCCTAGGCTTCCCTTATTTAGGGACTTTTAAATCTGCTTTTTTCTTTTCCAGCTTTTTACCTCTTCCCAACTACTCTCCACCTCATTAGGGAAAATCTAGTTTTTTCCTCAAAAATCTGATTTAGAAATAATTTCTTTCAAGGATTTTTGAAATATTTTTGGGGAAATTCTTAGCCTCTTTCCACACCTCATGGATTTGCCAAGTGATCTCGAAATTCTCATTTGGTCAATATGCATAGAATTATTTTATTTATTTTTATAATTAATAATTAATTACATCCACACAATACTTATCCATTGGGGTGCACTCCCCTTTGTATTAAAGTTCAAATGTCTAATTTGAAGGGAAACATAAAACTAGGGGTGTTAGATATTCCCCCCTGAAAACAAACACCATCTTCGGTGTTGACAAATAACTACTGGAGTTCATTTTGAAAATAGATATGGATATTTGTCCATCATCTCAGCTTCTCGTTCCCATGTAGCTTCGTAAGCAGTAAAGTGCTTCCACTGCACCTTTACTCTTTCTATTGTTTGGTTTCTCAATTCAATTTCTTCCCGCTCCAATATCTGAAGTGGCTCTGGAAGGAACTTCCCTTCTAGTTCCACTTGTATCACATTCCAATCAACAATGTGAGAAGCATCATGCACATATCTTTTTAATAAAAAAACATGAAACATATCATGCACTTTAACATGGGGTAGTAAGGCCAGCTTATAAGCCATTGGTCCCACCCTTTCTAACACCTCAAAAGGCCCACAATATCTAGGAGCCAATTTTTCACAACTTCCAGCATAAAGTGTGCTCTTTTTGGGCTTAATACATAGGTACACATGATCACCCACTTTGAACTCTTGATGCACCCTCTTCTTATCAGCATAGGTTTTCTGTCGATCTTGTGTTGTTTTGATGTTTCTTTGTATTTTTTTGACAATCCTTTCCATTTATTGTAATTTATCTGGTCCCAATACTAGCTTATCTTCTGGTTGGCTCCAACTTAAAGGACTACGACATTTTCTTCCATAGAGTGCCTTGAATGGACTCATCTTGATGGAGGATTGATAGCCGTTGTTATAAGAAAATTCAGCTAAATGCAAGTAGTCTTCCCATTTTGATGGCCTATCCATCACATACATTCTCAGCATATCCTCCAAGATCTGATTTGTTCTTTCTATTTGACCATCCTTCTGAGGGTGATATGTAGTACTAAAATTCAATTTAGTGCCCATGCCCCCAAACAGACCTTTCCAAAAGGCAGCTATGAACTTAGCATCTCTATCTAAAATAATCATCCTTGGGACCCTGTGTAGCCTTACTATCTCTTTTAGGAACACATCTACTACTTGGGTTGTCCCAAAAGTAGATTTTACAAGTATGAAGTGTGCAACCTTTGTTAAAGTGTCTACCACTACCATCACCGAGTCATGCTGGTATTTTGTCCTGGGTAACCCGGTTATGAAATCTATCGAAACAGTGTCCCATTTCCATTCTGCAATTGGAAAGGGATTTAATAGACCAGCTAGGTGTTGGTGTTCAACTTTGACTAGTTGACATTCCATGCACCTAGCTAAATATTTTGCTAAATCCCTTTTAATTCTTGGCCAAAACAATTTCTTTTTCAAGGCTGTAAACATTTTTTGATATCTCGGATGTCCTGCATATGGTTGTTTATGGTATTCATCTAGGATATCTTTTTTCAAAGATTCTACATTGGGGATATACAATCTGTTTTTATAGTAGATCAGCCCTCTCTAGTTTTGGGTATACTCAGCCATTTCTTTTTTCTGCATTTTCAATTGCAGATTTTCATAATTGGGATCTTGATTCGCTACCTTTTTAATTAGCTCTTATAAGTCAAGGCTAGCACTACTCCAAATGTTGCTGATGTTTTGGAAATCATTTCTTCTTAGTGCATCCGCAATTTTGTTTTCTTTCCCTCTGATATGTTTTATATCCATATCAAATTCACTCAGAAAATACAACCATCTGGCTTGTCAAGCATTCAAATCAGTTTGGGAAAAGAAATATTTAAGACTAATATGATCAATCATCAACGTAAATTTCTTTCCAAAAAGATAGTGTCACCACATCTTCAAGGCATGAATTACAACAGCCAGATCCAAATCATATACACTGTAGTTCTGTTCATGTGTCTTAAATCTCCTAGACTCATATGAAATAAAGGAATTTTCCTGTAACAACACTCCTCCCAACCCCTCTCTGCATGCATCAGTGCATACAACAAACTCTTTGTGAGGATCTACAATTTTCAATATAGGGGTTGTAGTGAACTTTAGTTTTAGTTGTTCAAAGCTCTTTTGGCATTTTTCAGTCCAGTAAAATTTGGTGCATTTTCTCTGTGATGAAGTTATGGGATATGCTATTGCAGAAAATATTTCCACAAATCTTCGATTTTAACCTGAAATTCCCATAAATGATCTCACTGTTGAAACATCAGTTGGCACCGGCCATTCTTTAATAGCCTTTATTTCCTCAGGGTCAACAGCCAGTCCTTGTTCCGAAATAATATGTCCCAAGTACTGAATCTTGTCTTTATAAAATTCACATTTTTTGAATTTGGCATATAATTGGTTTTCCTTCAAAGTCTGCAAAACTATTCTTAAATGTTCTTCGTGCTCTTCCTCACTTTTTGAATAAACCAGAATATCATCTATGAAAACTAGTACAAATTTATCTAAGTACTTGTTCAAAACACTGTTCATTAAGCACATAAACGTGGCAGGGGCATTTGTCAACCCAAAAGGTAGGACTAAAAATTCGTAGTGACCATACCTGGTTTGAAAAGATGTTTTACTAATGTCTTCCTCCTTAATTCTGAGTTGGTGATAACCAATCCTTAGATCAATCTTAGAAAATATAGAATCCCCTCTTACCTGATAAAAAAGGACATCAATTCTAGGCAATGGGTATCTGTTTTTTATTGTCAACTTATTCAGTTGACGGTAGTCAATGCACATTCTAAAAGTTCCAGCCTTCTTTTTCATGAACATCACTGGTGCTCCTCAAGCAGACACACTCGGTCTGATATACCCTTTATCCAACAACTCTTACAACTGCATTTTCAGCTCCATGAGTTTGGGGGGGCTCATCTGATAAGGGGCTCTGGAAAAAGGTGTTGCTCTAGGCACCAAATAGATCAAAAATTCAATCTCTCTTTCAGGGGGAAGATGAGGAATCTCATCTGGAAAAACTTCCTTAAACTCTCTTACCACTGGCGGAGTGTCTAGCAGGTTTTGTTCAGGTTTCTGTCCTAATTCTTCAATGTGTACAAGATATACTTGATATTCCTTCCTAGTTGTCCTCTTTAATTGCAGAGCTGATATTTGTCTTACAGAAATTGGTTTTGGTTTTCCCTTGAGTATAAAGGGTCTCCCTTCCTCATCTACGCAATGTAGAGTTTTATCCCAACAGTTCATCATAACCTTTCTTTTTCTAACCAGTCCATTCCTATCAGCAAGTCATATGAACCTAAGGGAAAAATGTTTAAGTTTACTTCTGTCTGAAAATCATTCAATTTAATTATTGTTTGAGGTAACTTATGAGTTACTTTTTGCTTGATGCCAGTGGCTAGTTGGACCAACCAAGACTGTTGAAATTTTTTAGTTTTGAGATTGCATGTCTCTACAATTTGTGGTCTAATGTAACTCAAAGAAGCACCCAGATCAATTAAAACTGTAACAGATTGGTCAAAAATCTTACCTTCTATCTCGACCATAGTAGCCTGATGTTCTGCTTGTCGGTTTTCCAATGCTGCACTGATAGTGGGTATATTACTTGCTATGTCATTCACTGTGGTAGCTTCTCGATCCCTCATAATCATCTGAATATTTCGATGTGGAAAATCCCTCAAAAGATGAGGTTCTCCACAACCCCAACATTTCAACGGTTCCCGCATTTTGACTGCTCCCTCCTTCTTATTATCTCCCTCTATTTGTTTTGAGCCAACTTGGGATTGAGCAGTTTAACTTTCCTTGGGTTTGGTAAATTTCTTCCGCTGATGGTCCCTGCCAAAATTCTTCAAGTAAGCTTGTTTCTATTTCTTCCCTTTGAATTCACTCTTATTTACCAAGATTTTCCCATGTTCACCATTACCTTTAAACTGCTGATAACATAATCTAACTTTTCTCATCGCTTCATCCATAGTTTTTGGATTATCAAACTCTATTTTCTCCTTGTACACAGCAGGAAAACAGTTCAAAAACCTTTGCACCGTTGCCTTCTCTTCACGAATATAAGGAACATACCTTAGCAGATTTGTAAACTTGGTGACAAACTCATCGATAGTGAGTTGTCCCAACCTGAGTTCATGGAACTCCTCTGCTTTATCATCATAATAACGTTCTTTCAAATAACGGTTTTTAAATTTGACTTGGAAATCTTCCCAAGTCACTATCTTTTCATCAATGTCATGGACCATTTTCTTCTCCTCCCACCATAAGGTAGCCTTACCTTGTAATTGGTAAACAACTAATCTAGCCTTCAGATTAATTTCATATTCATAGGCCTGGAAATATTTAATCATATTCAACAACCAATCCTCAACATCTTCCTCCTTATCCCCATCATAGGAGGGAGGTTTGATCTTTTGGAATTCCCCCTGTAATTCCTTTCTCTGTTTAGACTGATGTCTAGTAGTGACATTTTCCTTAGAATCATCAGAGAACTTTCCTTTCTTTCTCTTTCCAGAACCTTCACCTTCTTGGCTGTTCCGTGAAGTCAATTCTCTGATGAGCTTTTCTTGCTCCTCACTGGCTAATGAAAGCCTCTCATTTTTGCTTCTTATCTCAGCCATCTCCCGTTGCAACCTATGCAACATAGTCATCAAAGGAGCGTTGGGATCTAGTGTGTTATCTTCATCACCTTCAACCATTAAATTTTTTGTTTCAGTACCACTGTACACTAACCAAAACAACATCAGTAATTTTTTTTTTTTTTCAAGAAGAAATAATTTATGTAGTGAGCACAACAACAACCCAGTTTTGCTAACATGGGTTCTGATACCATTTGTCATGTCTCCCAATTAACAATTTTTTTTTTCTTTTTTCTTTACTACATACATAATTTGCTTCACCCAATGGTAAAAAAATGCATACAAGGCTTTCATATAACACTCCACATACTTATTGGGTGACTATATATTTCGTTTCTCTTCAACCTAACTTTTTCCCCTTATCATTTTTATTAGGAGGTTTCCTATGTCTATATAAATATATATATGTTAGGATTATATGTGAGTATGGTATAAACCATATAATGAAATTTTATTTTTTCCTTAAAACCCTCATCTTTTCAATTCGTAATGTTCTAATGGCGTTCTCACGTGCCTCTTGGTCTTACATGACCTTATGGATATTTTTTTTGTTAAATAATAACCCATGGTAATTGCACTTGACGTGCGAGTCGATTTCGTATAGATCGCGTTGGCACATGTGAATTGACTACATTAATTTGGTAGTACCTTCGTATAATTTGATGTGGATTCATCTTTAGGTTCCCCACCTCAATCTTTACGTTTCTGTGTTGATGATTGTTCTTTCTAGCCGGTTTTACCTACGTTTATGGCCTCCTCATTTATGGCATTTACTCTCTGGTGTTAATTTTTGTCGGCCTCCACTTGACATTTTTTTTTATTTCCCAACCGTGAGTCATCGATCCATTGAATGTTTCTTCGATGCGTGCCACCTGTAGGGTCGAGATGAATGAGGTTTTCACTTCGACTTACGGTTCTTCTGGTTTACATTCTCTGGTATAATATTCAGTGGCCCTTCTGCTGAGCAGTGGTTGCTCTGGTCTTATGCTTTTGGTTTGTTCATCTAGCGTCCATGTAACTCTCTATGAGTTCTCCCATGATGCAGACTTACACGACGTCTTTTTCTCTTGGTAAGTTTTACCTCTGATATATTTTTTTCATCGTTATATGGCGTATATTTTCTTGAAAGGCCGAGCTCTGGTTTAATTGTATGCCTATTTCTCTTTGCGCTGAATGTATGTGATTTTTACATGGTTATTTCTCATATCCTAGTAGAAGAAATTGCATTCAAACCCACATTTGAACGCCTATCCGTCTCGCCTCTATTGTGTTACAGTTCATATAACTCCTTCATATCATTCGTTTTCCTTATCTATGTTTTGCGTTTGTAATATAAGATCGATTTGTTGACTGAAAATTTTTCTAATGCTTCTACCTCCTCATCTTGACTAAGGGAATCATTTTGACTCCTCTGGAATTGACCTTCCCATCGTTGACATGGCGAATGATTTTTATTCATAGGTAATTTCTCTATGATTCACATTTTACTAGAGGTACGTTGGCTAACAATAAAATTTCCTCAAAGTTTAATGCCGAATCATAAATTTTTATTGTCTCAGGCCTCTAGTTACATTGGCATTGGATTTGATCTAACCAGGTAACTATTTGCTCTTACGTTCAAGATATTAATTCGTTCCTCTTGGAAGTTGCATAATACATTGTCTAAATTTTTTTCCGTGCTTCTGACTTATACAGGTATTGTCACGTTTTGACTCTATCCACGATTTTTTTTTTTTTTTTCCAACTATTCGAATGGCTCAGGTAGGTGCTCTGATTAAATTTTTCTTCTGGCTAATCAGGACCTCAGACTTCCTTGGGAGTCCTGCGAGGGTTTTGGCGTTTACCACTCATACTCCCTGTGTACTGTTAAAATTTTATGACTTTTCGATAGCATTTTTTTATATGACTAACATGCTCGTTTATACGAGGACTGGTGAAATTTTTCATGGTAGTAACCATACATTTAAATCATAGTGTTATTTTCTTTGACTTACAAAGTCGTATCAGATTTGGTTTATAAGGAAGACTAGTCTTTCGCTGGTTTCCATACCAAGATTATTTATTTCTAGTAGCAATTTATATGTTAAATGGAATTGTGGTGTCGCCTCACCTTATCATTTCAGAAACGGTTTCACTGTCTACACATTTTGAATCTATGTGCTAGATGTATATTTTGTGCGATAACTCTGCTCCTTCTCTAAGAATTTTACTACTGCTCCTCAAGAGCTGAATAATTAATTTCCTGGCAATTAAAATATACTCTTCTCCTTTTTCACTAGAATATAAACATTTATTTAAGAGTTGGGAATTTTGTAAATTTTTTTACTTGTAATAGTTAACTAATCCTGTAACCAATTCAGGGTCTATTTTTTGTTTTCGTAATTTCTTTTACTCCTTTCTAGTAATCTATATCCTGTCCATGCCTTGTCTAAATACAACATGTGTACTTAAAACACATCTATCAGGATAAAATTTTATGTGCACCTAACGAGGATCTTTACATTTGTTTAGGCATAGGTACACTTTATTGACATTCTAGAATGATGTATTACCACTGAATTATATAGGTATACCTAGGGGTTTTCCCTTAATTTTTCTTCTAGTAAAATATTTCATTAACATCTAGTATAATGACATGAATGTCCACTAGTACAAAATGGCTAATTAGTTACTAAAAAAATGACTAAAATTTGCATATAAACGACTATTTTTCGGTCTGTGACCAATAGTAGCTAATTTACAGTATCTTATAACGCGACCAAATTTTGGTCATTTTTAGCTTAGTCATTAATTGGTTATCTCAATTTTGTTGTCTAGTTGTATATTTGGTCATTAATTTAGTCACTGATTTAGTCATTAATTTAATCATTGATTTGATCATTAATTTAGTCATTGATTTGGTCCTTAATTTGGTCATTGATTTAATCATTGATTTAATCTGTGATTTGGTCATTAATTGTGACAATTAATGACCAAATATACAACAAAATATATTACTATATGATCACCCGAGAAAACAAATTAATGACCAAAAAAATATGACCAAAATGTTGGTCGTGTTATAAGATACTGTAAATTAGCTACTAATAGTCATATATATGCAAATTTTAGTCATCGTTTGAAACCAATTAATGACCGAAGAAATATGACTAAATTTTAGTCGTGTTATAAGATACTGTAAATTAGCTACTAATAGTTGTATATATACAAAATTGAGTCGTCATTTGTGGTCACAAATTTATCATTTGCAGTAGTCATTTATTCATTATATAAACGACTAATTTAGTAGTTTATGTTCATTTCATTTACTTTCATTAAAAATCACTATAAATGACTAATTTAGTAGTATATTAATTTTATTTGTATTCATCATTAATCAATATAAACTACTATTTTAATAGTTTTAGATTGATTTTATGTGTTCATTATTAATCAACATAAATTAATTAGTATGATTTTGCAACTAAATTTTTAAAAAAATGTCATACAATTTACATGTTCATCTAATTGAAAATGCAAACTTACATATGTTAATTACAATACCAAGTAATATCAAGTGCAACTATAAATAATTCCAACCACATAAATTATATTATATAAAATGTCAAGTATTAAAATATGAGTTTCCAACTTAATATTGGTTGGAGTACAATTTACATATAAAATATTGTTCATCGCTTCAAAACATTATCTTATCTTGCCAAGGAATTGCAAGAAAATTCACCAACTCTGAAAACTTGACCATCAGTCTTTATGTGTATGTCTTATGCGGGATATTGGCTCTACGGGTACCACTAGACCAATACACTTCTCTCTCTTTGTCACTCTAGTGTTATTGTTCCGCTCTTTCTTCAATCCTTATTTCTTACCATCAATACTGAGTCCATTTTCTGCAAAAAGAAAACAAAAAAAAATTACAATGAAGAGTATAAGACATGAAAGTCGATGAACAATGGAATATAAACTAAAGTATACTATAAAGGATTTATACGATATATACCTCAACATCGGCAATATTGTTAATGTCATTTGTCCCCATAAAAGAAAGAAACTCAAACAAGTTTTCTTTAGTTGGGAAATAGTGGCCACTATGTGGCCAGAAGACTTGTATAAACAAAGCAAATAAAATGTCACAAATAAACAAAACAGAGCTATCAATTTCTACTAAAAATGTCTCATTCTCCACTTTTGTAGTTGTATCATTTCCTCTAGTTATCTCTAAGAAGCAGCGACACTTCAACAATAAAAAATAGTTAGTAAAAATCTAATGGGTGGAACAAAGTATTGCTGACACAAGATTACAACAAGAAACTAAAAAATACTAAGACAAGACTTTGTAAATTGTGATACTAACCGGGAATATAGCTTCAATATAGTAATCTTCAATTATCACCGTACTATTCCAAGGGAAAAGGAATCCAATTCCCATAAGCCAACAAATTATGTATGCCCCTTATTTCCCCTGTAATTAATTGAGAAATATTAGCACACACACTTTCCATTTAGAATCTCTAAAATGATTCTATAAATATTCGAAGCAAACTTAAGGTTACTCATTCATTTTTCTCTGATGCATACAAAACAGAATATGCTAACTTGTTTTTGAGCTGGAGAGTTTTGTAATTCATTGTGTCCAAAATCATTGTTTATTGTTGTCACTGTTTTTTTTAATGATCAGGCAACAGGCTTATATTTGCTCAAAAAACATATTTTTCAAAATATATTGCATTTTCTAATTCAAAGCTAGATTTCCTTCCAGTTTATGACGTTCAAACAAACTAGAATTGTTTTCCTTTAACAAGTCACTGTTGTAATATACTACTAAACAGAAAACTAGGTAATGAAGTTGTTAGTGGTGGAATACTAATAAACCACAAATACAGGCAAGAAATAACACCACTATGTCCTAGACATGCCAAGTCTTTATCCTCTTGGTTGGAAATATTACTTCATGAAAACAACATATTTGAAAAAGATAACTTTTCTAAAACTAACCAATGCCAGTGTATCCAACAACAATAACATTTCTGTTGGCATGCCCTCAAAATATGTGGAAGTATCAAACAAGTGTAGTGCACTAATTCCATGTAAGGTTAAAGTTTGGCAATGGAATATGTTGTCCCTTAGTCTAATCAGGTTTTAACTTGCTTTTGATAACTTAGAGAGAATGGGAATCCAATAAGAACAATGATAGAAAGATTTTATTCATTCACACTTACCTAGATCCTAAACAAGCATTGAAGCGTTATACAAATCCAAGAATGTCTCACATTCCACCAAGAAACAAAATTTCTAGATTTTGATTGTAAACCTTGAGGCTTTCTCAAATTTGTAAACAAGTAACATCATAAATATTTTTCCTTAGTTCTAAAACCTTCTTCTGTGTGGAGCTTGAGAAAATATGTGCACACATATCACAATATAGCATTTTGTTGAGTACATTTACATGAAACCAATCATTCAAAATTTTATATTCTATCAAGATTTAGGCATGTGTTAAATGCCCATTATCTACATCTTTGTGCCATGGTGTCATTAATAATTTGAAGGTTCTTGGCTTGCTAGTATGATCTAATTATTGCTTTGTGCAAGATGTTTTTTCACTCCTATTTTTAAAATTGTTATGTTTATGAACAATATATAGATACAATGGATGCTTCGAATAATAAAAGGCAATTATTTTTCCATCAATAGAATTCAAGTATTTGCATATGGTGTAAATTTATTAGTTCTATTGGTGGTACTTAGGGTCAACCTAAACGGTTATTTAGCATGCATCAAAAGAAGTACAAAGTGATAATAGGAAGGACTCATGTGAGCTTTTCTAATCATACATGTTGAATTTGCAAGTGTTAATGTTGTTGTGCTCAATTTCTTATTGGGGTACCTATCAGCTGACCAAGTTTGTACAAATGTTTGAAATGAAAATAAGTTACAATAAATAACATAACACATAACATTTTTAGCACTTGCTTCTTTTTCTTTGCAAATCCAAGAAACTTATGTTAGCTATGTCCAAATGATGCTAGATTTTGTTTTCCATTTAAATTTCCAATTCAGTCCTATGTATCATTATCTAAGAAATTTGGGTCATTCAAAGGAAATGACAAATGTGTGTGTGCAATACAGTTTAACCATACAAATTTGTCTTATTCTATAATGAAAATTGTTAAAAGCACAATGAAGTTGTGAAAAATAGGAGAAAATAAAACTATTCACAGATAAAACTAAATGCATCCATGTAACAAGTAACCCAATCTAAATGTGCATATTTATAAGTGAATGGATAATGCATCTCAAGGGTAATGCAACTCATCCTCATATTGGAAGCCCCTTTAACACACACATATACATACAAACACATCTGGGTCAAGGACACATCTTTTCCACTAGGGTAGGTGTCCCATGAATGCCACTTTCTCAAAGACATCCCTAAAATACCATTGAACAGGTACTTTTTAATATAATGAGTTATCCAAGTGCATAATATTAGAGTATTAACACTCCAATACTATAATTTCATGTAATCAAGTTTACAATATATTAAACTTTACTAAAGAGTTATTAATCATAAATGTCATCAATTAAGAGGTGAAGATAGAACCATAGAACCTATTGCAAAGAATTGAACTCTATTATCATGGAATTTAAATGAGCATGTTTCCTTATGAGCCCGAGCCATGGAGGGAACTTTGGGAGTGACTGCAAAACTTTCCTAGAGCTTTATGGTTATTCCTCTAGGTAAAGGTCAATTTCTAAGCCTTCTACTAAAGCTATTAAGGCCAAGAACACCACAAATATTGGGGTGTTTACTATTCACTAACTAGTCAACACATCCCTTGCCTCGCACAATGAAGGAATGCCTTGAAGTGTCAATCACAAAGTGTCAGAGATTAAAGGTAGTGCAAACAGAGGCACCTCGGTTATTGTTGGTTTGAGTTTGCTCAAAGGAACTGGCATACACAAAGAAACTTGAAAATATGTTAACATGGCTCATATGGAAAGAGCTCTATGATTGTTTCTATTAGCAATGGAAGAACCCAAACTGCTCTTTAGGGACTAACATGATAGTCCAAGCACAAAAAATAATGGCTTAGATGTGTTCTTAGGGGTATGGTAAAGTAATATTCTTGGATGTACTCATAAATAGTTTGGTAGTTAACACATTTCAATCAAGATCACTTAGGCCAAAAACAAAATCTTTCCTTTGGACCTGAGGTTGCATGGCAAGTGTTCAAAAAAATATTTGAAAAAAACGTATTTGACAACAAAATTGGTAACAATGGAAATGTTAGGGGACCTTAATTTGAGAGGGCTTTGAAATCAAAGCAAGCTTTCAAATTATTGTCAAGTCTATCATAGGGAAAACCTTAATATTTTGGGTGAACTTTCTTGATTTTATAGTAAATAAAAAGCAAAAAGTAGAGCAACAATAACTTTGTTTGCATGAAACCAACTTGATGACCATTATCTATTGTCTAACATATGCAAAGACACTATTCTAATTTTGGTGTTGTGCCTAGAAAAAGGAGTGATGGGAAAACATGTGTTTTCATCCTCAGAGACTATTTATTTCAAGGATAAGGTCTCACATAAACCCTTCCACTTCAACGACTATAATTTGTAATCAAGTTTACAATATTTAAAATTACCAAAGAGTTATTAATCATAGGTGTCATTAATTAATGGGTCAAGAAAAAACCACAAAACGTGTTGAAAATAAATGCCCTCTATTAGCTTGCACTTTAAATGTGCATGTTTCCTTATGAGCCCAAGCTATAAAGGTCACAATGGTAGAGTTCTCTGAGCAAGAGGTCACAAACCCTTTCTGTGAATCACATGCACTGAAGTCTGATTCACAACACCTATATTAGAATTGTACAAGTGGATCTATTCAAACTGGAAAAAAAAATTACTATGAAGTGTATCTATACTCCAAAGGTTTCTTTATTATTCAATTTTCTTATCTGGATTACTGTCCCAAATATTTTGAAGAGGGTCCTATAGGGAAGAGCAAATCCTTTTGTTATCCCACGGTTCCCACACGTCAACCCAACCACTATGTCTGTCACCAAAATGGCAGTTTGGTTTCATCTCGTTTTCCAATACTATTTTGGAATTTATTAGTGTTTGTATATATTGTTAATACTTAGGGAACAAATTGAAAACAAATCTTGAAAATATTAAGTTTGGTTTTTCACATATGCTTGACCAAATCACTTCTAAAAAAAATCAACTATGAGTGATGAGACAAACCAAAATCATGACTAGTTTCACATACTAGACATATACCTTATTATCATTAACATGGGCAACCTAGATGCAACCTAAAAAGGACTGCTTAGCAAGGTTAAGAGGCCCAATATCCAATATATCCAAAAAAAATAAGTTCATGCAATTGGAGCAACACTGCACAAAAGCATGAGGGCCTTCTTTGCCACTTATTCCTAAGCTATTATATTTGTTGTGTATTACCATATTTTGAAACATAATTTTGGATTTGACTCTTAATAATGGAAAAATTGAACTTTGTCCATCTTAGTTCACAACTTCATGCCATGCTCCTTGGAAATTTTGATGTATGTTGTTATGATCCTATGATATTGTTGAATATGTTATTTTCAAGTCTAGAAAATATGATCAAGCACAGTTTCCAATCGAGTGAGAATTGGTTCTACTTATAGTTATAATCATTAATGTTTAGCTCTATCCTTACTCCACATAGTACAAATATTTGGGGATTTTAACTTTGATAGGAAATGGTGTCTCTAACTACCATTTTGATCATCCAGCCTCCCATTTTCAATCTTAAATCCACTTAATGGTCAATGCTCTAATCCATCCTCTCAAAAGACATGGTAACAATCCTAACAATCTGTTGAGTCTTCATGATTTCAATTTACAAGCAAGTCATGAAAACTTCACATTATACAATGGAAACTCTTCAAGTCTTCACAATCTACATCAACAACTTTCCCACCTAGCACTCAAACCTTCAAGTTTTAATCTCTATTCTCCTCCATCCATAGGCTACTCAATAGTCAATGCTAGGAAAAGAATCTTGAAAGAACAAAAATTGGTATAAAAGAACGTGAGATTTGTGATTTTAATAAATGTTAGAATTTTTAATTTTCATGTATAATCTAAACACAAAGTAAAAAATAATTATTTTTCTATATAGTCTAAACAATCCAATCAACAACTCAGCTCAAGGCTACTCTAAAGTAAAGCCTTCCTCCTACAATGCAACCAAACTTACATCCAAACATTCCTTTCCCATGATAGTACTCAATGTTACTGTGTACTATGGTACTTCTAAAAAAATGTTATAGATGTTTTTAAATACTCCTTTTGTTTCTTGACCATCTCTTGGAAAAATATCATGTGATTCCATTTATGGTAATATGATTTGGGCAATAACAAGGTTAATAAAAAAATGACTTATGAACCCAACAATTGCATGCAAATAAATTGAAATTTTGCACAACAAATTGAAAACAGAAAATCAAACAGACTCTATGGCCAACAATAGAAGGTAGCAACAACCTTAAAATTTGAGCAACCCCTTTAGTTCTTGTCAATTACAAATAGAATTATGAAAATGGACGCACTGAACACTATAGTTCAATATGAAAATACAAAATTTTGTTCCACAATTCATTATAGGATCCTAAAATGCAAATTTGACTATTTATATGATTGGCATGCATCACGATGCAATTTCAAATTGCCAATATATGATAAGTGAACTAAATTATAATCAGTGCTCATGGAATTTGAAGCTTATAAACTATAACTACATTAAATGTCCAGAAAAACAAAATATTTTCTAAAGATGTAATTTTAAAACAAAAATGCCATTGGCTTCAAAATTCAAATTTTGATAACGACACATTTTAGAACATTGAACACTACTAGTAAAATAATCTTGAAAGAGAAAAAATTAGCATATTAAGATCCTTGGTATAAAAGAATGTCATATTTGTGGTTGCAGCAAACAATATTGCCCCTATTCCAATTTAACTTCTCCACGGTGCAAACATTTTCAGACACAATGTGTTGAATAATCAGATGTATTGATTATCATCCTTGCAGCCATCTTAAAAAATCATGTATGAAAATTTATATTCCACAAGCTACGACCACTAACAGACTGTGCCATAAATTGCGTAACGAAAGTCTGAGGATGCATCACATACATGGACTTCCCTTTGCTTGGGTGCCAAGTCTAAGGAGAATATATTCTACCAAATTCATCCAAGACTGCAATGAATAACTTATGTTCTCCAAGGTCCAAGGATTAGCTATTGATAGCAAAGGCATTATTGATGGGATGGCCCAGAAATGGTGGGTTGGTGATTGCAACGAGACTAAAACCATATTTTCCACAATGTCCCCACATCATTTATGGTATATTCTAGCTCAAATGTACATTTGAGAGATTTGAAGTTCAAGGACAGTCCAAAAATCCATTTTAAAATAGCTTGGTTAACACATGTTCAAGTCGAACTTGGAAATTGTTGCTCCCGGGGATAGTCCAAATACAAATGGAATTCACGTCTCAGCCTCTCGACATGTAGTGATTCAAAATTGCACAATTGCAACATGAGACAATTGTGTTTCTGTAGTTACACAAAGTTCATACATTGAAATCAACAAACTAGTTTGTGGGCCTGAGCACGGAATAAGTATTGGAAGTCTTGGCAGCAGGGATTTAGAAGATATAGTTTGAGACGTGGTTGTTAATGGATCTTCTCTCAATTGCACAGAAAATGAATCAGTACGCATAAAAACATGGCAGGGGATTCTGGTTATGCCTAACAATTAATGTTCCAACATGTGAACATGATTAACATCTCAAATCCCATTATTATGGATCAATATTACTGTGCCCCTCCATTGTGATGCCACAATCAGTTAAAACCATGCAACAATCATAGTTTCGTTGTTCAAGTTCACAACGTGACATACATAGACATCATTGGCACTTCGGCAACGAAAGAGGCAATAAAACTTTCATGTAGCTGGATCATTCCATGTACAAAAATTGTGATGGAGGGTATAAGCCTTCGCTTGGACAACGAAGACCCAACCACTTCTTTATCGACTAATGTGCACGGTTCTAGCGATGGCCAAGTTATTCCTCCCTTTAATTTCACATCATTGAGCTTGAAAGCATCAAATTAGTTTATTACTGGGAGTTATCGGTCATCTCATTGGTTTCGCAATTATCTTCTTCTCTGCCATGGTGGTGAGATGAAGTTGTTAGTTTGAACAATATTTATAATTACCTTGAAATATGTGAATATTCTGCAACTAAAGACAACTCCCTAATGAATATGCATTGGCTATGGAGGAGAATCAGGAGTATGTAAGAATTGAGGACCAAGGTCACGAGGCTTCTGTTGATGGGTAACCCCATCTCTAAACGACTATGAGGATGATGAATATTATGATTTTTTTTTATAAAGAAGCTTCGTTCAGAAATAAGAAGACTCGGGGTGGGCAATCTGTCTATTAAAAATTGTAACTAAGTGAGCCTAGAAGATGTTGGGGGCTTATAAGTACTAAAAATTCCTGCTCTCCATCCCAACATTCTTCCCATGTACACTTTGAGGGTCAAAAAAATCATTATTACCCCCTCAAAACCCACTTTCTCTAATGTTAGTGGCAAAAAGTGAAGAAATATTCAAAAATTTAATAAGTGGTGATTTGTTTATAATTTTTCCAAGTCAAAGGGGGCAAGGAAAATGACATGGAAAATCAAGATGAAGTCAAAGGCTGACATCAAAGGGTGATTGGAGCATCCACCTAGGGTCCACAAGTTCAAGTGCCAAACAAGCCAAGACAAGGAGGGAGCACATTGAATTCTGTAGATACCACAAATTGTTGTAGACCCAACCTCAATCCCCCCTTTATGTTCCACGCATATTCATTGCAAGGAAGGGAAATTTGAAATACACTCTGTTAGTTCCAAACTCCACGCAGCAGCTTGATAATACTCCACACAATAGCCTGTACACATGTTCTAGTAAGGTTTAATTGGAAATTTTCAAGACAAAGTTATTTCAGAGTTGGACAATTGGACTCCCCTTAGCCTCCCTCCTGCATATATTCAACTCAGCCTCCACGCAATCTACTCATAACAGACTACAGCTAACACAGCACCAGAGTGGACATATGCAGATAGTCTATAAAGGACATACACAACAGTATTGGACACCTGTTTTATGGATGAGTTAACTAAGAAATTAGCTAAGATTTTGTGGGATTCTGCTCCCCTTTCAACTCCACTCATTGCACACATGTATTACTCAACCAATTCGCACAGTAGTTTAGAGGATGAGTTAAAAAAAACATTAGCTCAGATTTTGTTGGAGTCTACTCCCCTTTCAACTCCATTCATTGCACACATGTATTACACAGCCAATTCACATAGTAGTTTAGAGGATTTTCGCTCAGCTGGCAGAGTATTCTACAGCTAGTAACAAGAACAACAAAATAAGGACAAAAATGCAGAATACAAAGTCTTCAAACAGACATTAACAGCAATTGTTTTTTGTTACAACACATGTGTACACAAGATGATTGAGAGTTCGAGTCTTAGGAACAATATTATACTTTCAAACAGTGCTTGGTTTGAGATTTAGGCTTGTTAAGACTCGAATATTATACTTTCAAGCGCTGCTTGGTTTGAGATTCAGGCTTGTTTGGCAAGAGATGTGCTTGATTTTTCCCATTATCTTCTGTAGCACCAAGTTTCTTGTGAGTGAGAAAGAATTGTCGGCTTAGTTAAATCCGTATTTTCCGCTTTCTTGGTCGTTGTCATGATAATGTTGGGCACAGCAGCAGCTGCCCCTAGTCCAACAATGGAAACAGGGGCTGCTTCAATGAACCTCTTCTAGTATCCTATCTTTTGTGGCAAGGAAGATCGTTAGAGAATTTTCATTTTCAATATCTAACTCATGGCAGATTTGCTCATCGTCTTCTGCATGTATGGTCTTTAGCAGTCGCTTTGTAGATGTTGTTATTTTGACAAAATAAATCAGCAATTTTCTAGTTCTTATCGGTTCTTTAAGCTTTGTCTGTCATTTTTCCAGCACATTAGAGAGATTTATGTAAAATCATGGATAAAAACCCTAGAAGGTAAAAAGATAAAACTAAAAAGTTACTTGTTTTGGTTTTAGCATTTGTCATTTTCTCTTTTGTAAAGGAAGATCGAATTTTCCTTTTTTCTCTAACTCAGGCCAGATTTTCTCGTCTTAAGCATGTCTTGTTTGTTTGTCAGTCTTTAAACTTTCACTTTCTCTTCTACTCTATTGTCAGTTTTCTAGCATAGTAAAGAGATTCATTGTTTGGAAAAACTAGCTATAAGGTAGCCCAAGGGATTAGCTCAACCGGGTAGCCCAAGGGATTTTGTTAGACATGTGGATAGAAAGTTCTTGGGTTGATTCCACATCCATGAAAGTGGGAAGGATCCCTTGGTATCCTCTTGTGGTTTTACTTTGGAAAAATTGGTGAAAAACCTGGTTATAAGGTACATATTTAAACAACAAGTAGAAATTTAAAAAAAAAAAAAAAAACTCTTTTAGTTCATTTCTTATGTAATTTTATCGTATGTCAAGAAAAAGACGATCTGAGAGTTTTCTGAATACCTCTCAGCCATAGGTGAATGAATGATCTGAGAGTTTTCTAAATACCTCACAGCCATAGGTGAACAATGTGCTAGAAAATTGGCAATCAAATAGTTTTTTGAATACCTCACAGCCATAGCAAATTGACGATCAGAGAGTTTTCTGAATACCTCACAACCATAGGTGAACAATGTGCTAGCAAATTTGCTTTTGGAATTTTCACTATAATACCGTTTTAGCTCTTTATTTTCAATACTGTGTTGTCCAATTTTTCTTTTCTAATTTTATCCTTGCATTCATTGTGCATCGACTGTTGTGATGAGGTAAATACAGTAATTTCCATTACATTCAAGTTGCTTTAACATAACATTGTGCCAAGGTATTTTAATAATATGTGTTTGACTGGATTTTATCCTAAAGGATTCTTTACCCTGCAAAGAGGCAGTTTGGGATTCTGGCTGTCTCTTGCTGGCGATAGTACACATATCAGCATGAAGGAGTAAAACAGCGCAGTAAATTTTGTTGTGATAAATTGTCTTTAATCTATTACAAGCTTGTAAACTAACCCGTTTGAAACGTTGTTGACTGACAATATCATTGTCTTAACCTTTTATTGTCACTCATTTCTTTAGATTTCAAACAGGTTGCATTGCTGGTTTTGTATTTCTGAAAAGCCCATGGTCTTACCAACATCATCTCATCATCTCTTCCCATATGAAAGTATGTCTAGAGAAAATCTGAACGATACTCTCTCTTTAGAGTCTGAAAATGGGATGGTCTTATCACAACCTCTTTTTCTTCTTTTGATGAAGAAAAGTACATTCTACATGAAAATGAAAATGTCACCAAGGTGTCTGGTCTCCATACAAACTACTTCTAAACTCCATGCTCTCGAGTCTCTTCCTTTTCACTGCCTTTGTATCTTGATTTCGTGATTTGACATGATGTAATCATTCCTCTTTTGTCCTCTTTTATTCTGGTGTTTTCCATTTCTCTGCTTTTTGACCAAAAGAAATTTCTTTCTTGACCTTATCTATGTGTATTTTTTTTATTCCATTTGTTATTGCATGCAATCTTTGCTTCGTCAGATTTCGATTTCCCTAGGAATAACATGTTATCATGGAGATCACCATTTTTAACCTCCAAATGAAGTTCTGAACAAGGTAATTGGTTCTCTGTTTTCCATAAATTTGTGACACACAAAACAAAAATTTGACTCCTAGAGTAGAACATATAATTTGAATCCTAGAGTAGAACATATAAGTGTCAATTATGGACAAAGCTTTTAACTAGAAAATAAAATCCTCTTATCTATATATATGTTATAGCAATATCTGTACATTCTATTAGCCTTTTTTAGTGTACTTTTTGGTTCCATCACGGTCACAAAATTTATATTCATAAAATTTGAATATACATATTTCTGCCCAAATTTGCAAGTTGTTTTCCAACTAACATAGATTGATATTAACAGAGGATCAATACATAGTGAGTCTACAAGAATCCTTCAAAGACCTTCAAAATCTTTGTGGTCTGCTTAATTAATATTGATTAATTAAAGTTTATTAGCCCTTAGCTGTCAAGCACCTTTCTTCTCTTGGCATAAATAATGCTTAAATTATCTCATTATGGAACTCTCTCCTATTTTAGGATGCAAGATCAGCTTGAATTGCAAGTGTCTATTTTTATTTTTGTTTCTCTGTAATATGTCATAATACAGATATTATATTTGCATCTTTTGCTCAAAGTGACTCATTGTAGTATATTCTTAACTCTATATCTTATTCTTACTATAAATATTTTCTTTGCTGAGCCTGTTTATCTTGACAAGATATAAATATTTTCTCTTGCTGCGCCTGTTTATCTCGACAAGATATCGTGGTTTTAGGAAATTGCATTTTCTTCTTGTTTTTATATTACATTTTTCGTGGTTTTGTGAACATGTTGAAAATTTTGTTTTTCTCATGTCTTCTAAATGTCAGTAGATGGTCATATTTTCAGTGGTCATGCTTCTGTATCCATCATATTTTGTATTTATGGCGTTGTTATTTCTGGGAAAAGATGGATCAATTCTATTTAATTGCCCCGAATGTTGTCTTGAATATAACTATTCCTTTTCACCCCTGTGCCAAGAGTGACGAGTCTCATCGTATAAAGACTTTGGAGGGATGGTAAAATGCACTCACATATGCTAGCCTATCAAACTTTGAGCCTCATTTTTTATTACAAACAATGTCTGTATTTTGGAATGCCCGTGCCTTTCACAGTGCTTGCGGCTGTGAAGGAATCCTTTCCTTTGCGTAGCTGAGTTAAAACTCCAGTTTCTGTGGAATAGGACTGACTTGGCTATTGCATTGATGGCAGTAGAGAAAGATTCTTGAGATTTTTGTAAAGGTGCTCCAAAGACAAATAAGAAAGTGCTTCTCCCATCTTGTACACATATTCCACGTAAATTAATTGAACAATATAAAAGCTAGAGTAGAGAAACTCGAGACAAAATTTTCAGGCGTAAATGGTCTTTTTATCCATCTCAATTCAATCAGAGTAGTGGGATTGAATTTGCTCTTCTGATTATTTTAATAGGTAGCGTCCCTGTCTTCTTTAGGCTGTTTGTATCTGGCATCTGCGCATGGATCAAGTTTCAGATTCCCATTTAATTGTCATGTTTGTTGATGTTGTTTAATTGTCATGTTTGTTGATGTAGTCATGACTCATAAGTAGATTATGTCAGTCAGGGATATTGTGGGGAATTCCTGAACTTAATTCCCTCAAATATCTCATCAATCATATTTTTAGTTCAGATCTAGCATCTCAGCATGCACAGATATTTGTAATATCGTTATGATTCATGAGGACAGTATTATACTTGCTCTATACTAGACAGTATATTTCAGTAAAATGTAACATGTAATTTTTCAATATTAATAAAAGATTACGAATTTTTCCCTGTAAAAAAAATCATATTTTTAATTCTTAATGAACTAATGACTTGTGATTTCTGATATCATTAGTTTCATTTTTCAGGGCAGTTGAAAGGATTAAAATCCGACCACGTGAAGTTCATGAGCAGGTGACGCATTCCATGCCACCTGAGAAGATTGAGATCTTTAAATCACTCGAGGACTGGGAAGAAGACAATATATTGGTTCATTTAAAGACTATTGAGAAGTCTTGGCAGCCACAGGAGTCAGGACTTTTTGCCTGATGCTTCTTCTGAGGGCTTCCTTGAAGAAGTTAGAGAGTTGCGGGAGCAGTCACTTGAATTACCAGATGACTATTTAGTTTGCCTTGTGGGGGATATGATTACAGAAGAAGCGTTGCCCACTTACCAGACCATGCTCAACACCTTGGACGGTGTAAGAGATGAAACTGGTGCCAGTCCCACATCCTGGGCAAGGTTGACACGTATGTAGACAGCTGAGGAAAATAGACATGGTGATCTTCTTAATAAGTATCTTTACTTGTGTGGCCAAGTGGACATGAGACAGGTTGAGAAAACCATACAGTATTTGATTGGTTCTGGAATGGTAAGTGACCACACAAGTGTTTAAACTTTACAAACATATGGTCGAAGTATTTTATTACATTCACTATTGGTGTCAACAGGCTGTGGGATTGCATTTTGTAATGCTATTTTACTGGATTTTCTATATTGCATGTTGGGAGCTTTCTGCAGGATATTGTTGATGAATATTATCTGACTTCATGTTTTGGCTTATTTAGGATCCATGCACAGAAAATACCTCCTATCTAGGCTTCCTATACACTTCTTTCCAGGAGATAGCAACATTCGTGTCACATGGCAACACTGCAAGATTTGCTAAAGGATACGGTTATTTGAAATTGGCTCAAATATGTGGAACTATTGCTGCAGAGGAGAAGCGCCATGAGACCGCATATACTAAGATAGTGGAAAAGCTGTTTGAGATTGACACCCTGGTGTTGTGACTTATTATTATATTATATATTGCAACATAATAATGAAAGACAAATCTTCTTCTCAATCTTGAAGAGATGAACTATATGAACTATCTTAAGTATATTTTTGCATCTTTAGAGACAACTGCTAACTGTTCTCAAGAGATAAACTATATAAACTATCTTAAGTGTATTTTTGCATCTTTAAAGACAACTACTAACTGCTAGTATTATCTTAGGTGCACCTTTTGAAACAACTGCTAGTATATTCGTTGTTCAACGGCCATTCATTACTCAAAAGATAGAGTATTCGTTGTTCAACGGCCATTCATTAGTCAAAAAATAGAGTATTTTGTAGGTTTAGACAGATTTTTGAATCCATTATTTAGCCATTTAATAAATCATGGATTTTTCATGCTCCGTAAGAAAACTAACCAAAAAAGAAATTCAAAATGAAACGTATCATTTAAAACCTAACGATGCTATAAATTAACTAACTGCAGATATAATCTTGATCGACAGCGAGAGTATTTTGTATGTTTAGACGGATTTCTGAATCCATTATTTTGCCATTTAGTAAATCATGGAGTTTTCATGCTCCTTAAGAAAACTAACAAAAAAAATTCAAAATTAACTGTACCATTTAAAACCCACGAACTTGGGAATGCTATAAATTAACAACTAACTCCAGATATAATCACAAAAGGTTGAAGATTAAAACTTAAATGCTCCTCAATCATAATGGGTAGAACAAGTGGCAGGACAATGTGAGACAGAATAAGCAAGATGCTGATTTCATCAAGAAATACAGTTTGACAAAATTACCTCTTCATCGGTTTCGGCCTCGTGGCTGCCAGAAGCATTCAGCTTCGTCTGGGCTGGACACATCTGTCGACTAATTGTCTTCATCGTTGTCTGCCGTCGGCTGAGTTACAGCTCAACGAGAGCCACAGAGATACAGATCAAAAGCCAAACAGAGTTTACAGAACATTGAAACACCAATCCCAAGGACAGTTACCAGCATAGAGTTCTACCACCAACAGGATTATTACAGAACCAAAACAGAAGACCACATGCGGAAAAAGACAAAAACCTAGGGCAGCATCATATTTCCTATCTCCTTCAGCTGCCACCGTCAGAATCACCACCACCATAGCCAGATCTGCCACTGCCACCATCGCTGTAGCCACCACCACTGCCATAACCACGGTTGCCACGATCACTGCTTCCACTGTAACCCCATCAGCGCCCCCCCACGGTAGCCACACGAGCCACAGCCTCCACTACCGTCCCCATTTCCTCTGGGCTGGGTTAACGGTGATGCTCCTCCCGTCATGCATCTTGGCATTCATTGGGTCAATGGCGTCCCTCATCGATTACCAGGGTCATACCGCCCCCATTAACCAATCAGCGCAAATTCTAAACCCTTGGACCAGCTTTTGTTGTCGTTCCACTGAGCCTGTGGTTCTAGGCATTTCAGTAAAAAGAATAAAAAATTTCACCGCTATTTTTTATTAATTTATTTTTATTTTAAATTTTCCCTCCAAACGCATTTGTTTTTATCTTCTCCGATTTTAGTAAAAAGAATAAAAAAATTTCACCGCCATTTTTATTACTTTATTTTCATTTTTTCAACCATGGGAAATTTTCCCTCCAAATGCATTTACTTTGACCTTCTACGTTTCATAGATATTTTTAATAAATTTATTTTCATTATCATATAAATTTATTTCATTAATAAATATTAAATTTTGTGAATATATATCTTCAATAAATTTCTTTGTTTTGTTTTATTGATATATATTTTCAATAAATTTGTTTATTTCATTCCATTTATGATTTATTTAATTTTTATGTTATAAACTTATAATAAAATAATAATAAGTATATAACATAAAAATTAAATAATAAAATCAATTTATAATAAGTGTGTAATATAAAAATTAATTGAATTTTAAATTATTTGCTTTTACTTTCTTTAATTTTAGTAAAAAGAGTAAAAAAATTTCAGTGCCATTTTTTATTAATTTATTTTCATTCTTTCAGCTTTCTATCTGTGGATTGGGAAATTTTCCTTTTAATGCATTTTTTTTTACCTTCCGAAATTTGAGAGTGTGGGAAGGATTCTCCATGGTTTGGAAGTTCCCGCCTTTTTTATGCATTTCTTAGCAATGAGGGTCACTAGAGCCTTTTGAGTCCTTGTTGGTCTAGGGAAAAGTTTCTCAAGAAAGCAATGAAACATATCGGCCTTAATATATCATTCGTTTTAGATATGAAGATATCTTATTTATATAGTATTATAATTATATTATTGTTGTAGTTTTAATCTTTGTTGAGTTATAGAGTTAATGAATATATGTAAGTGTAGGTAATGATTTTAATAGAGGATGTTATAAGATTAATTTAAGGAAATTGAAAAATGGAGAGGGTCATGAAATCAATACAAAGATTTTCATAGGGTTTGAGGGGTGTCAAGGGGGTAGAATATTGCAATTAAGAGAACTATATAGCAATTTAGGAAATATTGATACAAATTGCACATATGTATATGTTGTGGTGCAAACGTAATAATGTTTTTGAAATTCTTTTGTAAGGTATGACAATAGTCAAGTTTTCCATGTTTTTTAGAAGTATGCATTTGTACGTAATGGTGGAATAAATGACTTATGTTAGGTGGGATGAGGTTGAACCCCAACAAATACAAGCAAGGAGATCAATCTAGTAACGTTGGTTATGTGGGTCAACGAGCATTGGGCTATTTAACTTGCTTTCACATACATTTGTTTTTTGGATTGAAATTGTTTTCATGAACACAAGCAAGTGGCAATTAATTGATTTTAGACATTGCAATGTGGTAGAAGCATCTCAAAAGCTATGAAAGCACCAGTTTAACTTAATAGTCACAACTAAGTGGTATCTATTCTACGAAAGTCACTCTAGACTTGGACCTAACCCTATCTTAAATAAACAACCCCCTTAAGAAGGAAATTTGGCCCATGAGGGGTGAACATGTCACATGACAATATTGAACACTTGTGGAGGAATAATAATAGACTATTTCACCCACCAAACAGTAATAAATCCCTCATCAATGTTATGCACTACTTTAAATGGGTTGAGTGTCCTTGGATGCCTCGAACAATCGTATTGAATTTATGTGATATTAACTAAGTTAACTAACAAAACATGTATTCAATATTAGTAACAATATTTGCACACTATTTATTTCATTGACCATTCAAATGTGGCTTTACTACTTGTAACCAACCATACATGTAGTTGATCAAGTTGACCAACCTAACACGCTTCTACTAGTGATAACCAAAAGGTACATGTTGGTAATCGGGTGACCAATGTGGTATGCCTCAACATTCATAATTGAACATAAATGTTGTTGATGGGGTTGATCAGCCTAACATACCTCTCACAATTGTAGTTAAGCATGCATGTTGATAGGTTTAATCTCCAATATAGTGTTAATAAAAAATAGATGTTAATAACCAACCTAACACATCACTAACAATGACAATGGAATGTGCATGTCAATAAATAAATTAATCGACATGACATGTTGTTAATTGAGATGATCGACATGACACACAACTTGCTAAGTTGACCAACTTGAAAAACTATTGGTTTTGTCAATGAACTAAAATGCCTTTAATGAACATAACCAAATGTGCATGATGTTGAACAAGTAAACCAACCTGACATACCTTTAACAATAGTAACAATGCGTGAAATTTGTGGATTGTGAAAACCAAACTAACATACCTATGATAATCGGAATCGACCATACATGCCTATTGTGATTAACCCTTCACGAGTTCTATTGATTTCGTGCAAAATTAAGCATGTCATGCAACTCTTAGACTAACTTTGATACATATACAAATTAAGTTTGTATTTACTTGTTGGAATTGTGTTAAAGTGTTTCCCCTTTTAATGTCACGATTTTGAATCCAAGGGAAATTAAGGTATGTATACCTCCATGGATTAAATAGTTAAATCATTGCATGAAAGGCATATATTGTCCCACGAACAAGGGGGTCTCACATGCCAATTTAGCATCTACCTATATTGTAACTTTATATTAAATATTATTATTATTTTCTTGTGTTAATATGAGTGCTTTGAATATTTAATATACAGTTAAGTAGATTACCCCTTGACTAATTAGTGAAGTATTTAATATTGGATGAGAGAGTTGTAAGGTTTAAATTTCTATACCTCGTGTTAATTTGGGTGTTTGTATCATTTCAATGCAAAATTGGATTTCATACATATCCATGGATCCATTAAAGGCATTTACACATGCCAACCAAAGACATTCAATAGTTGGTTAGAACTAGCGGTTGGGAGGAGTTCATTATCATATTCATCCAAGGGTTTCCATACTAGAGAAATTAAGGCATGTTTTTGCTTTATGGGCTAATGTTTGAATGATATGAGGAGACGAGTTAGTGCAAGTCCTTCTTATGGTAAGCCCCTGCACCTCTTCCTTTATTTCTTAAAGTAAAATTGAAAGAAGTGATTACAAATATATGATACATATAATGTACAAACCATTCACAACATCGCAACATTAAACATTTACATGAGATGCAACTTATTTCATGTTCAATAGATTTTTTCCTTTAAAAAAGAAATATATGGTACCATGATATAATATAGTGATTCACCAACATTGACCACCAAACAAATGACCTAAACAACAAATGTTATGTATGGTGAATAACATCCACCATAAACTATGATTATTAGCCACACTGACACCCCTAAGTTTACGGTCACTCATTGAACATGACTCCAAGAGTTGTTTCGAGCTTCTTAAACTTATTCTTTCCCAAAAGACTAACAAGGATGTCTCATCACTATAGCATTTTTTTTTATGCGTCTTTCATCAAATTCTCTGCAACCACATTTTTATGTTATCCTTAATTAACATTTCAATTCCACGCGTTTTCTTATTGCGTATTTTAAATGGTTTTCTTCATTCTCGTGGTAGACACAAAGTCACATTCATGGGTGCTTTTGTGTTTTGGGTACCATCTCATTACTTGCAGTGGTTTCTCTCTAAATAAACACATGGAAAGCGTGCTATGATCAAACAAATCATATTAGCACCTAAAATGCCATCGATTTCGAGTTAATCACTACCTTACGACATGGTAAAATTTTTGGTTTGAATGAATTTTGTCAATGAATAGCATAATTATGTGTAAAAATGTAATGTGGTTTGGCTTGGCATCTTCTTGCTGCATTAGGGGGTTTAATGGGTTAGGGGTTAAGGGTTTAGGGATTAGGGGTTAAGGGTTTGGGGGTTAAATGGGTTAGGGGTTTAGAGGTTTAGGTGGGTAGGGGATTTAGCAGTTAAGGATTTTATGGGTTAGGGGTTAGGGGTTTATGGGGTTAAATGGGTTAGGGGTTTAGGGGGTTACATGGGTTAGGGGTCGGGAATTAGGGTTTAAGGGCTGAGGGGTTTATGGTTTAGAGGTTTAGGGTTTAGGGGGTTAAATGGGTTAGGGGTTCAGGGGTTAAGGGTAAAGAGGTTTAGGGTTTAGGGGTTAAGGGTTTAGAGGTTTAGGGTTTAGGGGTTAAATGGGTTAGGGGTTGGGAATTAGTGTTCAAGGGATTAGGGGTTAATATGATAGTTTCGTTGGTCTATGTTTGTGCACAATAGTTAATTATTCTTTGTGTCTCAATGTAACAATTTTGTAGATATTGTTTCTTGTTGCCATGTCTTCTCTATTTATTAATTTCTAGTATTTGTTAGCCATTGCTTTACATTTATTGAAGAAAATGTCTATTTCAATTAAACCAAATGTATGTTCAATATCCAGTTTCAACCTCAGCCACGGTGCTGTCACACAATTTAAGTCTGGAGAATGGACATCTGATGAAGTCTTAATAACCACAGTGCACCTCGTGACTGCTAAAGAAAAGCTTAAGTTCGAGTGTCCCATATTCATGAGAAAGCTGGAAATTATACTCTTGCTCCACCTGATTGTGTCCTGGAAATACCCTTGTTTGTTGCAAAAACATCATAATATTGTTGACCTTGTCCCTTAACAGACCAAGGAAATAGATGATACTGAGAGGAATGGAAAGCACTACAAAGTTGGAGAGAGTACATAAGACTAGGATGATTTAAAGGATAAGCTTGAAGAATGTAATAGTGATGAAAAAAATGAAAGTTGTCCCAAACAAACAATTGATAATGTGAAACCTTCTTCTGTACCAGTCAAGCAAGGCTACATTCATTTGAGAGCAAGAAGAGGCCAAGCGACCAATAGGCATATCCTGGCAGAGATGGTATGGTTCCCTCTTATTAATGAAAGATTTGATCTACATTTTTATATCGAAGATTAACCGTTTTAATATTGCCAACAAGGGGGAATTAACCCGATCGTAGGTCCCAAATAGACCTACTCTTGTTTGGAATGGATAATCCCAATGAGTTTTAAGGACTGTTATAAGGGTTAGGGGAATAATGAGTTAGTGCTTAAGGGATTAGGGATTAGGGGCTTAGGGCTTAGGGGAATAAGGGATTAGGGTTAGGGGTTAGGGGAATAATGAGCTAGTGGTTAAGGGGTTAAGAATTGGGGGGTTAGGGGTTAGGGGATTTAGGTGCATTTAGGGGTTAGCGGAATAATGATTTAGTGGTTAAGGGATTAGGGATTGGGGAATTATGGGTTAGGGAATTTAGGCTTAGTTAGGGGTTAGGTGAATAATGAGTTAGTGGTTAAGGGATTAGGGATTAGGGGCTTAGGGGTTAGGGGATTTAACATTTAAGGATTTCAAGGGTTAGGGGTGAGGGGTTAATGCGTTATGGGTTGAGAGTTACTGGCTTCACGTTGGCAATTTGTGTGAAAATTAATTGTGCATTGGAGTTCAGAGTTGGTGAAAGGATAAGGCAAGGGAAGATGAGGGAGCCTGACATTACACTCCTAAATTATATGGTTTGGTGTTGGTACTAATGGTGGCCTCTGAAGAGGAAGCGTAAACGTCACAGGAAGGTTTATAGAGGGAGTGGATTGTGTGTGCTTATAGTGGGAATTTGCTAGTGCGGTGTGTTCAATCGGTCTGTGCTGCTCAGTTTCTTAGCCATTGACTGCGTTTGGGCTGAGGATAGGAAGTTGAAGGGAATTGAGATCACTCGTTTCCATTTTTCTTGGCTTTCAGTGACTCTGTTTTTTCGTGATAAGAGAGGAAGCTAGAATTTTCAATCTAGGAAACCTCGAGGGTGGTGGCAGAAAACTAGTTGCTTTTCCAAATTTAGTGCCCTCCACCATGGGTGTGACGTTGTTTGGTGGATTGGTGTGTGGTCTCTATGTGGCGAATTTGGAGGTTGGTCACTGCCCTGGGGGAAGTTACACTCAGGCGTCGGCTACTTTGTCATCGTTTGTTGTTCAAGTTCCTGTGTTGGTTTGGTGGGTGATGGTATTTGGTTTTTTTGGTGGTAGAAGTCTCTATCTGGTAGTGGAAGGTGTCTCTGTGCTTCCTTGTGGTGGTGGGAGACGACATTTGGCTCCTTTGCTGGTGGTGTTTTTTTTCTATAGTGGGGGGTCTGGTCTCTCGACTCTACACATGGCAGGTCTCCTCGACCTTAGCGAATTATGAAGCCCCTGGTATGGTGTGGTTGTTCTCCCTCCCCTGTCATCCATGGCCCTGTGGGTGGGGCAGACTCAGAAATAATCATGGCAGCTCCACGCCAAGGTGGAAAGACGGTGGGTGTGCACGACTCATTAGTGTGGGTGCCCATGGGGGTGGTGGAGGAGGTAAGCGAGGGGATAACAGAGGTGGGGGTTTGAGGGTTAAAAAGCATAGTATTCAGGGCAAAGGAGGCCATGGTGGCAAGGGGAATCATGGGTTTGATTGATTGTAGGTAAATGAGCGGCATGTTATCCAACATTGTTGCCTAGAGAACAATCGTGCACTTATCAATAGCCTGATGGAAAGATTCGACACAACTGAGAGATTATGTCGTGAGGAGCATGCACAACATATGGAAACATCGGACTAAATGCACTATTTATAGTGCCAAGTTTGGGAGAGACTGGTAGTTGTTTGGCGAGGCCAAAATCAACTCACTTAGAAAGTTGAAAAGTTGGAGACTTGGTTGGCACACTTTGAAGGGTATGGTTAGTGTGAATTTTGTCCTCCACCGCATCTAGGAACAACCCTGGACAACCTTGCATCCACCACGTTGGACGACTAGTATTATATTTTTTGTTCTTTATGTTTTATATGTGTTTTGGTGCCTCTGGCCCAACTATTTATGGACAATGTCCCTAGTCCCTCTTTTGCATTTTTTTGCATCTGGTGCAAATTTTTGTTAACAAACCAAGTCGAGGTGAGACCACCTGCTTTGTAACTGGCTATATGTACTCCTTTTTTCCTACATGAATATAACATTGACTTACAAAAAAACAAAGGTTCATACATCATTAAAAAATTAATTAATTTTCATACTCAACTTAACAAATCTTCATACCTATTTACTAAATAGGTCTATAAATATATATTGTAGGTTTATCTATTTAGCATTTATCAAATGTAAATATGATGATTTAATACTATATTTAAATGAACTCACATGTTTAACATAAGAATGTATTTATCTGGTGCTTATTAAAATGTAAATATGAAGATTTAACCTTAGATTTAAAACAACTCATACTTTTAACATAAATCAATGAAGTTAAAATTAAACTTTATGGCCAAATATTAAATATAAATATAAGTACGGCTATCTAGTCAGTAATTTGATAGATGAAACATGCAATTATGTGCTTGTAGATGAATCCATCTACTGCTGACCAACAGAGACAGGTGTGTCATAATTTCAACTTCTTTGTAAATTCGGAAGACCCCTTTCTCTCTAAATTTTAATGCGCAAATGGATTCAAAGACATCGCAAATGGATTGGAAATCCTATAGTGAAATGTGATTCGGTACCAAAATTGCAATTTTCCATTTATGGAGTGACATAATTAAAAATTATTGAGATAAATGACTAATTCATATACTTGTTGTACTTGTTATTTGGCCATATTTTTATTCTTCGACTATAATAGTCATTTAAATTAATAATTATTAATTCTATCACTTATTATCTAGTCATATATTTTAATCCTAGACTAAATTAGTCATTCAAGTTAGTCGCTTTTAGTTTAGTCACTTATTATCTAGTGATATCTTTTATCACTGGACTAAATTAGTCATTTAAGTTAACCGCTTCTATTTTAGTCACTTATTATCTAGTCGTACATTTTATTCCAAGATTAAATTAGTCATTTAAGTTAGACATTTTTAGTTCGATCGCTTAAAATTGCTCAAATTTAGTAGTAAATTCACATGAAATAATTGTGGTGACTAACATTTTTAGTCACCCTAGTCATTAATTTCATCATTTTTTACTAGTGGTCATTACCCAAAACCTTAAAGATAAATCCATCTTTACACTTATTGGAGAGATCCCTCTCCGGATTCAGGAGGGCTAATCCTAGAATCCAAAAGTGGTTGAAATAATGTTGTTTCTGTGATTGGACTTTGCCAATCTTGCTAATTACAGATTCCTAACATTTACGAGTGACTACGTGAAATTGAGTAATTTTTAAGTTTAAAGCAATCATAAAGATCCCGAAACTACATTGAAAGTTTAATATTTGTTACGGTAGCCAAACCGAGCCACGAACTAACATTTACGAGTGACTTTCCGTGGAAATTTTTTTGGTTCAAAGTTGCTTATTCGGCTTCTATAGACTTTTAGTTTTCCATACGACCACGAAACTCGGGAAAAACCCAAAAATATTTGAATTCAGTATTCAATAAACATGGCGGTGGAACATTAAGCCTTTTTACCTCCTTAGGAGCTAAAAATCTTCCACCTAGCGACTCCACACTCTGAAACTCCCAAAAGACCAAATGACTCCACTGGTAGAAGACCCTGAACTGATTGACCAGACACAGTGACCTCTTTCTTGATTTACAAACATGATTCCAAGAATACAACGAAGATATGCCCCAATGAGTAGAGATCATATCCCTGGGTTTCCACATAAGATGCCCCGGGTGAATTGGGATGACAACCTGCCTGTTTTCCAAGGTGAAAAGTTTGATGACCCTCTATTACATCTCATCAGATTTCCTATACATGTATGGAGGTTGAAAGTTGAATGGCATGAAGACTGCCTAATGAAAATGTTCATGTTAACATTAGAAGGAAAAGCTAGGGATTGGTATGAATGCTTGAGATCTAGTAGTTTGTTTTCTTTAAGAGACCTTGAATATGTGTTCTATGAGAACTATAAAGAAAAAACTACATCATTATCATTGGGTGCAATATATTATGATCCATCACAAAATATCACCCAACACATTATAGATAATGAGGAAGCTTTGGAAGAGATGCATCCTGAAGATCTTTTAACAGCCATTCATGAGTTTAATCTCCTATTGAAAAATTTTAAGAATATAGATGAATCAGTTGAGGAAGAGATGATCCAAGAAATAATGGACGTTCCTCAAGATATCCCTGAAAACTCAAATATTGATTCATCATCCCTTATAGCCGAGGCTCAAGAAGACATCCAGCCTCAAAATCAGTCTTCGCAAGAGACAGAGAACTGTTGTACTCCTATTCAAAGGAACATAGAAACATCTTCCCCTTTGACAGAAAAAGAGATAGATCAGACTATTAATAAACAGCCAGTCTCTGAAACTTTTTTCAAAACAAACACTCTTGCCCATTCACATAGAGAACTTTGTTGTACAGATTTAGAAAGTTATTTTGTAGATCAGAATGAAGAAGGACCTGCTGATAACCCAGTATGTTTGATTGGTAGTATTACTTATATTCGTGATTCTCCTAACTTTGATCTATCTAGTGATGATGCTTCCCAAACAGAAGTTAATTTTGCAGGATCATCATTAGCAGATTTATGGGAGGAATATCAGTTCCTTCAAAGAAGTGATGAGCCAGTGCAGACTATTTATGATACTGATGATGAGAGTTTTCAAAGCCTAGAAGTGAGTGAAGATTCATCGGATCTTTGCTCTGCTTCATTTCAGATCATCAGTAATAATTTCCATGTGATTGGGACTCAGTAGACTTTCAACTCAAAGGATGAGGAGCAAAGAAATTTTTGAGCAAAGTAAAACCAAGGAGCCTTCTTTTGAAAAAGAGGAAGCAATTGAACATACCCCTGCTCAAGAATATAATAACCTCCTCATAGAGTACAGTCCACTAAACCAGAGCTTACCAGGACTACAGGAGGACAACCCTGCAATATATGATGAATCCTCTAGTTCAGATAATAATAAAGATGAGGAAGTTTTTCTTTCTCAAGAGAATATTTACCTTGATCCAGTGGAGAAAGAAGAGATAATCCTGGTTGAAACATATCTTCCAAATACTCACAACCAGGCATTGTTTCAAGATCCCTATGCTTACTTCTTGAATACATTTAAAAGAGGGATAAAGGTCATTAGGAGTAGTGTATTACCAAAGGAAAGAATATTATTTACCACTGCTGCTAAAAAACAAAGGGAATGGGAGTGGCCCTGTTTGTCCAGCCTGCCCAAAGAGATGAGGAAGGACCAATCATGGAATCATTTACTAGATTGGTTGTACTGGAAAAGAGAGTTCATCAGCTAAACATGTAAATATTCCAAGTTAGAATAGGTTAGATAGTAATCTCAATAAAGCTCAGTTTTGAGCATTTAGATAGTTGTTGATTTTTGTGTTGAAGATAAAGGAAAAATACAAAAACAATAGAAAAAGAAAAGAGGGCAGATTGTGAAAACAAGAAAGGTATAGCGCCATACCAAAAAAGAGAAACAAATCTGAAAGTGTGCAAGCTTAAATGCCACTCCTGAAAAAACACACTTCTAATTAGTCATACAGCCTAATATTGACTAATTAGCTTTAAATTTTCTGCTGATAGGATAGTGAATTCGATTTGCCAAACTGTTTAATCTTGGCTTACCAGTGGGTAGATTAGGCTAGAAATTAAAGGTTCAAAGATGCTCAAAATCTGAACCTAAGTTTCCATGAGAGATGACTCAAATCTGTTTATTTCTTGAGTCAAAGAAGATGAATAATTGGTTCTAATCAGCTTAAAATCTGAACCAATTGATAAAATAAGAACAACTCAAACAAGAGGCAAAAACAAAGCTGTAAAAAGATGAAGGAAGTGCTTTGAAACTTTCAGATCTTAAGCCTTCCATTTCATTTTAATTTTCTGCAAAATAAATATCTATGTGCATCTTGTTTTTCATGCCATAGATCAGCAACAAGTTAGACTTTTCAATCCTGACTTGTATGCTTTTGAATTTCTGTTTTAGAAATTAGTGAATAAAATCTGTTGGACAGTTTAATCCCAACAGATGGTAGATTAGGTAGAGAAGCATATGGACTCAACTGTTTAATCTGATTTCATGGAGAGATAAGGAGTAGAATTAGATTAGTTTTATGCTTTCAAAAGAATAAAATGTTGTAAAAGAGTTTTCCAATCCAAGTGCACTCTAATGAAGAAAAAATGTTAGATCAGTAGGATTAGGTAGGTAGAAAGCTTGTTGATGAAAGATCCATTGTTTTTAAGGCTACTAATATGTTTTCAGAGCAAGATCATCCCATCAAAGGAAGGGCAGCCCAATGGATGAGGCACTAATCAGCCTCCCAGAGAATGTAAGTCTGAAGTTCTTGATGCCTTCAAGAAGGCACCATCCCCAAGTGGAGCCACTGTTAGCCAGCTATAAAATTTGTTATATCAATTGCTGGCTAAAAAAATTTTGGAGTCTTCAAGAAACAAGTTTTATTGGTAAAAGATGTTATCTCTTGAAGACTCTTGAAGGCCTCATGCCTCTGTCCAAATATTCACTGTTGTTTCCATTTCACACTCTGAATTTCTGTTGATTTCATGAGAAAAGACTACTGCAAAAAACCCCTTTTTCCCCCTCCTCCACTAAAAAACTAACCTTCATTTTTCTCCCCCTTTTCTCCATAAAAATCCTCTATTTTCATGATTCCCCTTCTTCCATTCATGAAAATCATTTTTACATAGTTTAAAACTCATTTTTAAACTATACCAAAACCCCCAAATCCATTGAAAAGACATTGAAAAATCATAAAAAATACATATTTTTGTATAAAGACTCAAGCCCCCTTGGGCTAAGTCCTAGACCACTTCCCCATTACATGCCCTAGTGCTAGAACCAGGCGCTAGACCCATCGAGCGCTTATCGCATTGGAACTTCCGAACAAACGCAAGTCTTTTTGTGTGTAAACATTGAAACCTATGATTGCGATGGCCCGATCATACAATCACATCGGCCATTCCCCGATCGCGCAATCACATCGACCATTCCCCGATCGTGCAATCGAATCAACCCACCTTTGATCGCCAATTCCCGATTCATTCCCCACCGTTGATCTGGCCCTCAGATTAACAGTCTGCATCTAATTGCATCGAAGATTTTCATAACACCCTCCCTCATTCCTCCTCTGATCTTGCGATCCTCCGATTGAATCTGGACCGTCCATGTGTCCAGATCAGACGGTCCCAGATCATTCCTTCATTATTTCATTGCCCTCCACCTTCCACCAAGAGGATTTTAGGCGCGTAATCCCCACCGTCGATCTCTGCGCGATCAATGGTTCTGACTTATTTTTCCCTTCGCTCTCCTTTAGCCTCCGCAAATAGATCCCAACCGTTGGATGATGCCATCCAACGGCCATGCTTCTCCCCACGCCATCTGAAGTAGTCAACCCAATACGCAGGATTTTATAACATTTGTGTGTATTTTGCAGGGATTAAAGGTTTTCCATTATATTGAAGAGAAAGTCGAAGGGTGGGAATGGCGATTCCCATGCCTTTGATTCATCATAGGGAACCATTCACAGGGCTCAAACTCCACGTCTTGTTAATTTTTCATGAGGCATTGATGCCATATGAGCCCTACGCGGCCTGCAAATCAACAAGACACAGTGTTATTTAAAAAAACAAAAGAGTATCAATGTTGAAGACCTTCCACAGCAGAACAGAAGATTGAAGGCAATTTGGGGGATTACAGCTAATATTGATTATCAAAAGCCTAATCCTCCAAATTAAAACATAATTAAAGGTAAATCAAAAGATCTATCAGATAGAAAGGCCTCCACTGCCACATCTGAGGAAAATTGATTCCTCCCAGCTACCACAAAGCCACCTGTGCCTCAAAGCATTCAAACAAAGGCCGAAGTTATTGATCAAATGAAGATATTTGCCTCAGCGCAACCAAAGATTTAATTCTGCCAAAGAACTTAATGCACAAAATATCAGCAGATTTACTTTAACATAACACATAGCCTTAAAAGTCAACAAAATCTCCCACCGAGCTTAAATCTTAAATGTAAAACAATTAATACAGAGGACACATATGTAAACTTCTCCATTGAGCCCCTTAAAGGCCGAGAAGTCATTAATCTGTAATAATTATCTTGGGAGATCTTTTATCCTCTCCCACCTCCTCATCCTTCTATAAATACTATTGTAGAAGATGAGAAAATGTTGGTTGCTGAACTTTGAAATATACTTGAGCTTGAAACTTCTTCTTGTAAATAGTGTTCACTGGCTCTTGGAGCTCTGCTTGTGATATATAAGTTAGTCTGGGAAGTGTAGATGACTGCTAAACTAGCGCATTGGACTTAAATCTGTAACTGGTTTGGAGCATCAATACAAGCTGATTTATGGGATCCTGGTCTATGTCAACGGTGATGTTATTTCTTATTGTGAATTGTTATTTTACTTCTGTTTTCACTTTGTTCATCTTCTCTTATAAAGAACATCATGCATAGAGTTAGGACCTACTGTATATCAGTACCCTTCTCTGACTGAAAATATTTATCTAAATGTTTTCTTCAATTTGTGTTATTTAGGAATGATTTAATTCAGTTTAAGCATAGGAACGTTGGTGTTCCCTCGTTCTACTATCTGAGCTAGTTGTTATTCTTAAATATTATTTTCATTATATGTTAAGTAGAGAAAAAATAAGGAAGATATGGTGTGCCCTGGTCTAGTTTTATCCCAAAAGACTGTCTGAAAGTTTCCCTTGGAATGTGTTGAAAGCTGGCTAGTGTTGAAGTACTTACCAGATCTTAGGTCATTCTTTGTTATCTTTGTGTTTGTCTTAAAAGTTACCAAATAGATCAGAGCTAGGAGAGGATTTTTGGTGAGCGTGGCCCGCTAGTTTCTTCTCCAAACAGTTTCCTTCAAGTTTCCCTTTGTTTTAAAATGTCTTCTATTGAAAGTGCATCAAAAGTGGGCTAGTTTAGAAGCACTTACCTGATCTTAGATTACTTTTATGTCTTTCTTAAGTGTATGTCAAAAGCAGGCTAGTTTAGAAGTACTTACCTGATCTTGGGCTACTCTTTGTTCTTCATTTGTTTAAATTCCCCTTCTTGTTGTACCATTTCATCCCATAAATAAAACTTTAAAGAGATCCTTAGACATAGATGACTTGCCCCATGGACCACTCTTGCCTCTTGTTATTTCAATTAAACCCTATTATGACTCCATAACCCAATGGACTAAAACCTGCAATTATCTATCTTTTTGGCCAAAGCTTGTTCTGATTGCTTGCAACTTCTCACCTTTGAAACTCTTTGCATTTAGGACTTTCCACCTCAAATAATAATCATGCTCAACCATCCAAAACAAAACAAAACCCTTGGCCTTCATAACTAGCCTAACATCACTACCATAAACTTTCAAAGATAAATCCATCTTTACACTTATTGGAGAGATCCCTCTGCGGATTCAGGAGGGCTAGATCCTAGAATCCCAAAGTGGTTGAAATAATGTTTTTTCTGTGATTGGACTTTGCTAATATTGCTAATTACAAATTCCTAACAGGACCATATTATTGTAACAAATTATATTTACAGATTAAGAATGTTTATTGTAAAGTCTATATCCATGTTTGAGAATCTTTTTCCATGATTTTAAATTTATATATGTTTAACATACATATTAATTATTTTTTATAATAATAACAATAACAATTTAGTTAGTTTTTAAGTTTTTTTTTAAATTTTAGCAAGACATTATGAAGCAAATGTATTGTTTTTTACAATGAATTAATAACTATAATCATTTATTGTTCATTTAATTTATATAGATATGCTAGTTATTAAGATTTATAGGAATACGACAAAGATTAATGATCAAATTTTCTATCAAACATATGGAATTATAATTTTCAATTATTCTTTTTGTGAAATTTTGGGAAAAAAATTGCATTAAAAACGAATTACAGTCCAGTTTTTAACTTCCTCTTCTAAAAATTGGCAAGAACATTTTTTAACACATGCAATTTTTAACTTTAAAAAATAAAATAATTTAAAATTAAAAAAATAATGTCAGAGTATGATTATTAATTGGATGTCCCTCTTCCAAGGTAGAAGGTTAAACTATAATCATGTTCAACTATCGTAGTTTCATGTATGGGTTAAAGTCTAAGTGTTTTTTTAATACCACATGACCTTTTTAAAACTATCCTAAGTTTATGTATGGGTTTAGGGTTACGTTCTTTTGAATACCACATCATCCTTTTAAGTGTTATTAGAGAAGATATTGGGTTTTTATAGGATATTAATGACTGGGTGACAGAATATGATTTAAAATTGTTTTTAATTGGTTAAAATTTCATTTTAAATATAGAAAAGCATGTAGCTAGGGTAGACGTTTTACTTTTGCTAACTAATATATATATATATCAAAAGACCAATTTTTATTTGCACATGATAATGTAATTGTACATCAAGATCTTTAGATTATATCAACTAATTAAGACACTATCCATGATTATAGCATCTCCAATCATAAATGGTGACGATCACCCACGGATGATACAGTGGCGAATCCTTCACCTTTATGGAAGCTTTCTTGACAGCCTTCATAAGATCTCGAGTGTTGCCTTTCTGAAAAAATGATCTGGAGATGGATGAGCTTTGAATATAACAATTGTTCTCAAGAACAAAGGTAAAACTGTAACTCTCACATCGAATGAAGCAGAATTCTAATTGAATCCGATGGAGGGCAAATGGCGTTGGGCAGTCTTGATAAGTTATGTGTAACGCTCCACCGGAACACTTTCATTTAAGTTTTTAAATTTAGAGAGAGTTAAGAATCTAAACCATTTTTTTGAAACGTCAAAGTTATAAAAAAAAAAAAATGTTCCTTAATCAAGGTTAATTGGTTTTGATGAGAACATTCCAATACAAAATGTTTATTTTCTTTTGCAATAAAATAAAAATATTAACCTTAGTCTAAACTTCAATTCTAATCCCAATTTAGTTTGAAAAAAGAAAAAATTTATAAATGTGATTGATATGAGTTAAAAGCTTATAATTATTGTGATTATTATTAGGATTGTTACTATTATTAATTAATATTAGTTAATTAATGAATTAAAATAATAATATTTGTTATAAATTAAATAATAATATTAATTAATAATAGTAACAATGTTAATTAATACTAGTAATTAATAAATATGTGTTAATTAATAATTTAGTAACATTATTAATTAATAAATATTAATAATAATTAATTCATTAATTTATAGTTTATTATTATTAATAAATTTGTTAAATAATTAATAAATAATAATACTAATAATAAATAAACTATTATTATTATTATTATTATTACATATTAATATTTTTTTATTAATACAAATATTGTTAAATAAAAAATCATTTATGAATATAGATGTTGTTAATTATGGTTGACAATGCTTGATCTTGATTGATTTTTATATTGAGACAATCTTTGGCACAATGCGACGTTGGATCATGGTTGACCATAGTTGATTTTCAAATTGAGACAATCATTATAACAATGCAACATTCAACCATGGTTGACCATGATTGGCTATGATTGACCATGCTTTATCATGATTGATGTTATAAACCTAAGGGATTGATATTATAAACCCAAGGGATTAATGCTAAAACACTAAGGGATTATGAACCCAAGGGAATAATATTTAAACCCACGGGACTAATATTATAAACCCAAGGTATATAAATCCTAAGATAAAAAGTATAAAAACTGAAATAAACATGGATTAGCATTGTTGACAGTGTTTGCTTTTCATATTGAGACCATCCTTGTTACAATGCGACATTGGACCTTGGTTGACCATGATTAACCATGGTTGATTTTCATATCAAGACAGTCTTGATTGAAATGAAACATTCGACCATGGTTGACCATGATTGACGATGGATGACCATGTTTGATTTTATAAAACATGGTTGAACATGGTTGACCAAGGTTAACCATGATTAATATATTGAGACAATATTTTCCATATTCCTTCGTTGGACCATGGTTGACCATGATTATTATATTGAGACAATCTTTGCCATAATCCTACGAGGGACCATGGTTGAGACAATGATTGATTTTCATATTGAGATATTCTTTGTCACAATGCAATGTTGGACCATGGTTAACCACAATTGATTTTATAAAATATGGTTTAGTATGGTTGATCATGATTGAATTTATAAAACTTGGCTTACTATGGTTGACCATGGTTGATATTATAAACCCAAGTAATATACCCTAGGGATTAATACTAAAAACTGAAGGGACTATAAGCCTAAGTTAATAATATTAAACCCTAGGAATATGAACCCTTAAATTAATAAACCCAAAATATTGATATTATAAACCCAAGGGAATAATAAACCCAAGAGATAAAAAATTATAAGCCCAAGGCATATAAACCCTAAAATAAAATTGATTTTCCATGGTTGATTTCCATATTGATACAATCCTTGTCACAATGTGGCATTAGACCATGGTTGACCATATTTGACCATCATTGATTTTCATATCGAAATAATCTTTGTCACAATGCAGCGTTGGAACATGGTCTATTTTTATATTGAAACAATCATTTTCACAATGTGACCCATGGTTGGCTATGATTGACCATGGTTGAACATGATTGATATTATAAACCCAAGGGAACAATAAATCCAAGGGATTAATACTAAAATCTCAAGGGATTGTGAACCCAATGGAATAATATTAAATTCAATGGACTAATATTATAAAGCCAAGGTATACAGATCCTAAAATAAATTTTATAAACACTAAAATAAACATGTTTTCCTATGGTTGACTATGGTTGATTTTCATATTGAGACAATCTTTGTCACAATGCAACATTGGACCATGGTTGGCCATGCATAATAGTGGTTTTTTTTCATACCAATACAATCTTTGTCTTAATGTGATGTATAACCATTATTGACCATGGATGACCAGGTTTGATTTTATAAAACATGGTTGAACATGATTTATTAAGGTTGACCATTATTTCCAATGGTTGATAATTATTGACCATGATTAACATATTGAGACAATATTTGTCATAATGCGACGTTGGACCATGGTTGAGACAATGATTGATTTTCATATTGAGACAATATTTGTCACAATGCAATGTAGAATAATGGTTGACCATGATTGATTTTATAAAATATAGTTGGCCATGGTTTACCATGATTGAATTTATAAAACATAGTTGACCATAATCAATATTATAAACCTAAGGCATAATAAACCATAAGAATCAACACTAAAATCTTAAGGGAATATAAACCTAAGGAAATAATAACAAACTCTAGGAATATGAACCCTTAGATTAATAAACCCAAGGGACTGATAATATAAACCTAAGGGAATAATAAACAAAAGGGATAAAAATTATAAACCCAAGGTATATAAACCATAAGATAAATATTATAAACCCTAAAAAAATGTGGTTAACCATGGCGGATTCCCTTATTGAGGCAATCATTGTCACAATGCAATGTTGGACCATGGTTGACCATTATTTATTTTCATGTCGTGACAATCTTTGTCACAGTGCGACGTTGGACCATGGTTGACCATGCTTGATTTTCATATTGAGACAATTATTATCAAAATGCGAAATTCAACTATGGTTTACCATGGTTGGCTATGATTGTCCATGGTTGACCATGATTGATATTATAAACCCAAGCGATTGATATTATAAACCTAAGGGAATAATAAACCAAAGGGATTAATATTAAAATCCCAAAAGCTTATGAACCAAAGGGGAATAATATTGAATTAATTTAAAGTTTGTTAAATGTATCTATAGTGGTTTTATTTTTATTATTATTATTTATTATTAATTTTGAACCAATTGATTATTTAATGAAATATTTAATTAAGTTATTTAATGGATATATTAATGATGAATGAAATATAAATTAAAGAATTAATTATTATTAATATTTATTAATTAATAATGCTACTAAATCATTATGTAACACATAAACATTACTACTATTATTAATTAATATTGTTACTTAATTAGTTAATATTATTTATTTATAACCCATATTACTTTTAATTAATTATTATTTTTTTGAATTATTTAATTAACTAATATTAATATTAATTAACAATATTAATAATATTTAAGTAATAATTAGTGTTTAGGAGTATATTAATCACATTTGCGAAAACTAATATTTTTTCTCGAGAACATTTGTTAGGAAATATGGAGCGAGCGGAGACATATTTCTGAGATTAAGTTGTTATGATTACGTACATCACCATACACACAGGTAATATGAGGCAGAGGATCCACCACAGTTCCAGGAATGACCCACGGGCCTCGGCTAACGATGGAGGGCGATTATCGCGAGGTAATCATCGGTTTTCAAAGCCAGGCTCCCCGAATGGTAGTCTCAAACCACTCCATGATAAACAGAAGCCATGGGCTGGGAGATAAACTTGTGCCCTTTGACAATAAACATGAAAAATATCGTTGAATCAGAGTAGATGAGCCTTTTCCCCAAATTTGGAGGTAGTGGGAAACATTACGCAATGAAAAAAGGAAGGATGAGGTAGGCCATGGACGGTCATCGGTGGCATGCAAGACAGTTAAAAATGTTCCTTTATTTTCTAGGTTGGTGACTCCTCCTCACACATAAACGGGAGATTGGGTCCTTTTTCAAGATGCATATGTGATGAGGGTTCAATTTTCCACTGGCTGGCATACATTTTCAACATTGGATGTATACAGGTTGACATCTCATCATCCATACAACTTTTATCACACCCTCATAGATGCAGATTCCCTAACTCTTTGAGGAATCGACTAGCCCTCGCATGGGAGTCACAAACCCAAACAAATCATAACTCTGCATAGGCATGACGACAAAATGGTACCAAAGAACAAACAATAGGTATTACCAATCCGTTTTCAAGTTTTTATTAGAACCCCTGCAGGGAAAAACATAATACTATGGGTATCCAACACTCATAAGGTACAAAACCTGAAACAAAGAATTTGTTATGTGATAGGATAACCAATACACCTACAATCTATTATCTATGGAGGCAAAATTTTGACAATATTTCAATTTAATCAAGGATTACCACATCTCCTCGGGCTCCACAATAACACTCAACCTATGGCTGAGAGGAGCAGTTGTGGAACAAGGAAGATCTAAATGCCCAAGGGGATACACGGGCAACAACAACTGAAAATAGGAACATACCAAAGGATTTTCCTCCTACAAGAACATCTTGAAGGGGAAAAACAATGAAATTCACCTATAGAACTAGCAGGAAGTGCCTCAAGCCCATACATAGTAGAGAAACTAAACCAAACAATAAAAATATCCATACACATACTAGAGATAGATGAACATCGCACCACATATGAAACTCAAACTATCATATGTCGTTTCAACTGTTTTTGGCCCAAAAAAGTGGAACTTTTCCATTGGATTTTCACAACATGGACCATGGACTGCAAAATCCATCTCTGCTCCAAAGGATTCTTTATCATCAAATTTTCAACCTCAGAATTCAGAGAGATTATACTCCGAGAGGGACCGTGGTTCTGGGGTTCAACGAGACTCTTCATTACACCATGGTTCCTGGAGTTTGATGCAAATACTATGTATGTTTCGAAAATGTTGGTATGGGTCCGGTTACACAACCTCCCCCTTCATTTCTCGAAGGAATGTGTGCTAATAGCCATTGGAAATATCATTGGGAGATATATCAAAGCATATACACAACGCTTGGAGGATCGTATCTATACTTTCACATGAATATGTGTGGAAGTTTATCTCAGAAAAGGATTACTAGAAAGCATATAGTTGATACATAAACAACAAAACTGGACACAACATTTGGATTATGAAAACACTGCATTCATATGCAGCATTTGCAGGAAAACCAAACATTTACAAAATAAATGTCGAGATGCAAAAAGAAAAAACCGAAAAAAAAATGTAAAGGCACCTAAAGGATGGAAATTTCCTCTATGTGACCCACAGGAGGATGTAGAAGAAGAAGTGGAAGAACCTACTCCTAATGAGAATGAACATCCAGCGACAGAACTGGAAGCACAAAGGAATGACTCGCAAGATCCTTTTGACTTACAAAAGGCCCTGAAAAGGCATGCAAAGGAGCAAATGGATATGGACAATGGAGGGGTTAAGAGACCTCATTTATCAAATACTTCAGATTCAGACAAGGACAATGGGACACATTTAGAAGAAAATCAGCTCACCTTTGTCTCCTCCACACCATCACAGGGTGAATGGAGCAAGGTCGAAAATAAAAAGGGGAGAAAAACTTGATTTTTCTCTCCTATTGTATTTTTGTGAACTCTTTATATGACTTTTGAACACGAGACCTCACTAGTTGTTGGACAATTATCAACCAATGCAACATGTAATCTTATTTTCATTAATAAAATTACAACTTTTTCCCTGGAAAAAAAACAACCACATTTACTAATGTGGATGTGGTACTTTTTAATTAATTCAAGTAGTTATAATTTAGATAGTTCTTTTAAAAATTTTATTAATAATCTAGTTATTTTATTTTTGAAGTTATTAAATATACATGTCTTATTTAAATTTTAGTTTTTTAATTATGTTTAATTTTTAATGTTCTATCAAATTTGGTAATTGTTTTATTAATGTGGTTGTGCTACTTTATATTAATGCATCGAGGGAAACTATTTAAGTCAAAGAAAATGAATAATCTCAATCTCATTTTAGGTGATGCTCATTCTATATTGATTAACTCTTTTTTCGTTTCCCATTTATATTTATGTTTAAATAACTGAATTCTAAAATTTTCTATAATATAATTAAATTTTAAGAATATATATAATAAAATTATTTTTCAATGTAAATTAAAAATAATAGATAAATGATTTATTTTATAAATTTTAATTTAAAAATTAAATTTCATTTTCATTTACTAGTGTAATAAAAGAAAAGTAAAAAAATACTATGAAAATATGATAATAATCCTATAAAATTAAAAAATATAACATTTCATTAATACATAAATTATACTCTTACAATAACATTATCTACTATATTCTATTTAAAAAAGAAAAAAAAACATATTATTACAAAAATGTATTTTTGGAAAAATTTGAAATAAAATTTAATATTTATAAAATTATAAAATTAAAACTATATATAAATTTAATTATAAGATTTAAAAATAATATATCATTTCTACTTTATTCCATTAAAACTAAAAGACCAACTACTACAAAAAGAGACAACTATTTTTTCCAATTAAAGTATAATGTTTAATAAAATTAATAAAGTTAGTGGTTTTTAAATTGAATGACTTCATTAAGTGTTTTTATAAAATCACATGTATAAAATTTTGAAATTGAAAGATAAAACTAATGTATTTTAAAAGAAAAAATAATAAATATATTTTTTAATAATTATAAATAAATATAGAAATAATTTTTGTGTTTTTTAAATTAGATTTTTCTTTTAATATTATATTTATAAAAAGAGATTACAAATATTTATGAAAAAAATATATTTAAACTGCTTTTAAATATATATTGAGAAAACTTATTATAATCCTCAAATCACAATTTTCATTTTTCATCTGAAAGAAAAAAATTATATATGAAGATTGCCTCCAAAAACAAGAATAAAAATATTTATATACAACCTTCATAAGTATTCTCAAATCTAAATTAATTAGATGCTAAGAAAAGTATAAAATTAAAAATAATAAAAAGGATTATATAAAAACTTTGTCCATATTTATCTGAAAAATATTAAGAAGAATATATAGTTTAAAGGAAAAATAATCTTTATACCTAATTTTCTTAAGTATTAAGAATAAAAATTAAAGAAAGAATAATATTAATATCATAAGCAGATATTATTTTTGGGATTCAACTGTGTTAAGAAAGTCATTCATTTATGGCCATTTCCATGAGAGGTAGTCTTAATTGACTAATTTCTCATGATTTTTGAATCATCCACTTAGCACTCATTCCACTTAGCACTCATTGCATCGGGTGATGCTCACAGAGGTGAAGAAGTGGGATTGAAACTAGTGAAATCAATCACATAGCGTCAATCCCACATCACTAGTTTCACTCCCACTTCTTCACCCCTGTGAGCATCACCCAATGCAATGAGTGCTAAGTGGCTGATTCAAAAATCATGAAAAATTAGTCAGTTACTACTACCTCTCATGGAAATGGTCATAGATGAATGACTTTCTTAAAGCAGTTGAATCCCAAAAATAATATCTAATATAATGCACTACGGAAACCCCTCATAATTAATATTGTAAGCATTTAAGAATTTTATAGGCAAACATTGAAGTAAAGAAAAATTGGTAAGAAGAATATAAGTGATATCGAAATGGAAAGTGCAGTTGTAGCACGGGTTTGTCTTTGGACAAAAGTTGCCATTCTCTTTCTGATTTGCTTTGAGTATGTATTCTCAGACTAATGAGGCTGTTGCCTTAATAATGAGTTGCTTTATATTCCTATTCCTTAATATCTACTTAGTTTGTTTTTGCAAGTCCATGTTTGTGTGAATTTTGTTCAATATTAATATTTCTTTCTATCATATGTAATAATTTCATATTAGTGATAATTTTGAGAATAAGGTGCTTCATTAAGCTTTTTCATCTGCCAAACCATTTACCAACGAAAATAGCCCATTAGGCCACTTCACCTACAGTATGCCACATTAATACTTCCCTCCCCTCTCAAATAATTTTGTGTTATCACAGAGAGCGGAGGAAGAAAGAAGATCATCCCTTCATCGCTCTCAAGATTTTACAACGATGATGGTCGAACGTGCTTTCACAAGGTAGCCACAATCTTAAATATCATATCCACCATTATATATCAGAGCGCGTAGCAATCAGCTACATACCTTAACTCGTTGGACATTATTGTTAAATAGGGCAGATCGAATATGGAAAATGAACTAAAAGCCAAAAAGTCTAATTGCCTCTTTATAGACCCTGTACTCAAAGCAAGCAATCGGTACATCATGTGCACCAGCCCATTAATAATCTGAATCAATTCATATAGGAAAAATAATATAGTTTTTAGTTCAGAATTAAATTTAATAACAGATGGTTGAGATTTATTTTGATGTTAATTTTTTTCAAATTAAAATAAAATATTGTTTAATAAGTTATGTTAATTTTTTTTTCTATATTTATAGTATTCTTAAATCATAATGTAAGTTATAATATTATAAATATAGTATTCTTAAATCAGAATATAAGTTATAATATTATAATTAAAAGAGAAAGTGAATTTTTATAATAAAGTAAGAAAAGTTGTTTTCATATATTTCATATATTATCTTTTTTATTAATAAATAATAATAATTTAGCTATTTTTTATTTTTTAAATAGTTAAGGTGTATAATAAATAAAGTATTTTGATGTTTATTTTAACATTTATTAACCATTATATCACTACAATAATTTATTTATATTCAAAATCATTAAACAAATACAATAATATCTATTGTGATTAGACCGGTTGTGGTCTATTTCTAAGATTCTGACACTCTAGATTCTTTTAGATTTTCTATTCTACGTAGCAGTCGGTTAGTGTATTTCTAAGTTTTTTTTGGCACTATAGAATCTTTTAGATTTGTTATTCTAAGTAGAAGACCGCTGGTCTATTTCTAAGATTCTTTGGTACAACAGAATTTTTTAGATTTTCTATCTAAATAGTAGACAGCTGGTCTATTTCTAAGATTCTTTGGCACTATAGAAGCTTTTAGATTTACTATTCTAAGTAGTAGATCTCATTGGTCTTAACAAACAGTAACCATCATCACATATATAAAAGTTTTTCTTCTGTAAATTATTTTATTTTTATATTTTTTAATAAGTTTTTTTATATTTTTTAATAAGTTTGTAATAATAATGATTTTTTTTTATTAATTTTTTTTATTATTATATTTTTTAATATATTTGTAATAATATTGTTTTTTTATTAATTTAGTGATATAATTTATTGGATTTTTATTTTATTTTATTTAAATTATATTTTTCTATTAATTTAATTTAGTGATATAATTTATCGGTTTTTTTATTTTATCTAAATTATATACTTAAATTATAAGTAAGTTAAAATTATAATTTTGATAAAAATTACAAAAATAATGTTAAAGATATCCCGTTGCAAAATTTTTAGATTTGGTCACTTAACAAGTCTGTAATATAAAGTTAAGACAATTACACCTGCAGATTATAATCCTAACAACTAAAATTAATCTATAATATCACACTATTGCAAGTCCACCCAAACCGACGATTCCTCTCATGCCCATAAAATTTCATTGCACATGCAGACGAAGTGATTTCGAGCACACTATATTAATAAACATAAGATTCCCCAGAGTGTTCATAAGATTCCCCAGAGTCTGATTGAAGCCTTGAATACCATCGTTGCTCTTCACATTCTCAAGAGCAGCGGCCTTAACGGTATTTAGAATAGAGGCGAAAGTGTAATTCTCATAACGAATGAAGCAGAATTCCAGCTGAATCCGAGCTCCAATGGCGTTAGGGCAGTCTTGGTAAACCATCTGTGAGGCTGCAGCTGAGCACTTTTGGCAGTCCTGCTCGGAGACGTCGCCCCGGCATTGTAGAAGGCCGTCGAGTCCGCCATAAGAATATGTGGCGAATCCGCCTCGCGGGGCAGCAGCCATTGCTCTCATAGTCACTGCCATTGCTGTATCCGTTCACGTTACAGAGACCGTAAATAAACGGATCGGATTTCCCATCGTCAGCTGAAATTGAAATTACATTCAGGTGGAGCAGTCCAAGTAACAATAATGAAACACCACTGCCATATTATCATGCTTTCCATCTTTCCCCGTTTCGCAGTAACTATAGTGAATAAAGGCTCTATAATATTGTTCGCCTTCTTGTGATTCTTTCCAAGGTTTCACAAAGAATTTATAGATGGACAATGCTATCCGCAGGTACGGACGGTAAGCCAATTACTGGTGGATATTCACAAGAGGTCCATAAGTCAATTTCTGGAATAATGACGAATAGTTGTTATGATTGTATTGGCTACGTTGGACTATGTTGATCTATGGCTTACTATCATTCATTTTCATATTGAAATTGAGACCAATGAAGGTATTATAATTAAAATATTAAGGGATTAATATTAAACCTAAGAGATAAATATTATAATCTAAGTATATAAATTTTAACATAAATGTTATAAATTTTAAATTAAATATGATTGACCATGTTATACCATGGTTGATTTTTATATGGAGATGATCTTACCATGGTTGTCAAAATGTGATGTTGGACCAAGGGATTGAATGATAAACTCAAGGGATTGATATTATAAAGCCAATGGATTAATTAGAACTCTAAAGTATTACAAACCCATGGGAATAATAGTAAACTCAATGGATTAATATTATAAACGCAAGGTATATAAACCCTAAGATCAATAATAGAAACCAAAGAGATTAATACTAAGAACCCAAGGGATTATAAACTCGAAGGAATAATATTAAACTCAAGCGATAAATATATTATAAACCCCAAAATAAACATGGTTGACCATGGTTGACCACAGTTAATTTTCATATTGACACAACCATTGTCACAATGCAATGTTGGACTACAGTTGACCATAACTAATTTTCATATTGAGACAAACTTTGGTACAATGCGACACTAGACAATGATTGACTATGGTTAATTTTCATAGTGCGACAATGTTTCTCATAATACGACATTGGACCATGGTTGACCATGGATGACTATAGTTCTCACAATGTGACGTTGGACCAAGAGACAATCTTTGTCACAATGTCACCATGGTTATTGACCATGGTTGACCATGGATGACTATGGTTCTCACAATGTGACGTTGGACCAAGACACAATCTTTGTCACAATGTCACCATGGTTATTGACAATGGTTGACCATCATTAACCATCGTTGATTTTCATATTAAGACAATCTTTGACACAATGCAGCATTGGAACATAGTTGACCATGGTTGATATTACAATTCTTATCAGAATGCGACATTGGTTGGTTTTCATACTGATTAAATCTTTGTTACAATGTGACGTTGGACCATGGTTGACCATGATTGGTAAAACCAAGGGATTGATTCTAAAACCCCAAGGTACTATAAACCCAAGGGAATAATATTAAAACCAAGGTATTAATATTATAAACCAAAGGTTTATAAACCCAAGGGAATAATATTAAACCCAAGGGATAAAAATTTAAAACCCAAGGGAATAATATTAAACCCAAGGGATAAATATTATAAACCAAAGGTATATAAACCATAAATAATATATTATAAACCCTAAAATAAACATGGTTGACCATAGTTGTTTTTCATATTGACACAATCTTTGTCAAAATGTGACGTTAGACAACGATTGACCATGATTGATTTTCATATTGAGACAACCTTTGGCATAATGCGATGTTGGATAATGGTTGGCCATGGTTTATCATGGTTTATTTTCATATCGAGACAAGTTATATCACAATGTGACATTGGACCATGGTTGATCATGGATGACCATGGTTGTCAGAATGTGATGTTGGACCAAGGGATTGATAAACCGAAGGGATATAAACCCTTAGATTGATAAACCCAAGGGATCAATTCTAAAACCCAATGTATTATAAACCCAAGGGAATAATATTATACCCAAGGGATTAATATTATAAACCCAAGGTATATAAACCCTAAGATATATAATATAAATTGAAGGGATTAATAGTGAAAATTGAAGGGAATAATACTTTACCTGAAGGATAAATATTACAAACCCAAGGTATATAAACCCTAAGATAAATATTATAAACCCAAAAATAAACATGGTTGGCAATAGTTGACCACATTTGATTTTCATATTGACACAATATTTGTCACAATGCGATGTTGGACTATGGTTGACCATCATTGATTTTCATATTGAGACAACCTTTGACATAATGCAACACTAGAAAATGTTGGCCATGGTTGTTTTAATATTGAGCCAATGTCACAATGTGACATTGGACCATGGTTGACCACAAATGATCATGGTTGTCACAATGTGGCATTGGACCAAGAGACAATATTTGTCACAATGTCACCATGGCTATTGACCATGGTTGACCATGAATGACCATGGTTGACAATGCTTGAATTTCATATTGAGACAAACTTTGACACAATGTAATGTTGGGCCATGGTTGACCATGTTTGACCATGATTGACGATGGTTGACCATGGTTGATTTTCATATTGAGAAAAATTTTGCTACAATGTGACATTCGATCATGATTGAACATGATTGATTTTCATATTGATACAATCTTTGTCATAATGTGATGTTGGAATATGGTTGATCATCGCTTACCATGATTGAACATGGTTGACCATGCTCGATTTTCATTTTGAGACAATCTTTGTCACAATGCAATGTAGGACCATGGTTGACCATAGTTTACCATGGTTGTCAAAATGTGATATTGGACCATGAAACAATATTTGTTGCAATGTGAACATGCTTATTAACTGTTGTCAACAATTATTGTCTACCCTAGAGACAGCCTAGAGTTGCTATAGACCAGTGCCTAGGACATCTTAGCATAGCAAGGGGCTCATAATATATCTTGGGTTGTCAATCCAAAAGCTCTCTTACTATCTCTTGTAAAACAAGGAAATTAGTTTAAATGGAACCAAACTCTCTCAGAAGTTGATACAAAGATAAGAATAATGTAGGAACAACATGCAAAACTCCAATACAAAAGCATCAGACAGTTAAGAGACAGCTTACTGCAAAGAGGGCCAGTTCAAATAATATGCCACAGAAATCAAATATCAGAAAGTGGATGCAGTGAAGAAACATGAAGAAGATACTAGTTAGCATGAGGCTGATACCTAGATACACAACAAAACCACATATGGGCTTATCCAACTAAGAATCCATACATGAAAATGGCGTTTTAAAAGCACCCTCCTCAAGTAACTAATATAGCAAAAAATATGGATGAAATGAACATGGAACAGTATATCATGACTAGGCCTATTTAAAGCGCTTGACTAATCCAAGTATGGGCACCAACTAGGATGAATCCTTACTTAAGACCAGTGAGCCACTCACATTCTAGAACATGATACAAGAAGATACATAGCATGAAATAAGATATTATATTAACACATAAGAAAAGATTACATACTGTGGGATACCAAAGACCAGAATCCTCATTACAGTTATAACTCCTCCTCACTGAAACCCCATGGGCTCTGAGCCTTCATACAGAAGCTTTACAAGATGTATACAAGAACTTCTCACTCCACAGTTTGCTGATAGAAATCTGGAACCCTTACAATGTCTTTCTTTCTAGTTCTTATAGGAGAAGGAGAAAACTCTAGAGAATGAGGTAGGTGATACATTTAATGATCTGATTTGAATAAAATGGCGGAAAAAATTCGCGCCCACACTGTGAATGACTAAATATAATTAACTGTACTTTGTAATCTACCCCCAGAAATAAATTCACTGGGAGAACATTTCTTTAGGAACAAGGCATGAGGGTAACTCTTCTTGAACATTCTGCACGTTCCTGAAGGGAAATTCGACTGAAATATTACCTTGAGAACATTTCTTTCTGAGGACTGTACCTTTCAATATTTGAATTTAAATCCAAGGCCTTTAATGCAGGACGTTGTATCTCTCGGCCTTTCACTAATATTTTTATGCCGTGAATTTAATGTCTTCGGCTAACAGAACCTATCTCTTGTATCGCTCTGAGGGGTTCGATGGACTTTCTTTTTGTTTCCATTAATGAGGTCATATCATAACAACTACCTCAAGCTTCCCTCTTAAATTTCTCCAGCAGAATATCGTCCTTTGAGCTGCTCTTGACCTCTTGTAATGGAGGCGACAAATTATAGCGTTTCTTCATCATCTTGAAACCTGCAAAACCCACAGATACATTAGAAAAAATAGACTCAGGAGCAAGGGGTGTGGAGGTGGAGATGATGGTGACGTCGAGGACATGACCACATGGCTAGAACAAGCAGGGTGGTGAGGAAATTACAGTGGAGGTATGGTGGAAAGGCTGATCAGAGAGAACATTAACATATAACATAAGAATGAAATATATATGAGTAGCGAAGGGTGAGATGGGGAACACGTGGAGCGGTGACGTGGAGGAGTGGAATCTGGTCACAGTGGAGGGTGATTCATTAAGGTTTAATGAAAAATGCAAAGGTTTGACTATACACGGAAATACAAAGAAATACGATGAATTGCAATGGAACGTGGTGGGAGCGATCGTACGAGGTGGGGCCCGGGAAGCGCATCGAAAAATCACGAAGGTAGAAAATGCGATGGCAGAAAGTGGCACCAAACAGAAAAGAGCGCTCGCGATATTGCGATGGGGAAATGCGATGGGGGGAAAGCGCGATGGCGCGATCGATCGCGTCGCAAATAATTGCGACGGATCAAACGGTCATAACCAATGAAAATGCGATCTGTGATGGATGCGATTTGCGATAAACGCTCTAAGGGGTAGCACTTGGTTACATGGATGAAAGGAGGTGCGGGGCTAGTGGAGAAAGGGGCTGGGCCCAATATATTTTTAATTACGGATTTTAACCTTTGTACAATGTATTTTGTGGGCAGAAATGATAGCATTAGGCAGCGTATGGAGGTTTAGACAGATTTGAACAGGATTGGTGGCCAAAAATCTGAATGAGGAGTTGGCATGAACAACATTAACCATGGTTGACCATGATTTATTTTTATATCGACAAAATCTCTCTCACAACACGACGTTGGACCTTAGTTGAATATAAGTTTGATGTTCATATTGAGACAATATTTGTCACAATGTGACATTAGACCATACAGTTGATTTTCATATTGACACAATCTTTGTCACAATGCGGCATTGGACTATGGTTGACCATGATTGATTTTCATATTGAGACAACCTTTGGCACAATGCGATGATGGACAATAGTTGGCCATGGTTGATTTTCATATTGAGACAATGTTTGTCACAACATGACATTGGACCATGGTTAACCATGGATGACCATGGTTGTCACAATGTGAAATTGGACTAAGAGACAATCTTTACCACAATGTCACCATGGCTATTGACTATGGTTGACAATGCTTGGATTTCATATTGAGACAATCTTTGACACAATGCAATTTTGGACCATGGTTGATGATTCTTGATTTTGATATTGAGACAATATTTGACACAATGCAATGTTGGACCATGGTTTATCATGTTTGACAATGGTTGACCATGGTTGACCATGGTTGATGTTCATATTAAGAAAATTTTTGTGACATTGGACCATGATTGAACATGATTTATTTTCATATTGAGACAATATTTGTCATAATGCAACATTGGAATATGGTTGATCATGACTTACCATGATTAAACATGGTTGACCATGGTTGATTTTCATATTGAGACAATCTTTGTCATGATGCGATGTAGGACCATGGTTGACCATAATTTACTATGGTTGTCTAAATGTGATTTTGGATCATGAGACAATATTTGTAACAATGTGACCATGCTTATTAACCATGGTTGACCATGATTCACCATGGTTGACCATGATTGATTTTCATATTGACAAAATATCTCTCACAATACAACGTTGGACCTTGGTTGAACATAAGGTTGATGTTCATATTGAGACAATATTTATCATAATGTCACATTGGACCATATAGTTGATTTTCATATTGACACGATCTTTTTCACAATGTTATGTTGGACTATGGTTGACCATGATTTATTTTCATACTGAGACAACCTTTGGCACAATGCGACATTGGACAATGGTTGTTCATGGTTGACCATGGTTGATTTTCATAGTGAGACAATATTTGCCACAATGTGACATTGGACCACGGTTAACCATGGATGACCATGGTTGTCACAATGCGACTTTGGACCAAGAGACAATATTTTTCACAATATCACCATGGTTGACCATGGTTGATTTTCATATTGAGACAATATTTGACACAATGCAATGTTGGACCATGGTTGACGATGTTTGACCATGATTGACGATGGTTGATGATGGTTGACCATGGTTGATGTTCATATTGAGAAAATGTTTGTCACAATGTGACATTGGACCATCATTGAACATGATTGATTTTCATATTGAGACAATCTTTTTCACAATGAGACGTTGGACTATGGTTAATCATGGCTTACCATGATTGAACATGGTTGACCATGGTTGATTTTCATATTGAGAAATCTGTCACAATGCAACATTAGATGATGGTTGACCATAGTTTACCATGGTTGTCGAAATGTAATGTCGTACCATGAGACAATATTTTCCACAATGTGACCATGCTTATTAGTCATGGTTGACCACGATTCACCATCTCTGATCATGATTTATTTTCATATTGACAAAATCCCTCTCAAAATACAACGTTGGACCTTAGTTGAACATAAGGTTGATGTTCATATTGAGACAATATTTGTCACAATGTGACATTGGACCATGGTTGACCATGACTCACCATGATTGACGATGGTTGATTTTCATATTAATTCTTTTTACAACAACACTATTCTATTTTATCCACAAAATTAGGTTATGAAAATGATTATAAAGCACATATGGATACGATAGTATAAGTTTTTTTCCCCTTTTTAAGGATAATGTTTAATTCAAAATTTTATATGAACATGCTGCAATCAAAATTTGAATTTCCCCTTTTGTCATGTTTCATTCGAAATTTTATATGATTTTTATGATAGACCAACCATGATTGATTTCAAGATTAACACAAATTTGATTTGGTGTAAGTCCAAATATTATTTTTACAATAGTTTGAATACCATCATCACACTAATTCCATGAAATAGGAGGTTTTAAAATATATTAAATTTTGATAATAAATTAATTAAATTTTCATATTAAATTAAATTATTAAATTTTGATTTTATTATTATTATTATTATTTTAATGAATTTTTTTTTTTTGAATAAAATAACAAAAATATCAAATATTAAATTAAATTTTGATATTAAACTAAATTATTAAATTTTGATTTTATTATTATTATTATTATTTTAATGAAAACATTTTTTAAATAAAATAACTAAAATATCAAATAATAATAACAAAAATAACAAAAAATATGATGGTGTGATTTCTAATGATAAAAACATTTCCATCCGTTAACAGGGTTATTTGGGAGAGGCGAGCTGGTGCGTTATATCACACTAGGGGCATTGATAAATTGACTAGACAGAACCAATAGGATTCAGTGCAATATGTAATGATAGAAGCACCGCTAACACCAATGTGTTATATTACCCAGGTTGCACCACGAAACATACGTAGTTTTAAAAAAAAACGGAAATGGGCGACAAGTTTTGGATCTAAGAAAATAAGTGATCCCCCTACTTTACATGTCAAACGCCCTACATATAGTAAGTACACAAACCCATTAAATCTAAAATGCATAAAATGAAAAACCATAATTTTGAAGTGGTAGTGGGAGTTAAACCCTAAGGTGAAATTTTGCAGTCACATAAGAAAGAAGGAGCAAGGGTTTAATGTAAGTATTGAACATGTTTGTTTGTTTTTCTGAATTTTAATTAAATATAAATAGGAACACAATTCGTGAAAAAAACTACTAGTAAAATCTATAGTAAGTTTTTTTCTTATGGAAGACTTTTAATTATTTTTTCCAGAATTTTGAATAAATCTAACAAAAATTGTAAAAAAATTAACTGTAAGGAGTTAAACCCTAAGGTGAAATTTTGGAGTCACATAAGCAAGAAGGAGCAAGGGTTTAATGTAAGTATTGAATTTTTGTATTTAAATTTTTTTCTGAATTTTAATTAAATATAAATAGGAACACATATCGTAAAAAAAATACTAGTAAAATCAATAGTATTTTTTTATTATGCAAGGCTTTTAATTTTCTTTTCTATAATTTTGAATAAATCTAACAAAAATTGTAAACAAATTTAACATTAAAATTTTAAAAAAAATCTATGCATGGTTTTGAGTGAATCATTATACCTTTCAATTTTTTATCTTTCTAAGGTTCTAAGATATTTTGCTACTCCACAATGCTTCCAGTATGTCTCTCTTGCAAATGATCTTTCTTTTAATTAAACCTTAACAGAAATTGAAAAATATTTACTAGTAAAATATACAATAAAATTTAAAGAATTTACAATGCAGGGTTTTGAGTGAACCTTCATGCCTTTCATCTTCTAATCATCTGAATAGTTTTTTTGTTGCAAAGCATTTTTTTGCTACACAATGCTCCCAATTTCTCTCTCTTGAAAATCACTCCCTTGAAATTTTGGGGAAAATAATGAAATACCGAATAAATTTTTACTATTTAAAAGACTTTAAGAAATCAGATTTTGTGAAATCAATTGCCGCTCATTTTTCAATTAAAAAAAAAAACAAAAACAAAAAATATTTCGCACACTATTTTTAAACTTTATCTGAACATCGGTGCATTCCATAGTAAAGAGCACGAGCGCATTTACAAGCAAAGCTCATTGAAATTTTCGGGGTGCCAAATTTTCTAAAAAAAACGCACCAAAATGATGGCGTTTTTTTTTAATCGAAATCCCAAAATAGCACGGCTAATATTTTATCGCAATGATTTGGTTTTTATTTAAATGAATCAATGTTGTAATTGTTATAAGAGCACCAATATGGTAGAATTCATTTTTATTTTTAAATACTCAAAATATGTGCGGATCAGTGTTGTTTTTATTTAAACGCATCGGTGCAAGAGCACCAATATCATAGAATATATTTTTTGATTCAAAATGCCAGAAACTGGTGCAGTTATAATTTTAATGCCCTAGTGCAGTTGTTATTGAAACACATTGGTGCAGTTAGTCTTGATAAGAGCACCGATATGGTTTACAAGCTATCTGAGATTTTATTTTCACATAAAATGGTGTATTCATCTCAAATTATCATTTAGGATGCATCCACTTGAGTTATAGTAGTACATATTGTACATTTTTCGCTTAAAGTTGCATTATTCTTGAAAAATGGTTTGAAAAATATATTGAAAGTGAGATTGTGGTGATTTGGTTGTTGAAATTAATTTTAGATATGTACACAAAATTTATTTTTGATTTTTCTCAAATGCGGGGAGAAAATCTCATAATATCAAATGGATAATTCTTCAAATTCTATCTCGTTCCATATTGTTAATCAAACTCCTTCACAGAGTTCTCCCTTTCCATCTCCAATAATTTCAAATCTTATTTATATTTCTATTATCTAATTAATTTTTTTCTTTACATCCATGCCAATTTGAATAAAAATGTATCAAAATTTGCAAGATCCTAATTCAAAATCGAGTTCAAATGTAGAAAATATTCTCCATTTCAAAACATCGGAAGCTCTTATCAAGAGAAACATATCGTAAGAATTTTGTAGATGAAATTGGACAACCACTTCACCCTGCCAATTGGGACATGATGTCTTCGAGCTGTAATCCTGGATCAATTATGGTAGTAATTGTTCGGTATAATATAATTTCAAAAAACTAATTTCATTTACCTGCTTACTAATATCATTGATTTACTAAGTTCAATATTTTTTGAAATTAGGATTCTAGTGATGATGAGTGACTCACCTACGATCTTTCAGTGCACCCTTCTACAACGTCAAATTGAGACAAGCTTGAATTAAGAGCAAGACTCAGAGAGGAAGAATACAAAGAATGGTTGAATCAACCACCTATTCAATGCACACTATGTTCATATTCACCAATTAAGAATGACTGCAGCAATAGTAGTTGTTAACCACAAGTTGGCAATGGAAGAAATCAAATAGTGGTTGGTATGGATGATTACTTAGAGGATATGACTGCCATGGAGGAAATCTTGTTAGATGCATTCCAAAACTATGAGCTAGGGGATAATGCTCATATCAATGATATCTTATTCAAAATATTGGAATCTACTTCCACCACCCCTCTCTTTAATATGGCAGAGAGTCAAAGTCTACTCAACTGGGGACAATGATATTATTGTACAAATTGAAAGCAAAATTTGGCATGTAAGAATGCATGTTTCTTGGAAATATTGAGGTAATTCACATGCATGATCCATCAAGCCCCTTATATTTTGAGAAATCTTGTCACACAGGCAACATTAAAAATGGTTGATTTTATGAACATTAACTATTGGCATTGTAAATTATATTCCCCACCAGCTATAGGTTATTCAAAGATAAGGTTATTCTTAGTGATAATGTCTTGTCGAGTAGCTGCGAAGAGGCAAATCAGTTGTTAAAAATGTTGGGTGTTGAGTACATATCATATCATGAATGTCTGAATGATTGAATTGTATATAAAGGAGAATATGCATAGAAACAGATATTTCTTAATTTTGGCTATGACAGGTACCATAAACAAAAAAATGGGTTAATCACATGGTCCTTGTCATAATATAGTAAGGCACATAACTATAGTCCCAATGTTTCAAACGGTCTTTCATTGCAAAGAATTATCTATGTTCAAAGGATGGCATACCTTACACAGAAGTGAGTTGGGAGTTATCCGAATCCCAACATATTAAATAGCCATGAAGCATATAGAGGATACACGGCCTGAAAAATTCAAGTATGAATTATGAAGTCTACATCTCAGCGTATCCATGGATGGCGTCAACCCATATTCCCTCCAAAACACCAAATATTTTGTTTTTCCTATAGTATTGATCAATAAGAATATCCCCCCATAGTTGTTTGTGAAGAATGAACAACTTATGTTGTATCTCATAGTCCCTGGTAGAAGATAAGTGAATAATATGGATGTCTACTTATAACTATTGGTAAATTAATTGAAGGAATTATGGGAAGGGTTATATGTGTATGATGTATCAACATCCATTGAAATAGAGAGGAGTTTTATGTTGTATGGCATATGTGCTTACACCATACATGATTATCCAGGATTATGAGTTTGCTCTGGTAAATTACATTTTTATTGATTTTTTATATACATAAAAATATTTTTTCACATATTTAATTAATTTGTTTCAATTGTTCTGATATTCATGATCACTAATGTGCCCTTTATACAATAATTCCACAGTTGTTGTAACAAAAAGGTGTCACGGATGTAAATTTTGTGGACCTTCTCTGAAGGCTAGGTAGTCCAACCACCTATGAAAAGAAATTTATGACTGCTCCAGGGTATTCCTCCTAGAAGAACACCCTTACATAAGAGAGACATCCATGTTCAATGGTAAACAAGAGAGAACCCAAAGGCATGCAATATTGACACGCTAAATGGCTTATACTGTGTGAGAGAGAGAGAAGGAGAGGGAGTTTTCATAAATGTTTGATTCAAATGGCGAGCCTATCTTTGATGATCCAAAATTCTTCAACAACTATATTGAGAAATATATCACTGGGATGAAAAGGAAATTTGTCTTTTATGAGCACACATATTGTGAGCATCTTAAGTTTTCCTAGTTACTAGATCCCATGCATATATTTAAAAATGTTTCATCTTCTTTATGGAGGCATATATCATCGAAATAAAATGACACATTAGATGTTAGGAGAGATCTTATTTCTTACAAAACTAAAAAGAAACATTGTCCAGGAGAAGAAACAAGAGGAGAGGTTGGTCCCTTTTTGTCTTTCAAATAATGTGATGTCGCATGGATTTTAAATAAAGATGATCTTTCTTTGGCCAAGAAAGTTATAATGTGTGAGGGTGCCTTATTTATGTGGGTATTCACTATAACTCTACTTCACTTTGGAAGACCATTTGAACCTTCTAAGAATATGTATTTCAAAAACATGATTTCATTATTTTTTATTATTTTGACGTAATGGGATATTTTATATTTTTTTTTTATAAAGTACTATTTACTGTGCAGTTTCATTATCGTCTCCTCGTTCGTGGGTGTGTGAACCATGACTTCCCCCAAGACCTACGACGTGCCATATATAAATTATTTTCATTTGTACATTGGATCACATCAAAGGAGATTCATATGGATAGCATTCCATGGTGGCACCAAGTGATAGTTGAGATTGTGTGTATGTTTGAGAAAGAAACGTTGACAAGTTTCATGGACTTGTAGGTTGATATCCTAATTTACCTAGTTAGTGATGTTGAATTAGTTGGTGTGGTTTCTTGTTGTTGTATGTTATTCTTAGAGAGGTACATGAAGATATTTAAAGGTTTTTTCGACAAATGGAAAAACCTAAGGGGTATATGTGAGAGGGGTATATATCGTACAAATATTTCTATTATGTCAGTGAGTACATCAAACATATCGACAACACACTAGGTGCGGTGATTTGGGATGATGAAAGTGATGAAGACAAAAGAGACGGGGATCTTCTCCAATGGAATAGAAAGAGGTGCATGATAACGAGTAAGTAGCTTATCATTTTTCAAATTTATACACAATAACTATTCACACTTAAATTCACATTAATTCATATTTTGATCTCATACGTACTATATGTATTGGTTTTATTTCGTCAACTAATTCATAAATTGAGGCAATCAACAAATTCATTCTTTACAATATGGAAGCGACAATAGCGTGGGTCACATTATATGTGTAGAAGAGGAGGAAATGGGACAGTGACAAGAAACAATTCAAACAGTTGAATGGTAGAAGTGTGCCTTATCTTGATCATTTAAAATAAAATATTTCAATGACATGTCCTAACAGTTGGGTTGTTGATCAAGTTAGAGATAAATATGGTACATCAGGTCATTACCTGCATGTTGAAGAGGATGTGCTAAACATAGGGATTGGGTGCAACAACTTGGTAATAATACCTTTTTATAAATTTTAAGTTCATAAGGAAGCTTTGAATTGTAACATCTATATTTTTTATTCTTTTTTAATTATGTTCAGTTTCATAGACACATAACACTAATTTTTTCACTTTTTTTATAGGTGCATTTGTTCCCATCTATTTGAGAATATGGACATCATTTTCGCACAGAAGATGTCGATGAAGGATGCATGACACAATATTATGGAGTGGAATTCAAATTCGACCAATATAGTCATGCTAGTCATCATGATTAAAACCTAATACAGGGGATGTTAGGTTACATCAGAAAGATACAAGAGACCATTCAAGTGGAATTCTCTTCATTCCAATGTGTTATTTTTAGGTGCAAGTGGCGGGACACCTTCAATTAGAATAATGTAAAGGAAGATCGAGATAGTGGGACGATATCTATCAACTCTAGAAAGATGTGGCATGAACCTAGGGAGGCTTATGTTTTCTCCGAACATTGCAACCAGGTGTTTTTTTAACCATATGTGTTGGATAGGGATTGTTGGTTCGTGTTAAGACATGACCGTAGATCATTTTTTTTTTAAGAACAACAGTGTTATCATGTTAAGTGAGGAAGATAATAAGGGTGATGACAATAGAGAGTGATATGTACTTGTGTTATTTCATCATATATAATATTGTTGTATGTTTTTGTTTTCTTTATTTCACTAATTATATTGTTTTTTATTAGTCTTGTCGGCATTTTCTATAATTGGTAAGATTCACAAACATTTTTACAGGTTCTTTTGTAGTGGAAACGTTTTTACACTTAAAACAAAGTGTTTCCAATCATGTAATTTATAATTTAAAAATTGAAGTTTTAACATATTTGTTTAATGTGTTTAAATCTAATTTATTGTGGATTTGTTTTATCTGATTTGGATACACATGAGGATGGATCAAAGTATTGTAATTCTATGCATGAGTTATCAATTTATAGCTATATTTTATTAAGATATCAATCTATATATAATCCCATTATATCCTTTATCAAATGAACTTGTGAGTATCAATCTAAAATAGTTCACAAAGAGATATAAAATAGAGAAGGAAAATCATATATGTGTTATATATGTATGCTAAAATTCCTACTACAGTCGTCCTCAAAGTTTTTCAATATAGTAAAATAACCTCTGTTATTTTCATTATGCAACATATCCCCATAAATACAAACTTAGTTTAAAACATAGTGTACAATACCTATCATAATAACGATTCAAGGTCACAATCCTTCTCAAATAGGAAACTGAGAAGAATATGGAATTTGGAAATAACATTGGAGATTTATACTAGATTTACATACTTATTGGTTTATTAATCATTTAACATGTTTTCTCTTTTTTTTATTATTATTTCAAAATCAATATAAATCATGTAGTGATAAATCTATGAGGATTTTAACAATGAAAAAATTGTGTATTAATATGTAATATTAAATTATTGACATGAGAGGTAAATTCATGTTTACTATATTTAAATTCCATTTCTTGCAACATTATTTGGAATCAAAGGAGGTATTATGCATGTATAAAATGTTTATTACATCTTTTTATGGACCATGAGAGAAACAAATGGGCTCACATGGATCCAAGAGAGGTTTTAATTTTTTCTTCATGGATAATGGAAGAGTTTTGACTTTTCATTTCAATGGTAATTATAAATAAAAGTTGAATTAATAAATATTTTATGGCTAAGAATTAAATGATAAATAATATGATGGTGGTTAAGAGGCATTTGCTTGACTTTGTAATAGACTTGGTGATGCATTTTTCTTTCATATTTATATTATGTAAAATAAATATCTATTTTTATGTGTTTATAAGTAAATTATTTAAAGTAGGCATGTCTTTATCATTGTGAACATGTTTAATATTAGGTAGGAGAAATGTGAAAACATGAATTTTAGTGACTATCTCATTATAAATATGTGGTTGGATTCTTTAAGCATTGGGTTGGATTCTTTAATCCGGGAAGCCTTACCTGTACGGAATCACCCATATACTACCTTTCCTTACCCACCTACTAGAAATACCAGGAAGAAGCTCAACAACATTAAGTTGTATGTGAGAAGGGTTTTGATAATGGACAACTGTGAAGAACATATTCCCGAATCTTGGGTTTTGTGAAAGTTGTGGTGGACTCTGATGATCTACCCCTCATTATCTTGATCTGCAGCAGAACAAGATTCTAAAGGTAATCAAGATTTGGTAAAGAAGTGTGTTGAAATGTTTAACGAGATTTCCTAGAACAAAGAGGTCTATGCACCGAGGAAGAAGAATACCACCAACAACTGGTCAATTGGAAGAAGACCATTGGTATAAATTCTAGCAATGGGGGGAATGAAAAGAACAATATCATGGACCTTATTGTGTCCATGCAACATCTAGAGGAAACGTGTTGAGTTGGAGATGGAGTCATCACAATCGATGAGAGATTTATTTTCAACATATTAGATCTCATCGATCCATGAGAAAGTTGCCAAGAAGAAAGTACAGAACCAAGAATGGTTCAAGGTATGAAGCTAAAGAAGCACAAGTTTGCATGTGCATGTCAAAATGGCATTTACAATGAGGTAAGAGATGCAAGAGGAGTACTTATGACGACATATAATGAGATAGTCACTAAAATATTTGCATGGTCTGGATATGATAAAGTAATCAATCCATTTCCTTCACATAATATACCATTTGGACTACTGCAGTGTGGATAGAGCCTCTGGATCATTTGTTAGTTCTAGTGGAGGAAGCCTACTCCCTTGGTTTAACATTTGCTCTATTGAGTGTATGGTTCAGTTGAGTTTTTATCATGGCATGTAGAATGATAATGGCTAAGAAAAATAAGCATGCAATCATAATCACTTCATAAAGCTCTGAGAACATATTACAAATCCCAGAAAATACAAACCATGTTAGACCATGACCATAATGGCTCAACTAATGAGTCTAATAAAAGACCGAGAGAGAGGTCTGTAATCCCTCAACCCCCTATACAGTTACGAAAACCCCACTGATACTTCCAACCCCTTTAAAGCAAGATGAACCATTACGACATACCATTTCTTTTTTGGTCCAAAGATCTCATTAACTCTACTAACATGTAAGACTTACTTGAAATCTTGATTGTGCATTCGAGTTCTTGAATGTGTAGCTCAGCAACGACACTCACTCACTTAGCCTCAAGCCTTGATGTCTGTGACATCCTTGTGTTCCTTTCCCTGAGAAGTTCCTCTTTCTTCAAACCCCAGAACTACATAAATCAACTTCCAATGATGTACACAACTTGGTCTGTCAAAATATCAATAACCTAGTATCAAATTTGACCTCTTAGTGAAATAGACTCGGTCCCTCAAACAGTGAACGTGACCCCCTCAGATAAGTGTGATCACTTGGCTTCTGAAAAATGCGCTCGAACTCTACAAGAAATGAGATTTGACCTCTTACCATAAGTTTGTACTCGGCCCCATAAGAAATATGCTCAACCACCAAAGGAAGATTTCTTCTTGGCTTTCAAAGAGAATGATCTCGGCCTCCTAATGAAGAAGGTTCTGAGTCTCTATAGTAAATTATGCTCTCAGATGTCTGCACATGTGGGCAAGCTTCATGTTCCTATGGTTGACAAAGAATCTAAACATGGAAGGTTTGTAGACTATGAAGTTAGAAAATTGTTGCGAAAGGATTATTTGGGGTTGTAGAAGCTGAGATAACATAGTTAGTGATAAGAATTATCTTTTTCCTTCAACCACATTGGAAAAATAAGGGGAATTAGCTATGATGAATGCAAATGAGTTAGATAAATGGTTCTGAACATTTGCATTGATTCTTAATTTTTTTGTATAAATTATATGTTGTGAATAATAAAGTCATTTTTTTCCTCTTAATAACATATATTTAATGATGGCATTGATAAATAGAGTTAGTAGTCATTATTTTGCAAAAACTCTTTGAGCAATGATTTATGAGAAGCTTTTGTCTAGGAAATTGTAGCACGTGGAGGAGTGGTTGCAATGTTGTCAAATGAGAAACAACTAGAAATGATAACAATACCTTAAAATTGTCGTAGTTGTATTTTGCATATAATAATGTAATTATACATTAAGATCTTTAGATCATGTCAACTGAAACTAGATTTACTATCTACTATTATAAAATTTTGTTACTTTGAAAAAAAATAATCAAATTTTATATCTATAAAAAAAAATTAAAAAAAAAAAAAAATATATATATATATATATATATAATTTTTCATAAAATATCAATAAAAGTTTTGAATTCTTTTCACCAAATAACTGATCACACCCAGTTTTTCTTTTTTTTTTCTCTCATAAACTTATATGAATCCATCACTAAAAGATATTTTGGGAAAAAATGTACACCTATTTGATCTCTCCTTGCAGGACCAAGAATTAAATAGATTTAGGCTAATACATATTCATTTCATTTCATATAAAAAAAATACAATAATATTATTTTATATCTCTTGAAAGCTCTGAAGAAAAATCACATTCCGTTACGCATCATACGCAATTAATAAGTTGCTAAGTTGACATTCTCGAGAGTGTGATTGAAACCTTGAATAGCATCGTTGATGTTGACATTCTCAAGAAAACAGATACGACATGGGTATCAAGAACAGAGGTAAAATGTAATTCTCCCAACGAATGAAGCAGAATTCTACCTGAATCCGATGGACGGCTAATGGCGTTGCGTAGTCTTGATAAGTTATGTGTAACGCTCCACCGGAACACTTTCGAAACTCTCGCTGAGAGACGTCGTCCCGGCATTCCAGAAGGGTGTTAATTCGGCCATCGAAACTGGCGAATCCTCCAGCGGTCGAGAGTCAAATCCATTGACGTTGACCGTGGACGAATGATAGCAGAGTCAACAACCAATTGGGAGCGGAGTTGAGGGTGACAGCCAATTATACCAAAAGTCAACTACTAGACCACCGGCCTCACCTCAAATACGGTGGCATGTGCACAAGCCTTCGCCGTGTCCACCCAAATCAGCACGCTGCAGTTCTCTACGTACGTTAACTCGTTGGACATTATTGTTAGAAAGGGCAGATGGAATATGGAAAATAAACTAAAGGCCCAAAAATCCGATAGCCTCTCTATGAAGACAAAGACAGTGTAATCAAAGCAGGCAATCGCTCATTATGTGCACCAGCGCATTAATAAACTAAATAATTTCATGGGGAAATATAATATAGCTTTGAGTTACTTAGGATTTAAATTTTAATTTAATAACAGAGGGTTGAGGTTTATTTGATGTTTTTTTATTTTTTTTTAATTTAATAAGAATTAAAATAAAATATATTTAAAATATTTTGATTGTTTAATAAACTATAGCCTTTTTTTTTGCTGTTTTTTTAAATATTTATAAATCTAGATATAAGCTATAATGAATTCTTATGATAAAGTAGGAGTTATTTTTCATTATTAAAAATTTTGTTATATATATAATTTATATATTACTTTTTTAACTAATAAATAATAATAATTTAGTTAATTTTTATATTTTTTTATTGATAATGTGAAAAATATAATAAAATAAATATTTTGATGCTTCTTTTTAATAGATATCTATCGTCATCTATGAATTATATAGAACAAATACAATCCTTTTTATTTTATATATATAAGTTACTATATATATATATATTTAATATATTTGTAATAATATTGATTTTTTAAATTTTTATGTTAGAATTTAGTGATATAATTTATATATATTTAATATATTTGTAATAATATTGATTTTTTAAATTTTTATGTTAGAATTTAGTGATATAATTTATTTCGGAAAAAAAAATTATTATTTAAATGGTATTCTCCAATTAAAGTTAATAATATTTAAGAATAAATTTAATGGTCACTTAACAATTCTCAATTCTGTGTAATATAAAGTTAGGACAATCGCAACTGCAGATTATATTGATAACATAACAATTCTGTGTAATATAAATTGAGGACAATTACAACTGCAGATTATATTGATAACAATTAAAATTATTCTATATAACACTATTGCAAGTCCAGCCAAGCCAACCAACGATTCCTCTAATGCCCATAAAATTTCATCGCACGTTGGATCTTAACACGAACGGTACACATTTAACATTAAAATCTTTATTAGATAGAACCGACCAGATAAGAATTATAGCCCAAGGATTATCTGTGTCCACTTATATTTAAATATACAAATATAACTGTAATTTAGTTTTCACTTATTTATATTTAAATATAAAATATAAGTGTACGTACTTAATTATGGAAGAAAAATAATTACTTATTTTAAGTGGAGTTTAGTATTCATTAATTTTTTAAATTTAAAAAGAAGAGTTTATAATTAAAAAAAATAAAAAATTGAAACATTAAATTAAACATTTTTTGAAACATTAAACAGTTGTTGAAAAATTATTTATGTTCCTTAATCCAGCTTATGACGGTGTTGATGAGAACATTTTAATACATGAAGCTTATTCTTTCACGCAATTAAAAGAAAAATTAACTAGGGAAGTAAAATCATTAATTATTTTAAATGGAGTTTAGTATTCATTAAACTTTTAAATTTAAAAGGAGGAGTATTGAATAAAAAATATTTTTTTAAACATTAAACTAAGCATTCTTTTGAAACATTAAACAGTTGTTGAAAATTTATTTAGGTTCCTTAATCCAGCTTATGACGGTCTTGATGAGAACATTTCAATACAAGATGCTTATTCTTTCACGCAATTAAAAAAAAATAACCTCGGTGTAACCGAAGTAAGGTACAGTTTTTATATTTTGTTATAATATTGATATTTAAGGATGGGTTACTAAGGTAGAGTTTTTATATTTTGTTATAATATTGATATTTAATGATACCCATAAGGAGCATACACCAAAATTCGGTGGACTTTAAATATATATATATATATATACATATACATAGAGGAAAAACAACTCGAATTTATATTAGTAAAAAAAACCTAGTTACATTAGTCTTTTGTGCTATCATTCATCCTTTTTTGGACATTTGCAAAATAGATTCATCTTTTTCTGGACATTCGCAGAATAGACAGAAATATCAACGTGATAATCACTCTAGAGTGTTTTCAAAAACTTGTTAAGAAAATTTTACAAATAAACTGCAAGAACATGTTAACTAATTAACTGTACACATTATAAAGACTAAGGTATTTCCATACTATCTTCGACCACTTGGACACCATCCACAATGATGTCGATATATATAAAGCCCGGTGGATCCTTGATGCCACGTTTTGAGGGGCAACTGCAGTGTTGTTGGCCTCCGAGAGATATGTTGAACATTGTAGTTTTGTAAGCTTTGCAATAAGATCCTCATCCTCATGCCCCAACCATCAAGTGCATGCGGATCCAGGGTTAGGTTTCCCTTGGCAAAATATATGGGCTTTCACTACTGATGATATACGTAGTATTGCCACTACGTATAGTTGAAAATAATTAATATTATTTTATATTAATGGAGAAATTGTTACACAAGTTGTAACGTATCTCCTTAGTTTAGGATTAGTTCCTACAATTTAGGAGTTTGTTTGCAACTTCCTAATTCCTAGTGATGTACTTAATGATGTAATGTCTCATTCATGAATGTAGAGTAAACTCAGAGTGTTCTCTCTGTTTGAGTGTAGTCTCCAGGTGCAGTACTCACCTGTGAGCTGCAACTCCTTCTTTTTTCAATTCAGTGTCATTTTTATCTTGGTATCGGAGCTCAGAGTAGGGACAGCCTTAAATTTTTTTTAGGATGCATCATTGATTACAGAACCGTAGTGGCGGAGGAGCTTACAGAAGTTTTTTGTAGATTCAGGTGGACTGCAGTAACATCTGAAACACAGGTCTCAGATGACTGATCATCTCTGAGCGGGAGAAAGGATTGGCGCGGTTTTTTCGCGAACAGTCGCGCCATTGGCGCGGTTTTGAGGGAGATAAGCGCGCCAGCGCGCCAAAATACGCTATTGGCTGTACTTAATGATGTAATGCTTCATTCATGAATGTAGAGTAAACTCAGTGTGTTCTCTCTGTTTGAGTGCAGTCTCCAGGTGCAGTACTCACCTGTGAGCTGCAACTCCTTCTTTTTCAATTCAGTGTCATTTTTATCTTGGTATCAGAGCACAGAGTAGGGACAGCCTTAATTTTTTATTGGCGGAGGAGATTACAGAAGCTTTCGTAGAATTAGGTGGACTGCAGTAACACCTGAAACACAGGTCTCAGATGACTAATCATCTCTGAGTGGGAGAAAGGATTGGCGTGGTTTTTTCGCGAACAGTCACGCCATTGGCGCGAGTTTGAGGGATATAAGCGTGCCAACACGCCAAAATACGCTATTGGCGCGGAAGTACACGCAAAATTCAAAGAAGCGCCAGCCTCTTTCTCTTTGGGAAGGTCTGCAATTTTTTGCAGATCGGCCCTGCCCGGTGGTGGCACATTGAAGTTCTGAATTCACCCGGTGGGGGTAGATCAGACTTGCCCGGTGGTGGCACATTGAAGTTCCGAATTCGCCCGGTGGTGGCAGATCGGACTTGCCCAATGGTGGCACATTGAAGTTCTGAATTCTCCTGATGGTGGTAGATCGGACTTGCCCGGTGGTGGCACATTGAAGTTCCTAATTTGCTCGGAGGTAGCAGATCGGACTTGCCCAGTGGTGGCACATTGAAGTTCCTGATTTTCTCGGAGGCAGCAGATCGGACTTGCCCGGTGGTGGCGCATTGAAGTTCTGAATTCGCTCGGTGGCAGTAGATCGGACTTGCCCGGTGGTGGCGCATTGAAGTTCCTAATTTTCTCGGTGGTAGCAGATCGGACTTGCCCGGTGGTGGCGCAGTGAAGTTTCTGATTCGTTCGGCGGAGGAATATCAGATTTTTATGGTCAAGATCTGGTATGTGGTGATTTTATTTTTTTTAGTATCCTGCAATTGTTCAGTTGGGTAGAATTATTCATCATAGGATCAGGAATTTTATCAGTCCAATATGAATAACAGTATAGAATCGTATCTCCATGAGTCTGGCAAACTCGATGGATCAAATTTCTCCAACTAGAAATTCAAGATACAGACTTTACTTGAAAGCGCAAATGCGTGGTCGATCGTTACAGGAAGTGAGCTGAGACTAGGATCAGCTGCACAAGAACAAGACTGGGATAAAAGGGAGACAAAAGCAAAGGTCATATTAAAGATGTCCATCAAGGAAAATATTATCCCGCATATTAGAGACTGTAAATCGGCCACTGACATTTGGACGACGATTAAAAACCTATACCAGACGCAGAATACAAACCGTGTCTTGTCACTCAAAGGCAAGCTGTTTGCGATGAAGATGGAGGAGAATGAGTCTGCTGCTGGATTCATTGCGAGAGTCAAAGACCTGAAGGACAGATTGGGAGATATCGGAGAGAAAGTTTCTGATTCGGATTTGGTCACGATCACGTTGAACAGAATGACAGATGAATACCAGATGTTTATCACAGGGCTGGCAGCAAGGGAGAAAGCCCCCGCATTTGAAGAGCTGACAAGGATTCTGCTACAGGAAGAAGAGCGACGACAAAATTTGAAATCGCAGAGCAATGACCTTTCTCTGATGGCAAAAAGGAGACAGTATAGAGGGAAGCAGCCACAGCAGCAACAACAACCACAGCAGCAGCAGAAAGGAGCCAACACATTTCAGAAGAGACCGTTTAAAGGTATGTTTGCTAATAATTTTCCCAGCAAGAAATGTTTTTACTGTGGAAAACCTGGTCATCAGATTAAAGAGTGTTATAAGAGGCAGGCAGACAAAGTAAGAAACAAACAGAGAAAGCACAAAGGTTACTTCGTTGAGGAAGATGAGGATCAGAGCCATGATCTTTGACCATTTACAGCTGATTGTGCCCTTTCAGCTTCAAAGGGAGATGAGGACGACATATGGTATGTCGACTCTGGTGCATCCTGACATATGACAAGAAAGATGGAATGGTTTGAATTTCTTGAAGAAATTTCATGTGGGTCGAAAATCTAT